>CANTUT010000251.1:15000-410378 GCA_947687605.1 Reutealis trisperma | reverse complement strand
CAATTTTGTATATGTTGCATTCATGGCACATACATTAAAGTACGTAGTAAAGCCAAAAAAGATAAGCACATAAAGTCAAAAAAGATAGGCACGTACACCCTTATTAGTTTATACTTTATAGGATTGAATGAAAAAAATGAAAGGGAATATAAACCACTGAAAAACCTAAAACTAAACCTAAAGAAAAGAAGAAAAATTAGTGGCAGTTTGATTTACGGATTTGTAATTATTAAAATTAATTTTAATATTAAATTTAATTAAATCATAAAATTATTTATTTTAAATTTTATTTGATATAAAAAATTTAATTTATAGTATTAAACAATCCTATTTTTGTAATCCTATATATGATAAGATAGATTAATGAATAAAATAAATTATTAAAATAATTAAATTACTTAAACATTTTATAAATTATTAAATTAATTAAATTACTTAAACACTCTTTGTTGTATATATAAAACGCGAGTGAATATGAAAGCTTTTAAGAGCTACATGAATAATCAAATTGCTGAGTCCCAAGCAGGTGTGGCTGGTTGAAGCTGAGGAAATGAAGTTCCTTTATGCAGAGATTTTGCAATGCTTATGGAAGGAAAAAGAAGCTAAAAATTCCAGAATTTATCAATTGCTTTGCGTCGTTGTCAAGATTGTTTTTTCAGTTTACTGTGATCCTATTATGAATGGAATTGAAATCTTTAGATAGATTCAAAAATCCATATAGGATTCCTGTCAAAAAAAAAAATCATCAAAACCAAAACATAATCAAATAAAAATTATTGTCATTGCTGGCGGTTCTGTATTAGGCTTTTTTGTGCTATCTCTTCTATTAATCTTATTTATTGTTATAATTTTTTTTTTGCCCCTGTTGCATTTTTTTTTCTAGGGTTAACAATAATGGAGAAATAAATTAGAAAATTAAGGGCATATTTAAGACATAAGGTAAAAAAAAATAAGGCTATAATAAGGTCAAAAAAAGAGAGGCTATTTTAAGGACTAAAATTTCATAATTAATGGAATCAATAATACCAATAAGTAGGTATTGCTAAAAATAAGGGAATTAGGTTTTTACATAACACTCATCTCATGGATTAGATAAGTTTTTGAAATTATTAAATTCAACCTGAATCATATATATCAAATATAATATAATTTATTAATACTGCGACTTAGTTAAGCAATCTGTGTACTAAATGAGCTATAGGTTTTATGCTGCAAAATGAGAGACTTAGATCCCTAAAACATCCTGGAGCAGGGAACTCTAATGTCTAAGGTCCTTTTAATGATAATTTTTATCCTTCTAGTAGTTTCAAAGTCCAAATTCAAAGTCTTAAACTACATTTTAAAATCGGACCAATTTAGCTGGCTCAATCAGGATTGCCACGGATTATCCGATATCTCGTGTCTATTAATTCATAACAGACCGTAATTATCACGGATTGGGAGGGGGCAAAATTTTCTAGTGACCTAGTGAGGAACTCGAGACCTCTTCTTAATGAGTATAAAGCTCTTTACTATTGAATTAAGCTCTTAAAGTATCCCTAATGTACTTTTTATATATGTTGAACTCTTTGTTATAAAGATTTATCTCAAAAAATAATACTTCAATGGACTCTTTATTTTAAAAAATAAAGAAGATAGTTAATTTGGCTCCCCATATCTAGAGAGTCAAATCTCACTCTTTATCTAACTTTAATTAATGCAAAATAAGTTCCCATACACTTTATTTTATATATAGCTTTAGTTTTATTTTTTCTTTTAGACAAATTTAAAAAAAAAAAGGAAAATTAAAAATTAAAAAAATTAATATTTATGGGATAAAGTAAAATAAAAAACGAACATAATATAGAGAGTCTATTGGATTTAAATAAAATTATATGCTTTTTATCAACTAAGATGCTCTCTATTAAATAAATATACTTTTTAAAATAAACAGCACTATTGGGGATGCTCTTAGTGGTATTAATTAAGTATTTTTATTAGGTCTTAATGGGTGCCAAATGCCAATGCATGTAGACCAAACTTAAGCTTCAATATCCACTAATATAAATTATTTTTTTAAATAGCAAGTTTGGATAATCACCCAAATTAATTAATAAAAATTAATTTAAGGGCATATTTAGTTCATGAAATGGAATAGAATAGCAATTCCTATGAAATAGAACAAGTATGAATAGAATAGTTATTCCTAAATAATTCATATTTCACTCGTTGGTTCATAAATTTAAATTAACTATTTTTAAATAAAATTATGAATAAATATTATATATATTAATATATATGTGATGGTGGTAGTGGGTGGTGGTGGATGGTGATGGCAAGTGGTGAGTTGTGGTAGGTGGTTGCAAGGCCTCACTCGAGTAACATTCCGATCCGTAAAAAGAATCGAAATGCTCATTTGGGAAAAAACTCATGAGGTAGCCCTTATACTTATTTTTGATAGATTGAAAATTGTTTTAGTCGCCACCTTAATTTATTTTTATTTGAAAAAGTATAAGGAAAAAACTCATTTGACTCTAATTATTATCCAAAGGAAAAAGGATCAAAATAATGGTTTTGGTATGGAGAATCTGAGGTGTCTAGATTTTTTGGATAAAGATAGGGGTTATGGGTTAGGCTTTTAGTTAAGTAGCAGGATTTTTAGGATTATATATGGGTTTTAGGGTTGCAGGTTTATGGCATAAGGTCCAAAGGTTGAAGGTGGTTTAGGTTTATATTTGAAGTGTCAGGTTTGAGTGTTTGGTGTTTAAGGTAAGGCTAGGGCTAGGTGTTTAAGATATGTGGTTAAGGTGATAGTGTTTAAGATAAAAGTTAGGGTGAGGTGTTTAAGATTAAAGGTCAGGGTGTTGGTTTTTGGTTTGTGGGGGCGAAGGTGATCAAGATAGAAGTGAGTGTGTTTAAGGTTTAAAAGTGAAGGTATTTAGATGGAGATGAGAGTGTTTAGGGTTTTGAGTTAAGGGCTAGAGTAAATGGATAATGGTATTTAGGTCAAAGATTTAGGGTGATGGTTTAAGGGTTATTGGATAAGGTGATAGGGTACAAGTGAAAATGTTTATAGGGAGGTGTTTGAATGTAGGTAAGAATGTTTGACTTTTTTCAGTTCAAGGTTCAACTTAACCTTAAGATGAATACATGTTTAGTTATATAATATGGATGTATGATATGCATGGGGAAAACATTTATGAGAATGCAAAGATATAAGGTTTTAATTATGGTACATATAACCTAAAGTCAGGGTCTAGGTTCATTACATGAAAGAGTAAAAGTGGCTCGGTTTGGGTATTTGTCACACTAGAGCAGTGACATATCTAACCATATATGAGTCAAGGAGCCTTGCGTAAGTCCAATGGTACGTATATGCTCGTTACACCTTTGAAAAGATCAAAAAATTCATCGCAGGGTGGATAATTTCACTATCAGCGAATAGACCCAAGAAGGGTTATCCACTTGATGCTATTCACTGTCCATTATTTTCCTAAAACTAGGTTGAATGGCAAAGTGCCTATACAAGTGATGCATGCAAAGTCATAATTATATTAAAAGGCCAAACTCTTTTAAACAAATTAGTAGTCTATTTATTTCTTTTAAAATAATTATCCCCAATCCGCTAAAGAAATCAAAATATTATTCGGGAAAGAACTCACAGGGAAGCCCTTGGGCTTATCTTTGATATATTTGAAAATTATTTATTAGAGTTGCCACCTTAATTTATTTTTATTTGCGAAAATATAAGGAAAAAATCCATTTGACTCTAAATATTACCCAAAGAAAAAAAGGATCCCTAGTCTCGAAAATAAAAGGGATTCGAGCATTAGGTTTTCGGTTTATCTTAACAAAATAAGTTTGGCTAAATAATATAAGAGTAACTTAAAATATATTTCATAAACAATTTAAAATACATGAATAATTTATAATATGCATGATCATTCAATTCATAAAATTTATACACAATTAGAGCCCGAAAATAAAGGAATGTTAATATTACAATGAAATCTCAAAATTAGGGGATGCCTCCTCTAGCCCTTATAAGTTTTAGGGAAGTCATACATTCCCCAAATTAAACCTAATAACAAAATAAAAGGAATGAGCAAAGAAGGTGATGGGAGAGAAGAGAGTTAATTATTTTTAATTGGATTCAATGCTTGAATTAAGTATGCCTG
This sequence comes from Reutealis trisperma, assembly GCA_947687605.1. NCBI lineage: Eukaryota > Viridiplantae > Streptophyta > Magnoliopsida > Malpighiales > Euphorbiaceae > Reutealis > Reutealis trisperma. The sequence continues at coordinate 406,221 of CANTUT010000251.1, read as the reverse complement.
CATATCCCTTTGAATGAGAATTAGAACCCACGCAATTCTCCCTTCTTGGAAGGGGTTAGTTTACCTTAGCCATTTTTTCATGTTTTGACTGATTAATTTAGTGAGGGTTGAATTAATTAACCTAATTGATTAGTGAGTTGAATTAGCTAACAACCTAGGTAAACCAATTTAATTAACGAACTAAAAGAGGCAAGGAGCGTTAGAGGTAATGAAAAATCTCAATGAGGGCAACTAAAACCAGAAAAGGTAGAAGGAAAAGAAACTTACCTTGCGCTTTCACGACTTAGGGACGTGGGGCAAATGGAGCAAACAACCGGATTGTAGTTCCAGCTTCTTTATGCGAAAGACACTAGCCTTGGGCAATGGACTTGCCTCGAACAGACCGGTGGAAAGCCTTTAACTAGTCAAGTAGGAATCAAAGAGAAACCTCCCAACACGAGCCTTGGGCAATAAACTTGCCTCGAATAGGCGGGCAAAAAGTCTTTAACTAGTCGAGTAGGAATCAAAGAGAAATCTCCTAACACGAGCCTTGGGCAGTAGATTTATCTTGAACAGGCTAGTAAAAAGCCTTTAACTAGTTGGGTTGAAATCAAAAAGAAACCATCCAACTTGCTTTGCGAAGCAAAGAGCAAATGCAAAGTAGTTTGCTTGAAGTTAATGCTTTTCAAGCTTTGAAAATTGATGCCTTGAGTGTGGAGAGGTTCTCTATATGTAAGGAGAAGATTGGAGGAGAAAAACACTGACGTTTCGATATGGAATTGCACAAAATAGTAAAATTCATAAGAGCTACCACATAGAGCTCTGTTGTACCATAGAGATCTTTATGGTAGTGTCGCATAGCTCTTTGCATAACTGCAAAGGGCTCTATAGTAGCTGCAGCAAGCGTCGCAGAACAACGGCCTATTTTTGCCTTGTTTTGCCAATTTTCACTCGTTCTTGCTCATTTCTTGTCTGTTTTTCGCGATTCTAGTTGCTTATGTTTGTTATTCAGTCTTGGATAATTTGGGAGTAATTTGAGGGTCAAAGGGGTAGTTTTCATTTTTAGGGGCTCCATTTTCCAATTTTCGTTTTTTAGTGGTTTTTGGTAATTTTAGCTTCCATAGGTCTGCTCATCGAGACTATGTGCCTCTAAGATTCCAATGCATACTGAAGAGTGCAAAATTAAGGGTTCACAATGGTGGTGGGTGGTAGGTGGTGGATGGAGTGGATAATAAAAGGTACTATTAAGTAAATTTAAATTGATCGATTAAAAAATACACTATTCTTAAGTTATGAAATAGTAATTATTGAATTCATCATGGAATATATATTCCACAAAAATTGAAGGATAACAATTCCATAAAATAATTATTTTTTGTTTAAAATTTAAATTAAAGTTTAAAATAATTATTTCACATGAAATAGCTATCCTATTTTCTTGTTATTTTATAAACCAAACATAACCTAAAAGTTTATTGTATATAAATGATTCCATCTACAAAATAACTTCATGGGCTAGTTTATTGAATTATATGTGCTCACAACTAAGTTAGGCATTTATCTGTTAGCGAAGGGAGTGCACAGTTCGGGTAAAGTCAGAGATTTGAAAATACCCATACTGAACCGAAACTTCGGTTCTTAAGATATTAAGGAATCGGTACCAAAATATTACAAAGAAAGTCCCGGACTGAATTGAACCAATTTTTTAGTTCGGGATAGTTAGGATATTTGGTTCTAATGGTTTAGGGAAAACAAATCAGAGGGAATTAGGGAATTTGGATATTTTGAGTAAATGCTTATGCATGCTTATCCTTATCATTTTTTTTTCATTGTAGAAAATTACAAAGAAAAATTCAATTACATTTCATGAAATACATCAAGTAATATTAATTTGAAAATATTCCAATAGTTGTAAGTTGTAATACATCTCAAGCAAATCATAACAAATTGTAACAAATATAACAGAATTCAAGCAAACATAACAAATTGTACCAAATATAAACATCACCAAATAACTTTCAAATTTGAAATTGTTCATGAATAGAGCATATTAGCAGTAGCAGAGAAGCAATGTAGTAGCAGCAACAAGATAGCAGTAGCAGCAGGACAATAGTAGTAGCAGGATAGCAATTATAGTAGGATAGCAGTAGCAGAGGCATTTTGGAGTAGCAATAAGTAAGGATACCATATGTAGATTGTAGAGTATGCAGCAACAAGGAAAGAGCAGAAACAGGATGCCATATGCACTTCATTTTTGCATATTCAAAAAAAAAAAATTCAACATACAATAAGGCAATAAGCAACCACAATTGTCACTAAGAAGTAAAATTAATATATTCTCAAGTTTAAAATAAAAAGAGAAATAAATTCATAAGAAAACTCCTTAAAAATCCAAGTGTATCTTAGAGAGGCCTGCAAGAAGAAAGAAACTAATAGTATAAATATAACACACAAGCTGCAACTGCAAAGAACAAAATCCAGGAAATATAGAATTAAATTAAAAATCATTGACATATTACCTTAGTTTTGTTCAACAATCCAACAAAGTCGTAGGAACCACATTCTCAACAATTTTAGGCTTTTTTAATGCACCTGCAAGTGAAATTTGCAGAGTTAAACTAAAACTGAAAATATAAATTGAAATTGAAAATGTAAATTGAAACGAAAATGAAAAAGAAAATGTAAACTAAAACTGAAAAGATACAAATGTAACATACCATTCTCAAAGTTCTCAAGGTCTGCCTGTGTCTCTTCAAGTTGAATAGGATGAGAAGTGGTCCTTAACCAGTCTTGACAATAAATTAAGTCTTTAGTTGTTGTAGGAGTTAAAGAACTCCTGAATTGATCTAGTGTTCTTCCACCAATATTGAAGGCAAATTCACTTTCCACTGTTGAACACTGAATGGCCAAAACATCTCTTGCAACTTCGTTTATTATGGGAAATCTCATTGAATTTATTTTCCTCAATCCCAACAAATTGAAATCTAACACAAATTTCTCCTCTAAATAGATATCCAATTCCGATTGCACACTGAGATTACTCTCTTTCTCTTTCTCAATGAAATACTCATCAATCTCATCTTCCATGTCACCAAGCTAATTCTTAATGTGACAGGATGGTGCATTTGGTACCTGGCTACATCCAATTTCAACATTGACTACTTTGTACTCTTTTATCATATCATTGAGAGCTTTTTTCACTCTTACACATAAATTTGTAGCCTCAACCTCACCATAATACCCACTGTACTTAACCTAAGGTAATTAATCTTATACTTAAGATCTAGTATAACTGCCATAAATAATAATACATTCATCTTATCAAGATTACCCCAATATTTATCAAACTTAGCTCTTATGTGCCTACCCATAATGGAAAGGGCAGAATCTGTAGACCCCTTGCATAATTGCAACTCTTTAAGAATCTCTATTATTTGAGGAAAATATAAACTGGATATAGAATACAAAGAGCCAGATATCTTAATTGTAACATCATAAATTTTTTTCGAAAGTCTAGTAATTCTTTTAGTACTATCCCAATCCACATCATTTGGTACCTCTTCTCCAAAATCTATTATAAATTTTAGATCTAAATCCTTTATCTTCTCAAATGCAATTTGATATCCTAATGCAGATTCCAACATATAATATGTGGAATTCTACCTAGTTGGACAATCTAAAGCTAAAGACGTTTTACCTGCAATTGCAGCTCTCTCACAATATATTTTAAACAAATCTACTCTAACTGGACTACTCCTAATGTATTTAACTACTGCTCTAATCCTCCTAATTGCCTTTCCCACATGCTCAAGACCATCCTTCATAATTAATTAAATGATGTGGGCACAATATCTCATATAGAATGCCTTCTTACCCAAAACAATACATCCTTTTTGACTAATTTCTTTTTTAATTGTTGGATAACAGTGTCATTTGATGATGTATTATTAACTATAATGCATATCACCTTACTTAAACCCTACCCTCTATGAAAAAATCTATTATATTCCCAATGTTTACACCTTTATGACTTTTAATTACATAAAAATTTAAAATTCTTTATTGTAAATTTCATTCATTGTCAATAAAATGAGCTATCAAACATAGATAAGACAACTTTTGAATATTTTTCTAAGTATCTACTGTTAAAAATATCATTTGATAGTCATTGACAATGAATGATTTCAATTTTTTCTTTTTATTTACAAAAAGTTTAAAATAGTCCCTAACAATGGTATATCTAAATAAAATGACAAATTGTGGACAAATTGTATCCACAAATTTCCTGAACCCTTCCTTCTCAACAAACCTAAAAGCCAACTCATCTTTTATAAACATTTTAACTAATGCATCCCTACTGGCTTATTAGTCAAATTTCTAACAAGCCAGTTTATTTTCCCTAGAATTTCCCTTGTTAAAAGTCAGTGTACTTTGACTTTTATCCTTGCCACTTCTATATGCCCTAACTAACCCTTTCTTATCTAGAAACTTTTTACATGTTTCCCTAAGGTGTTTCCAAAGACTAGAGATTGCTTGGTCGCTTTTACCTTGGTAGTCCCTCTCACACCACACACATTTTGCCCTACCAGTTTCATTACCCTTGCTATCATATAGTTTCTCAAAGTGCAACCACACACCTGATTTAGCCCTCTTATTACAATATGTATGAGTTGTAGACTCAAGAAGATTACCTTCTATTTGCATTTCATTTTCATTAATAGAACTAGTTACTTCATATGCAGATGTAGGAATGTTAGTTGGAGAAGAAATTAAATCAGCTGTTGTAGTTAGCAGTGCAGCTTATACTTGCCTTCCTGCAGTCCCTCTACCCTTGCTGCTTGTGCCAGTACCGTTACCGTCCCTACCTCTTTATTGCTTCACCATTTCCTATCAACACATACTAAGTTATTAATTAAACCCATATATGTTATACATCACATCAGTATCAAACAAATAATAAACATTACAAATTGTAGACATAAATTTGAAATTAAGTAACTCATATCATTACATTTCATTACAGAAAGTTTAAAAACATAAGCGCTAATAGTACAATAGATATACAGCATGCCAATTAACTAAATAAAATAGTTAAGCAATTATAGAAAACATTACACAGTCATAAATATTTTAATACTCAACAACAATAGCACAATTACAATAAGAAATAGTATAATATACAAACAAAAAAATGAAGGAACCCTATGGCTTTGACAGTTTTTGTCTTGTGCTTGGAGCAACTTCATCATTATACCAATTAGTATATCATTGTTTTATTGCCCACACTACTATATATGTTAAGAATTTGAAAATCATCTACTTATGTTAAGAATTTCAAAATCATCTACTGTTGGTTCCCAAAATTTAAAAAAACCACAACTGTCACAATGGAAGCACAATTTATTGGGATTGGATGCAGACTTAGAAATCTTAACTAAAGCCTTCCTTCCACAATGACAAAATTGATTTCTAAACTTAATTGTATTCCCATTAATTGAAGTGGCTACCCTATTAGATATGGACCTTTTAGACCTTGATGAACTTGCTTCCATTTCAAATATGCATTTCAGAAGCTATGTAATATTTTGGTTTGCAAATATAATGTGTTTTCTTTAGTATTTATAGAGATAGAGATGTTTACTAGTTATACATTAATAGCAAGTCTGACACTGTTATTATAATTTTTGATAAAAAATATTACTGTTGAAAAGTGGAAAGTTATTATTAATTTATAACGATCAAATTTGACTTCTATTAAAAAATTAAATTTAAACCATAATCCCTAATTTTAAAAAGCCATAAATCCTAATTCTGTAATCGATTACAGAAACCCCAATTTATATAATAGAAAACCCTAATTTTTTAATCAATTATAAAAACCCCAAATTTAAGAATAGAAAAACCATAATTTTTTAATCAATTACATAAACCCTAAATTTAAGAATAAAAAACTCTAATTTTGTCATCAATTATAGAAGCCCTTAATTAATAATTGAAAATCCTAATGTATAATCAATTAGGTAAATCCCCAATTTAAGACATGAAAACCCTAATTTTTTGATCAATTGACAAAATCCACAATTTAAAAATTGAAAACCTAATTATAAAATTTGAAACCCTAATTTGAGGAATTGAAAACCCTAAAATTAAAAGCCTTAAATTTAAAATCAAAACCCTTTCACAGATTCATAGAAGCACACACAGAAACCACACATATCATACATATATCACACATGCTCATATAGTAAATACACTGACCTCTAATTAGCCTTCGAATCTGTTTGCAGATCTTGATTTTTTCGTATCTTCCTTTGATTTCTTCTCGTCCTTTAAATCTCTTTATTATTTTCTTCGATTTTCTAATTTTTTTTGCTTATTTTCTCCTTTTTTTCTTGGATTTGTATTTTTGACAAATTTTATAGATGAGCACTCTCACGGATTCATGATAATGCGAAGAAGATATGAGATGAAATACAACATAAAAGGTGCAGAGGAGAGATTATGAAAGAAAATTTCTATATCTAATGACAGTATTGGGAATGGAAATTAGGGTTATAGTGCTGAGTGAAGAGAGAATAAAAGAGGAAGAATGAAATGAACATACCAGAGAGTAAGGAAGGACAAATGACTAAGGATTTCTCGCTTTGGAGACGGAGTGAGGATGGAATTTAGAGTTAGGGTTATCGGAAAGAAGAGAGAAGAGAGAAGAGAGAAGAGAGAAGAGAGACGCTACGATAGAAGACTCTAGAGAATGAGAGAATAAGAGATTTTTTCTCTCTCTGATGGCGACTTAGTGATTGGGGTTAACTTTTTTTTTTGGCTTTACTATGCATGGTTGCCACCTATATTATTGTTATTATTATTACTATTATTGATTGGTGGCGGGTCAACGGGCTTAGTGTATAATATTATATGGGCTGAGCTACTAGCCTACTACTAAACCTTAATTATTGGTTCGGGGATCGGGTATTTTGAATTGGTTCTGAGTCAGTTTAGTTTGATTCGGTGATCTAGTATGAGATAACTTCTATACTTGATCCTGTATCATAATAACCCCAATCGGTTCGAGATGGTTCAGGTCTTTTATGAGGATTTAGAGATTTTTAATACACGGTTATTTATGAGTTTGGAGAATCAGTTCGGTCCGAGATCTCTGTGTCCTGTGCACCCCTTCTGTTAGCACTAGTTTATTTTATATGTTGTTATCATTTTTTTTTTCATATGTGAAAATACAATAGATTTTATAAAATAATAATTTTTATAGTAAACATTAAACAATACTCTTGATATTGTAAATTATACATATAATATATATTTAGAGTTTTTTTTATTGTAAAAATCTTCTTTGAAAAATAGAAAACTGTTTAAAAATTAAAAAAAGCAAATAAAGTTTCCCAAAATCCAACTGGCCTATTTGGCAAAACAAAAAATCCAACTGGCCTCTATTATCTATCCGATTGGCGCGTGAACAGTATTCATTGAGAAACTTGCACCGGCATTTTATTATTATTATTAATTAAATTAACAAACTATAGTACATAAACGTCTCGATCAAATCTCCATTACTCGCATCACATTCAAGTTGACAGAAACAACAGCTCAAATACGAATGCCGATTCTCAAAATTTTCCATTAATTTTCCCTCATTTCCTGAGAAAATCCCTCCTCCCTATGGGCCGAAATTCTACTCCTTCCGAAATCGACGAAACCGGTATTATTAACACCACCACTACCACCACGACCACAAACACTACCTCTGCGGCCGACGGCGGCGCTAATGGTGGTAATGGAAATAACAACAATGACCAAGGTTTTCACTCGATCCGAGACCGTTTGCGTTTCAAGCGAAACCTTATCTATACCAGCGGTACCACCAATACTGCTAATAATCAAAACAGAGCCACCACCAAATTCTCTTTAGATCGCTCTTCTCTACGCAACCGATTTCACCATAACACCAATAGAAGTTACCGCAAGGGTTTTTTCTTTTGGTTTCCGTTTAGAGGCGTGTATTTGTTTTACTTTGTGATTTTCTTTGCGGTTTTTGCTTTTGCTATAGCTTCTATGGTTTTACAGAGTTCAATCACCACTTTAGTGTTTACTAAAGGTTGGAGTGAGCATCGGCGATCGATTAGAGAGGGTTTGAGGTTGGGAAGCACCTTGAAATTCTTTCCTGGGATAAGATCGGGGCGGTATGCAGAAGGGCATGGGCTTGATCAAGTGAGATTGCAGGGTGCCAGAGTTGGGTTTCGGGCCCCGAGACTCGCTGTTGTAAGTTATTTTGACTCCTATGTGAATTTTTTAATTGGTCTTATGGTTTTGGCTACATTTGGACTGCAGAATGTCAGTTATAGAAATTCATTTTTTTAGTTAATAGTGTTGTTTGTTGATAGAATTCGAATGGAAATGAATAAGAGCTTTCCACTTTCTTTATTTTTCTAAACCTTTTTAGCTGAGACTATATATCTTGTTTGCTAAGGAAACTCAGGGCAGTGATATTTATGTCACTGCTATGTACAATAAGGTTGTAGAAATAAATGGAGGTTTCACTTGTTCATTTTAGCTAGTTAACTGAGTAACAGCTTTTTATGTAGTGGGTTTCTTTTGTTATTAAGGAAAAAGGGAAAAATGAAAAATCCTTATGATCCACAGTATTTTGGAATCCACCAGTATGTATGCCACCTGTTTTCCTCAAGTATGTTGTTTGGGGAAGTTTCCTTGAGAATTTGGTTTTATTGATCCCATATTATTATCAAGGTTGTTTAGGTTAGGAAATGAATCAACAGTTGCTGTATTAAGTTAAATTTTTTTTGTTACCAGTCAACTGTCCTGCAATTTGAGGGTGCAACTGTAATGGTCCTAGTTCTAGGCATCCAAAACAAATGTGTATCAGATTCTTTGGGGATTGAGAAAATTTGAGACGATATTCAAAATTCTTATAAATGGAGGAAATCTAGTATTTATTAAGGACTTGATTAAAAATAAAAATTTCCCTAGGATAGGGTGTGGATTGAAGGAGTGATAAGGTTATCTCAACAATTATGTTTAAAACTATGTCTATAAACTGGAAGAAAGATGGAATTGTAGATAAAAACTTGTATTTTTCATCAGTAAAATAAAGTTTGACGTTCATTTGTTTTTTTTAGAAAAGCCTGAAAGTAGTATGCATGTGAGCTCTGATATATATGAAGCTTTTATAGTGAGAAATTTGGAGAGAATTGTAGACCAGTTGTAAGAACATGAGGGAAATGAAAATGCCAACAATTTGGAAGGAATAGAACCAAATAATATTTAAAAGTGGGAGCAAACCTGCAACTTTTAGTTGAGTAATTAATGAAGCTGTTGCAAGAAGACAATTTTCTTGAAAGATTGCCTTGTGAGTAGGGATATCTATCCAGAATGGGAATATCTATAACTGGTTATATTCCTGTAGTTATAATTAAATTTATTGCATAGTCTATTGCTTTTTGGTTATAGATATTCCTGTTGTTAGTTATAATTAAATTTATTGCATAGTCTGTTGCTTTTTGGTTTATATTGATTCTTATTTTTTGGGTTCGGTAATAGAATTGATTATTCATTCCTTCCACATCCTCCTCTTGCACCCCTTAAAAAGAAAAAGGTAACATGATAAATTTTGGATTGTTAAAGAAAATGAGTAATGATGTACTGGCTTTTGAAACAAGATGAGGGGAAAAGAAGGAAAAAATGGAGGGGAAAGACCAAAGAAAATATTTTGACCAATGATAACCAGTTTTAAAATATGAAAACTTCAATATTAAAATATGTTTAGAATTTAATTGAAAAACCAATAAAACATTGGGGCTTAAAAAGTCATCATCTCTTACTTTTAACATATCTTCCTTATTTTGTCTGGAGTGGCAGTTGGATGGAAAGGAATACTTGTGGGGATCCTATTTGCAACTGTTACAACATTTGAAAATCACTAAGAGATGGGTGCCGTAAGTGGTGGTGTGCTTTAGATATATAAGCAATGTCTATTAGGAATCCTCTGTTGCCTATTGGTCTAGTGGCGGTGCACAGGATTGAACCTCTTGCAATTTTTGAGCAATGTTTAAAATAAGTTTCCTATTTTCCATCTCCGGTGTGATTCTGGAGAATTGGAAGTATCATACTTCAACATGGAATGAGATTTTTATTTCAGATCTATCCAAGGAGGTAGAAGAAAAATAATTGTCCTATTTTCATGTTTTAGTTTTTCTGACAAATTGCAGCATTAATCGTTCAATGCTTGGGACAAGATTTTGATTTTAGATCTGTCCAAGAAGCTGCATTCATCCCACAATTCATTCCAACAAAAAGTTCCCATTGCTTTATGATGCAATCTATCTTAGTTTCCAGGGTTGCATCATTAACACTTTTTGATGTGTCATATTAATTTTTTATATTTGGTTAAGATAAGGTAAAATTTTTATCCTTTTCTCAGCTTAAAGATAGTGTGCTGTAAGCTGTGCTGGGGTATTGAAATGGTTGTTTCTTTTCCTCATTCAAGAGAATTTAAAGTACTAGAGAATCAGGATAAAGTTGTCTGTTAAGGTATACTCAATCTTGTAAGATTATGAAACTAATAGACACAGTTGCTTGGAAATGTGGTGCTTGTCCAAAACTGGAATTGACTCTTCCCAATGCTATTTGGGTATATGAATGCTGATAGTTTGTTAGCAGCTGGTAATAGAATATTTTCTTTTTGGAACACATTCTGGGATAATATTTACAACATTTCAAAGCAACTTCTTACCTCTCATACTTGTTGCATTTGCTGCCTAGTAAAAGGAGCTGAGAAATGTCCTCAAGAGCATATTGTCACGGGGTCAGAGTTGACGCGTAGTGGCAATACCCGTGCGGCACCCCGGTCTCCCGCAAATCCGAGATTAAGCCTTATGAAATTTCCAATGCCAACTGGTTTTGCCCTCCCTTGGGCTCATTAGGGAAGCGGCAACAGCTCCCAACCAGTTTGGTGCCTAGATGGCACGCCCATCCGTCATAGTCAAGCCCTTGACTGGCGACAAGCTTCCAAAACTAAATTGGGTAGGCATGCCTAACTCAAGATAAGCGAGCATCTATGACACATACTCAGCCCTTTGAGCTGTCCCACAATCCCACATTAAGCACACCAGCGGGCATCTCGCACAAGCCACTTGGTCACTTCGTTGCGGGTCGTGACATTCTCCCCCACCGAATTCATGCACGTCCTTGAGCATGTGGGGAACCGGGTCTTAGTTTTTGGAACCCCTTCCTCAATTTTGGGCTGGATCCGTGTGCGTGCTCCCTGCCTACTACCAATTCATTTACAAGTAGCACTTGGCGAACATCACTGTTGCTTCTTGCCTACTCATCCTCATTTTCCATTGGAGGATCCACTTGCGACACCCTCAGGCCATAGGGTGCGAGCATTAACTTGCGCTCGTCCATTTACATTGGACCGCTAGCGTGGTAAAGAGCGCTTGGCAAGCAATGCAATGTTGCACACGACCGGCTCTGATACCATTTGTCACGGGGTCAGAGTTGACGCGCAATAGCAATACCCATGCGGCACCCCGGTCTCCCGCAAATCCGAGATTAAGCCTTATGAAATTTCCAATGTCAACTGGTTTCGCTCTCCCTTGGGCTCATCAGGGAAGCGGGAACAGCTCTCAACCAGTTTGGTGCCTAGATGGCATGCCCATCCATCATAGTCAAGTCTTTGACTGGCGACAAGTTCCCCAAACTAAATTGGGTAGGCATGCCTAACTCAAGATAAGTGAGCATGTACGACACATACTCAGCCCTTCGAGCTGTCCCACAATCCCACATTAAGCACACCAGTGGGCATCTCGCACAAGCCACTTGATCACGTCCTTGTGGGTCGTGACAATATGCTGTCAACGAAAGCTTAAGAATCATCATGGATAGAATCTTTTGAGGATATGGGACAATGGAAATTGGAAAATTCTGGATGTTATAGAATGTATTTTGCTGTTTGCCATATTTGCCCATGCTAGTTGGTCATATTTGAAGAACTTGCATGGAGCTCCCTTCAGAGATATATTGCATTTATTAACCTTAAACTATCCTTTTCTGTACAAAAGGATCAGATTTCTGTTTACTGAGAATAAGTTTCTGATAAAACAAATTTTGAGATACAGCCTTGAAATTATGATTGCTGAACTTGGAGTGACTCTGGTCTTTTAAATGCTTAATTCCTGCTTAGCATAAAGTTAATCAAATCTAAAGTTACACCACTATAACTTGGTGTTTTCTTAGTTGATGAAGTTTAAGGCAGTTAGAAGAGTTTCTTGTGTAATTAAACCTCTGCTAGGAAGGAGAATAAAGCATGTCTATGTTCTTCAGCACAAACTGAACTTTGGGAAGTGTAAACTATAGAATAGCTTGATCCATAGTCTGTGGTTGTAATTTAGTCTCATTTATGAGATGTTTTAAGTCCTAAGCACTTGAACAATTCTTCTGTTTCTCTTGCATTGAAACATTCAAGAATGCAGCCGCTTATGTTTTCTATGCAGTTTTGTGATGAACTAATTTACCGTGCCTTAAATTATTTGATATTAGAAACTATGATCATTCTCAATGTAAATAACTGCGTTAATGTGATGTGGAGTTTGAGTTTTTTGGGATCATTCACAACCATACCTGTGTATGAAAAGGCTCCCATTTACATATTTTTTTTTTAATTTTTTTTTGGAGAAGTTTAAACATGCTTTATTTTAATGATGCTTGTTTGGATGGTTGGCAGATCTTAGGAAACATGAAGATAGGTCCACAATCATTAATGTTGATTTCCGTGATGAAGAATCTCCAGCAACTCGGTTATGTGCTTAAGGTGAATTGCTCCAGGCTATTTTGTAATTGCTTGTACAGGGAGACTTGGATGGTTGGTCCAGCCGCTATCTGAATGTGGCATGGCCCAAGCTTTGATTTCTCCGACATTCATGAGTAATTTATGTTTTTGTTGGTGGTTGGAGACACAGCTCCACTTTGTGATGTTAATTTGTCAATCACAGCTCCACTTTATGAAGTTAATTTGTCATATCACTTCTTGAACTTTTTGATGTAGCTCCTTTTCAAAATAAACGTCATAATTATGAATTAAAAGAGTGAGGATCAATTATTTTACTTATTTATTTTCAACTGCTAGTTTGAAAAAGCTTATGCATCTCATATGCCTTTTGGCAGATTTATGCGGTGGAGAATGGGAAAGCACTGTCAGCATGGGAGCAAATTGGTGGTCAGATATCAATTTTACAACCAAAGCAATTTGGCCATATCGATTGGTCTATGTATGTTTTCCTTTTGGCTTTTGTTTCAGAAATATATTTATCTATGACTGGGAACCTATTTTTTTTAAAAGAAAATTTGTTGTGTAATAAGTTACTAGGTATGTCTAATTTACTTGTGTATCTTCCACAGTTTTGAAGGTGTGATTGTTGATTCACTTGAAGGAAAAGAGGCCATTTTAAGGTATGTGGATTTGAATCTCTCTATGGCTCATTGGGGGTTATAATTTTATTCAAGAATTCCTGTGTTTGATTAATTGTTTGGTTGGATTATTTTGCTATGTTTATCATCATATCCAATCTACATGCCGGGTTATCTTTGATGCCTTTGCTTTTTATATAACATTGAAACACTAGTGATAAGCAGCAAATATGGAATTTTAATTCATCGTTCATAATAAAATTTCTAAAACATGACAACAATTGAGGTGTTGAGCTTCCTCAGGGGACTTGGATTGAGGTACTATGTCTGGGTTGCTGCATGCTCTCTAGTGTTAGAATCTGCTGTTATTTAGGTCATTCAGATAAAGATATTTTTATGCATGAAGAAAAAGATTGTCCTTTTAGGAGTCTTCTTACTAATTTGTGAAATTAGTACCATTAAATACACTATATATTTATAAGAAAAATCAATTGGTTTGCCTTGTCAAAATTTTGATGTTAGTTGTAAGGAGGGGTGAGCTGAACTGAGTTTATAAAATTTTGATTATAAATTATGGTGTAATTTTGCTTGGAAGTCTTCATAAATCTCCCTCCCTAGTTTTTTGTGTAAACATGAAGATCTGTATATCTGTTGCTTTAGTTCACTACAATTAGTGAGTTTTATATTTATGCAGCCTTATGCAGGAGCCTTTTTGTTCAGTACCACTTTTATGGATAATCCAAGAAGATACCCTTGCAAATCGTCTTTCTGTGTATGAGGAAATGGGTTGGGAATATCTTGTGTCTCATTGGAGGAGAACATGCAAGAGAGCTAACGTTGTTGTATTCCCAGATTTTACTATGCCGGTAATTATGCCTTACTGTGACTTGCACCTCATTTTTTCAGTCAGTTTTCTAATAGATGTTCTTATGCTGTACCCCTATTTACTTTCCTTCTTGTATCAGATGCTGTATAGTGTGCTTGACACTGGAAACTTCTTTGTGATTCCTGGATCTCCAGTGGATGTGTGGGCTGCCGAAAGGTATAGTGAGACCCATGCGAAGCATCAATTGAGGACACACAATGGATTCAGTGATGATGATATGGTGATCATAGTTGTTGGGAGTTCTTTCTTTTATGATGAGCTGTCATGGGACTATGCTGTGGCGATGCATTCCCTAGGACCTCTGCTTGTCAAATATGCAAGGAGACAAGATGCTGAGGGGTCATTTAAATTCATTTTCTTATGTGGTAATTCTACTGATGGTGATGCTTTGCAGGTAGTTGACTGCTTCATTGTGTTGTTGCCGTTTGATATAATACTGTGTTTTAAGTTTCTCATTCCATTCTTCAAGCTTAAAGGTGTCTCCTTTTATCAGATGAAGCAATAAGAAATTTTCATGAATGTCACCAACTAGTTGCAAATATCTCATTGGTAAAAGTGAAGATAATAATTGCTGTTTTTTTTTTTTTCCATGATACCAGATGTACTTCATTGTCATGTTCTCTGCAACTTACTAGATATTCTTCTTGTCATGCTGTATGCATTGATTCCACTTGTTGGGACCACAATCTGATTTTACTTGCTGTAAGAGCACAAGCTAAAAATGAGTACATGAAATAATAAACTTTCTAAGGGAAGTGTCAGTGTGTGCAAACTTACCAGGTGTTACTGTCATTATAATAAAATATATCATTTGTAGTTCTTGCTAGCTGTATCTTCTGAAATATTATGTTTGCACTTTCAATTTCTCAATCAAGTTCTACAATAGAAAGGAAGGCAAGCAGCGTTTCTGGATTTGAACAGGAACATCAGGGAAAGAAATGTTAGGAATGGAAAAAAAATATGGAAATGGATATCAAAAGATGAAAGTAATAGAATTAAGATGTATGTTTTTTTGAGCTTCATTTCAGAGTGTTTTCAATCTTATGATTTGGTCAATTTGTGGAACATTTTGTATAGGAAGTTGCTTCTCGTCTTGGGCTTGTTCATGGTTCTGTAAGGCATTATGGCTTGAATGGTGATGCTAACAGTGTGCTATTAATGGCCGACATAGTTATTTATGGTTCTTCCCAAGATGAACAAGGTTTTCCTCCTTTAATTATTCGAGCCATGACTTTCGGTGTTCCGGTCATTGCTCCTGATATCCCTATAATGAAGAAATATGTAAGTGCATTGAAACTTTTCCAGTCTTTGATGGTTTCTTGCTAAATAACAATGAGCTTCCTTACATTTCTATTCTTTCTTTTTTCCTTTTTCTCCCTTTTAAATTTTTTTGACACTGATGAAGCTGCTACGGTTACAGGTTGTTGATGGAGTTCATGGGTTACTTTTCCAAAAATATAACCCTGAAGCTTTGATGAGGGTTTTCTCTCTTTTGATATCAGATGGAAAACTTTCTAGATTTGCTCAAACTGTTGCTTCGTCTGGAAGACTGATTGCTAGGAACATGCTTGCATCAGAATGTATAACTGGTTATGCAAGACTATTGGAAAATTTACTTGTTTTTCCATCAGGTGTCTTGTTGCCAGGTCCTTCATCTCAGCTTCAACAGAAGGTATGGGAATGGAACTTGTTCAGGAAGGAAATCATACAGGAAGCTGATGACTTGTTAGGCATGAATGGGAGAAATTCTTCCTTCAAAGGATCTAGCCTTGTTTATTCTCTTGAGGAAGAGTTGACCAATCTCATTGATTCCACCAACATATCTGTGAATGGAACTGGAATCTCAGTTCCAGATCTTCCAACTGAATCAGATTGGGATGTTTTAATGGAAATAGATAGCTTTGAAGAATATGAGAGAGTAGAAATGGAGGAGGTATGCCATTTCTTTGCTATTACAGTACAGTCTAGGGTCTTGTGTGTGAATGCCCATTTCTTTGTTACTCCAAACTTTGTTTTGGCTGAAATGGAGAGTTATTTCCTGTTTTGTAGCTTGAGGAAAGGATGGATACAAACCCCGGTGTCTGGGATGACTTATATCGCAATGCTAGAAAATCTGAAAAACTTAAGTTTGAAGCAAATGAAAGAGATGAGGGAGAGCTAGAAAGGACAGGCCAGCCAGTATGTATTTATGAGATATATAATGGAGCTGGTGCCTGGCCATTTTTGCACCATGGTTCTCTGTACCGTGGGTTAAGTCTTGTAAGTTTCTTCTAGCTTCATAAATTGTTTGTAAATTATGGTTCTTTGCTACTAACTGTATTTCTTATTCTTGTTTGCTTTCTAGCTTTGATGCATGGATATAGATATTGTGATATACACAAAACACATTGATCTCAAAAGTTAAGGACATGATATATTGACAAAGGAAATATTTTTTGTGTGTGTGTTTGTTTTCTATTAACATGTAACACCGAGGTTCTTGCTAATGTCAGGTGTGTGTAAGATAATTCATCCATATATCAAGGAAACAGTTTCAAACCATTCATAATAATAACAGACAAACAAGCCCATTCATAAAAAATGTAACAATATGTTATTTATATGAATGCCAAAACCAAAGGCACTATGAACAAATAATATGACAAAAATGATGTTAATGCAAATTACGAAATGACACATGCTCATGATTTCATCACATAAAAAATTACATACAAGTGCCTTTTTTGAGAGTTTTCTGAGTATTTACTCCCTTTTTCTTTGTTATGCATTTTGTTTTATAGATATGCCCCTAAAAAACATATTATTAAAAATGAGTTCATCTTTTTTTTTTTTTTTTAAATTTTTTGTTGGGCTTGGTTTGATGTTTTAGACACATAAGGTATATCTAGAATGTGCATGTCTCTGAGATGACATGCCCCTCCTTAGATATGTGTTTGTGTTCTGTATCTTTTTTAAAGATTATGTTATTTTGTCATTTTCTCAGTAGTTAACGCATTTGAACATTTTGGGAAATAAATTACCTCTTGCCTATGTTTTCAGAACCATGCCAACCTGGACCAGCTGGTGTGACCATGTTAATTGGGAACCAGACACATTGGTCAGTTTGGTATGATTATAAGAGCATCTTGAAACCAATATGAATTTGATGAACTTGCTGGTAACTGGTAAATCTATTAACTTGGTTTGGTTTATGCGGTTAGGCGAGTCGTAACCACATTAAAATTCAAATTATTTGATACATTGCTATTAATCACATGTAATCATTAAATTGCATTTTTCTTGATGTAAAAGCCTAAAGGGAACCTCATCTTTTGGCAATTTCTTAATATGATTAGCTAGGCTACTTTATTAGTAGGCAAACTTCTTTTCTTAGACACGCTACATTTGTATCTATCAGTCTACAAAAGCACTGAGATCAAGGTCAGATGACGTGGATGCAGTTGCCCGGCTTCCCATCTTGAGTGACAGTCACTATCAAAATATACTCTGTGAGATTGGAGGAATGTTTTCTGTTGCGAACAAGGTGGATAATATTCACAGAAGACCTTGGATTGGGTTTCAATCTTGGCGTGCTGCTGGTAGGAAGGTGTGAAATTTTTTTGTTTACTTGTTTTGAAATTTGGTGGTATATTTTTTTTTCTTAATTTTACCTGTGGTCATTGAACTTATCATTAAATGTCAACAATCATTGAACTACAATTTGTATCAGCAAAATTACTTTACCTTGATTTGTTTCAATAAGGTAACAATTGTTAAATGTTTGTGAAGATTTAGCTAAATTTTTAATATGTTGAGTAAATAAGAGTTTGCCTAGTCTATTCTTACTTGTTGGCAATCAGGAAAATTTTACCTAGTTATCATGTTAAAAGTTCAACTGAAATTCTATCAAAATCTTAGCTGTAGTGATATATTGAAACACATGATGCTGGATGGTTTTGCTAATAAAAATTAAGAAGATCAATGATTGTGCTGAAATTTAGTGGCCATATGTTAATTAAGCCTTTCTTTTTTCACTTTTTAGTTTTTTGTTGCAAATGCGATGGCTATTTTGTTCTCTTTAGTTGCAATAAATCTTTCAGGGGGAAATCAAGATTGACATTCATGATTGGTTAATTTACGTTGTAATAAATTGTGTGAGATTTTCATATACAACCTTGTACTTTGTGTTGGAAACAACCTGCTAAATTAGTGGATTTAGAAGGTTTGTGCTTAATGAGACACTAACCCATTATTTATTCTCCCTCTCTCAAACAACGCAAGAGACAAGTACATACACTACCATTGTGCTTTAAAAAACTTGCATTATGGTTACTCGTGCTAAACATAGTGTCAGAATTTTCAAAATGGCAATTCAGTGGGCCTCGTTTTCTCGAACCAGGTTTCATTATCCAGTAATGCTGAAAAGGTTTTGGAAGAAATGATACAAGAAGGAACTAGAGGAGATGTAATGTACTTTTGGGCATGCTTGGATGTGGATATGGAAATTACAGGAAGCAATAATCAACTAACTTTTTGGTCCATGTGTGACATGTTAAATGGAGGACACTGCAGGTATATTATATGAAATGTTAGTTGGATATTTACACTAGAGTTCCTTTTTCCACATTGTTGCTGATGTCACAATTTATGAGTGTGAATCTTTGCATGCTTCTGTATAAAATTATGTCTCATGTTAAATTGATAAAATCTGTTAGAATTCGAGCCTATAGCTGTTAGGGTATGAATATGATGGCCTCTTCTTCCGTCTGGTCTGTTTAAAACAAAAATCAGGGATGAGCAGTCTTTAGATGCCACTAGTACAGTCAACTGTGTTTTGAGGAATGCTATTTACTTTCAGGAGACTACATTTGGAAAAGGCCAAAATGATAGGGCAATTTGTACGGTCATTATTATTGGACATGTTCTGTCTGTTATTGTGTTCCCAGATTATTAGCATTTGTTCCACAAAATAAAGATGAAATGTGCTCTAGATTTAACTGCTTTTGGCTTCTGTGCTTACAGAACTGCTTTTGCGGCCGCCTTCCGCCAGATGTATGCCTTGCCACTATCCCATCTTGAAGTTCTTCCTCCAATGCCAAAAGATGGAGGTTACTGGTCTGCCCTGCACAGTTGGGTGATGCCAACTCCATCCTTTCTAGAGTTCATTATGTTTGCTCGGTAAGTTATAAAGGATATGTTTCAACTAACACAGTTTCTCAGTTATAATGACAACATTAGTAGTGAGGACTTCACCGATCTATCAAGTACTAGCATAAAGTAGAGCTTGGATAGTTGTTAGGGTATATATAAATGTGAAAAGCAGATTCCCCTTCTCATTGTCCAAGCCGCAGCTGAATGATTGTAACAACAATTGTAATTTATGTTTTTATTCGAACTGCAGGATGTTTGTTGATTCTCTCGATGCCTCACAAACCAATTCTAGCCAGGTGAACTCTTGCTTGTTGAGTTCTTCAGAGCTTGAGGTAAGGTGCTTGGATCCTGCAGCGCCTGCTTTAGATGTTCAGAGAGAATATTATTAGAGTATAAATATTATTCTTAGCTCTCTTATTTGTTGGTCAGGGAAAACACTGTTATTGTCGAATATTGGAGCTCCTTGTAAATGTTTGGGCTTACCACAGTGCACGAAAAATGGTTTACATAGATCCAAAAACTGGTTCTTTAGAAGAGCAACACCCAATCGAACAAAGAAAAGAAATCATATGGGCAAAATACTTCAACCTTTCACTATTGAAGGGTATGGATGAAGATCTTGCAGAGGCTGCAGATGATGGTGACTACCCAAGGGAGAGATGGTTGTGGCCATTAACTGGAGAAGTGCATTGGCGAGGGATTTATGAAAGGGAAAGAGAGGAAAGATACCGGCAAAAGATGGAGAAAAAGAGGAAATATAAAGAAAAAATTTATGGAAGGCAGAAATTGGGATACAAACAGAAACCACTTGGGGGATAAGGAGGATACTGTAATTACAAATCTGAACTTCAAAATGGACCTACTACAATTTTGGAATTCTTGACGTCTAACACAGCTACTGAAAGTATTTTTGCTCAAACTAAAGAAATGGAGATGAATGTCGCGGATGGAGAAGCTAATCTCCTCTCTCTCGCTCTCTCTTTTTTTTTCCGTATGGCTTCAACATTGATTCATCTGCAAGGGAGGAGAAGAGTAGTCTTCTCTGATTAAACAAACTTAAATCCATATGGAGAACGTCAGTCGGGCTTCCAACCCCATCATTCATTGAAATTCTTTCTCACCGTTCAAAATATTCAATCCAGTTACTAAAACATGTATTCTTTCATTATTGTACATTCTTCCTTCAATGTAGAGGCAATTTTATTCAGAATAATAATATCATTTCTGATTTTTTTTTTCATGCACTGCTCTAAGACAGATACTGTAAATTGTATTTGCTATATAGTTCTTTTTGTAGGGGATTCAAACTCGGGTTTATGCTCAAGTGGTGTATGAGCCTCAGGATATATATATATATATATATATATATATATATATATATATATATATATATATATATATATATATATATACATTTTTCTTACAGGGGATTGATAACCTAACTTCCTCCCTTGTTCCCGCATCCACCACGTCCAATACGGCGATTCAAGGTATGGTCTTGTTATTCTATGAAGACCATAACCAAGTCTACGTGGGTATCCAAGGGACCGAACTCGACTATTTCTCCAATTAGGTCTCGCCCGTTATTTATGGAAGATCGGGTGGAAATAGAGGTTTTTTTCAAAGATAATACTTTTTGAAATAGTCTGGGACAGAGTGAGCTCTATCCTTGAGGTAAGACTTCATAGTCTGTATCGAGCTAAGTCTCTATTGGTCAAATAAAGAAGGGGAACTCACTCCATGAGTTATAGTATTATTCTCATATATATATATATATATATATATAAAATGTCTTCTGGGAGATTTTATTTTTTTAATATAAACTCTCATAAAAAGTTTTTTATTTTTTAACAATGACATTGATTTATATTTTTTTTAATATAATCATACTCTAATTTTTATTTGTTATTTTTGTAAATTTTGAATTCTTTAATTATATAACAATAATGATTTGAACAAGTTTTCTAATTTTTAAATTAAAAAATAATGTTCTGTTTAGTAGTAAATGAAATTATTTTCTAGATTTTCTATAAAAAATAAAATGAAAGTTTACAGGGAAAATAAAAATAGAAAATATGAATCAGTATGAAAAAAAAAAAAAATGCAAGCATTAAACCATTAGCAGATAATCAAAACGGTTAATCTCTAAAATCAAAACGGCTAATCTCTAATTTTTGTCGTTTAAGTTCAACATAGGATAAATGCTGAATTTGTTTTCTTAATTTTTCTTTGATGTTCAATTAATTCAAATATAACTTTGGACCAATTTAGGATAGAAATATTGATGTTAGGAGCAAAATTTTCATTTCACTTTTTTTCTAAAATAATAAAATATTTTATTTTTAATAACTTTTATTATTTAAAAATTTCTTGTTAAAGCTCCATTAACTTCTTCTCGGTAGAGTGTTACCAAATGAACAACAGTTAAATTAAAAAGTGGTGGAATTTCTGCGGAATTTCCACCTTGGGTACCAGCAACAGGTCATGCTGAAAATTTTTGAGGAACGTTATAGCAATAAGTTTCCAGTCGTGATTTTTCAACGGCTTTTTCCTAATCCTGAGATCTGGTATCAATGTTATTTC
This sequence comes from Reutealis trisperma, assembly GCA_947687605.1. Lineage (NCBI taxonomy): Eukaryota > Viridiplantae > Streptophyta > Magnoliopsida > Malpighiales > Euphorbiaceae > Reutealis > Reutealis trisperma. Next base: position 384,209 of record CANTUT010000251.1, on the reverse strand, counting down.
CAAAAAATTTATTGTAGAAGGCAGGATGCATTGCTATGCTACTTTGTGTGATTTTACTAGGTGTGCCAAAAATTATTTCGTAACACTTTTGGTTAAAGACACGGGTCTGTTTGGCAATATGGTATAGTATATTGGTATCCCAACAAGCATCCCAAAAATTGTTTGTTGTATTTTTTGCTCTTTAAACATGTGAATGAAATGTGAGCGTACCATTGGTGTAAATACCTAAACTGATTGAGTGTGATTATTTTGACATCTAATCAAATGATTATGGATGGTTTAAAGGAAACTGAACCTAATATTTAAGTCCACTAGTTACGTTCAAAAACTTTATTAGATTTTGATAATAGTAAATTCACAAAAAAAGTAGACTTTATTCTTGCAGAGAGTGTTGCAATTACAAAATGAAGTGAAAAAAATTACAAATTGTAAGTATATGAAAGTGAGACATTGAGCCTTGGAATTCGTAATAGATTACTTATATGAAACTTGATTGTCTTTTAGTAACTGATTGTTTGCAAGAAGAATGTTGATTGCTGTGAGAAGACTGTTGTCTGATTAAAATTTACTCACTTGGAGGTTTGATTTGATTGATTAATTTGATTTTTTTTTATTGATTGGATGAGCTGTTGGGTTGCCTTCGTATTCCTGTTCTCCTTTTATAGCTTTTTTAGCATAATTGCTGGTAACCACTTCTTCTCTCCATGTTCCTCAACTCCAATAACTACTCCACTAACTCGTCTTAAGGAGCTGCTTCCAGTAACTCCTCTACTAATTCCTCTTAAGAAACTGCTTCCAGTAACTCTTCAGCTTCTCTTCACATTCTTTCACTAACGCGCACTTTCCTCTTATCTTAGTAATCATGGCAGAATTTTCTGGGGACTTTCTCTTCTGCACATGCAAAATTAGCTAACAAACTTCTTGATTCACTGGCTCGCAATTAATGTAGGCCAAGTGATTAATTAAATTAATTAAATATTTCGCTAAATTAATTACCGACAAAGCACACTATTTTTTGACGCACACAACTGTCTTCTATGGGTTGAATCCACATGAACAGATTTCCACCATCAGTTCTACAGTTAGCAATATCAATTAATTATACTTCTTTATGATACAGCTAATTTTGGTAATTTTATCAAGCATGCATAACGTTAATTTTATTATATTATTTGTGTGTCAATTAAATGTTATTTAATTTTTATTGAAATATTTTTCATTTCTAATATTTTTAATTTTTCCTTCAAAAAAAATAATTTTAATTTTAATTTTTAATGTTATTATTTTTTAATTAAATTCATTTAATTTATTACATATATTATATAAAAAATAAACATTGAATATTTCATATCAGTATTGTAAAATTTTAAATTTGATAACGTACATTAAACCAAAAATAAATTTAAGCCAATCAAATCAATAAATTTAAATTTAATTTCACCTGAGGTTATATTAATCACAGAATTGAAAACATTTAAAATTATCATATAAAATATTCAAAATTAGAAATACGTGATAAGAAAATTACATATTTGAAAGTTCTTGCGTTTCGCAATAGGCCAAGTTTTAAAAATCTTATTGTAAAACCAATGATTAGGCTTGTTTTATTAATTTTGACTTCAATAATACATATAAATAAAAGAAAAAAAAAAGTATATCTATGACATCTCATCCGAACATCCCTCCCTTATTCAAGGATTTAGCCTTAAGAAAAGGTGACCAATTTTTAAGGAGATCATAGAACGAGTTTGATGTTCACAATTGGAATAGCTATTATTTAGAAAATCGATTTTTTATTTTGAAAAGGATTCAAGAGTTATTATTCTAATTTATTTTAAATGGAAAAATTAAGAAAAAATTCAATTTGTGATTCCAATTTATTAAATTTGTAATTAATTTATCCAAAGATAAAAATTACTAATCTTTGAACCAAGTTGAATTCGAGGACTATATTTTTGGTTAAATAATATAAATTTGACTCTTAAATTTAATGTAATTTTAAAAATTAATTTTATGGATAACAAATATTAAATGACAATCATAAGTATAATATGAATGCATATGAAAATTATAAAGCAATTAAGTAAAATATCCACAAATTAAGGATAGCATTCTCTTTAGTCCTTATAGATTATAGGGAAATCACATAATCGCTTCTTAATTTCAAAACAGTTAAATTGACTGGATACACTAATTACATTAGAAAATGAAACAATTAAATCAATTGAATACACTAATTATATTGAAAAATAAAAGGGGAAAGAAAATTGATTGGGATTTAGATTTGGATTCCAAACGTATTTATGTACCTCATTGAATAGGGGATCAAAATCCATGTAGTTTGTTTTATGATTAAGTGGAGGGGTTTACATATTGATCAAATTAATTTTGATTTAGGGTTAGATTGATGAGAAAAAGGTTGTGCATTTGCTTGAGTTGAGCAGAGGATTTTGTAGAACCGAAATTCAGATTTATCGGTACTGGAAAGCTAGGATCCTTCTTTATGAGTAGGGATGGCAATTTGTACTCTACCCATGAGTATCCACTTGAACTCTACCCAATCAAAGTGGGTAATACCCGAGTTAACTGGGTAATGGATATGGATAGACCTATACCCAAAAAAATAGCATTGACTTTAGGTAGGATATAGATAGTATAGTACTTTATTCATATTCGTATCTATACTCTACTCGAACTATAGGGTTTATATATTTTATATAAAAACCTTATATATTTTATATAAAGTTTTTAGTATTTTACGATCTAAAATAATTCTTATATTTTCTTAAATATAAAAATAGATTCGAATTGACCTAAATATCCTTAAGTAATTTGTATTCCAGTCATTAAAACTACGTTGTTTTAATAATAGATTTTTAGTAATTTAACAATTTCATTGAGATTATTAGAATGACCTTTAGTTTAGTTAAATAATTTATTATACCTTATCATTTTATTGAGGATAAAAAAATCATTTTGTATCTTTGATATATAATATTAAACGTAATCCTAAATTTCTCTTGTTCTTTCATTTTGTCATTTTGCCATTTCTCTTTACTTAGTTCTGTCTTTTCTGGGTCTCCATTTCTTTTCTCCTTAGAATTGCTCTCTTTAAACTCTCTACAAATTTTTTCCATTTTCAAACTCTTTATATCTCCTTTTCTTTGCTCTATGAATTCTTCTTTTCTTTTCTCTGGTTATTCTTCTCTCTCTGATTCTATAATTAAATAAGCTTTCTTTAAATTAATATTGTTTATGGTTTTTTTTTTTGCTTCTCATAATTTTAAGTGTAAAAATAGCAAAGTAAATAGTCACTTTCATGTACTTAAGATGCATATACTATTTAAATATTTTATACTTATTATATTTGAGGTTAATATTGTTTGTGATAATTATTCATTTTCTTTATTAATATTAATTCACTCTATTTTATCTTTACTTCTCTTTACATAAAATAATTGTTTAGATACACATCTTAATATCATCTTATTAAATTCAACAACTCATTAGAATACTATATTTTTTAAAATTTTAGCATTATAACTTCATATCAAATAATCAACCTAAATATCAAGTATTCAATTATTCTAAATCACTATGTTCTCTATTCTACAAATTCATTTTAGTTTTTAAATCAAATGTTTTAAATTTACACATATATTTAAAAATAATTTGGTAATTATTCGTATAATGGGTTACCTGCTGGTTACTTGAAACTTTATGGGTATGGAGATTAATTTGAAATCTATTATCTAAATGAGTATGGTATCAGTATGTGTATAGGTAGATATGCATCTCTTTGTATATATGTAAGGGTATTATATTACCCTACCCATTGCCATCTCTATCAATGAGAGAGGATAATAACAGATGGTTTGATTGATGAATTGATTAATTAATTAAAATAATTAATTAATTAATTAAGTTGGGTGAGTGGGTTGATTAATTAATTAATTAAGTGATTAATAAAAAAAAAGTGATTAGTTAATCAAAGAGATTAATTAACTTGGTTAGGATGATTTAATTAATTAATTAAAATGATTAATTAATTATAATTAAAAGAGATTGATTGGAGAGAGAGAAAGATAGGAATTAGAGGATAACCATTAACTCTAATTCAAGGGATAAAGAAAATAGAAGAATAAAAGGAGGTATTTATAGAAAAATAGGGGTTGAGGGCAATTTGAAAAATGGAAAAGCAAAAAAATCAAAAAGATGTGGGTAAAAAGTGGCTGAAAGGGGTGAAAATGGAATTTTCATTGCACAAAGGAACCAGCCACATAGGAAGGTTGCGGCGCCACACCAGTCACTATGCAGGGTCGCAGCAATTGCTGACGTGGCAAGCTTTTTTTTTTTTTTTTTAGTTTTTTAGAGATTAATTGTTGGTTTGGGATTTAGAAAATATGGGTGTTTGGGTAGCAATATATTTAAAGGCTAAAAAATTTTTTTTCGGGGGCAGAACTTTCGCACGTTAACTGGCTAGCAAAATCGCCGTATTAGCTTTGCGTAGCGTATTAAACTTAACATGTATTAGGTTGTGGCTGGATGATAAGAGTGTAAAATTAAGGATTTACAATATCTAAAGCGAGGAGTGGAATTCGAATCCAAAATCTCATATAATTTATAAGTATTTTATCACTACACTAACTAGCTGTAACTAGTATAAATGAGTTAGGATAATTAAAAAAGAAAAATAAACGCTCAATTTACTCTTATTATTGAAGTCCAATTAAATTCAAAATGATCTTTTGGATCAATTAAACATATACATTTCATTTTAAGATCAAAATGCGTCTAATTTTGACTAGTTCTTAGTACGTGTTTTATATGCTTAATGTGAGGTAAATGAAAAGTAATTAATCATATTTTTAGAATTAAAAAAATAAAATAATTATTTTAAGAACCTCTCTAAATCAAATGATACCGTACCTAACTCTATTTTTTCCTCATTTTCTTTCTTCTCTTTATTCTTATTCACCGATCTACCATATTGTAATCTCTGTGACTACGATCATTAGCCAATGACTATCATTCAAGGTCATTAATAACTCTTGTACAGAAAAACAAATATCTTATACAATATTTGTAGACTTAAAAAGCCTTAGGTATTACAATATCTTAAAAAAAAACAAAAAAATTTGTAAATATAAATATGTAATTGTTTATTTACATAAAATAAAAAATTATCATCATGCATGATCCATTACAAATAAATGAAAGCGAAACATACTAGCTCTAATATCAATGTTAGAAAAATATGTTATTTACAATAATATAAGGTAATAAAATTATCTTATAGTGAAAGCAACTAAATCTACTTTTGATTTTAAAATCTACAGATATAATAGACAATTGATTTTCACACCGATTAAAAATACGCACGTCATAAAACAAAAAAGGCTATAAGAGTCTCTTCAAAAAAATTCTCACTATTTATACCATACAAGTAGAATGTTTTTTCAGAGAATTGTAAATCATATTTTTTAGTCTGTCTTCTCTTTTGAAGAGTTAAAATTTGGATATATAAATATATCTCAATTTAATAGGATATTCAGATTAAAAAATTATTTCTTGTAGGGTAAACATTTTAATCTTATTTAAATTGTATTTATCCTCAAATAAATAAATTAAATAATTCATAAATAATTATTTATTTATTTTACAATGTAAAATTATTCGAAACATATGATTACATAAATGGTAATCGAATTCCATCTATTATTTTCATTGGACTTTCATCGAACGTCTTTCATGCGTTTGCAATGTCCATCGTTTTGGTCTTCAGTGGTTGATTTATCGCTCTGATGATCGAGAACGAGACCAAATTTGTGCGGCAGATCTGCTGGTATTTATCTGTCATTTCCAAATTTGTGCGGCAATAGCTGGATCAATTCTTGCATATGCAACATCTTTATCCAGTCTCAATTGGGTTTCTTCGAAAATTCAGTCCTGCAAATTTAATAGTCAGTTCATTTTTAATTAGAAAAATAAACGTTATGAATTTACGATAACACCCTTCTCATAAGTCGAGCCCAAATACCCAATAGTCACGTTTTAGGTTTCAAACAATCACAAATTCTAAAACTCCCAAATCAGCCACCACAACCAACCCCGCCGCACTGCCATAGTGTAATCGAACACATACGCCATGTCGAAGATCTCTCTACAGAAAGCTGAAAACGCAGAAGCGCAAGCGACGGAGATGAAGATTATACTATTAGCTTCTGTTATAATGGGCATAATAACAAGTTTACTCCCTCAAGAAACCATAAATGGGAATCTAGTTCCGATTATCATCTTCAAGGGCCATCCATCAATATTTCATGCCTTCGTGATTTGCATCATGTTTTCGTTTTCAGGTTCGTTCTGCTATTTGATGATTGAAAATAAGCAGAAGTTTAATCTTGCTAAAATTTGCAGGTACTATTCGATAATCTCCATGATTTTGGCTTTATCGATACTTGTTTATACTTTGGTTTCGGATGGGCTGAATTGGGTGAAAATTATGACGGAATAGAAGTGAAAGGAAATGAAGATCAATTTCCCTTTTACATTCACAACTTGTCTGGTTTTGGTAAAATATAACTGAAAACCCTAAATTAGATTTTTTTTTTTCTTCCTTCTCTTGTAATATACTATATGATGTAATGGAACTTCTTTCTATTTACATTCACAACTTGTTTGATGAAATGATGGTTCGCCAGGCAGCTCTGCCATACAAGTGATATAATTACAGGACTTGAGGAATTTATATAGCTAATTAGGGGACTTAAATTTATGTTCTAGTGGATTGACCCTCAAATTTGCAAGATTGAATAATGAAATGATTTCAATTCAATTTTTATGTCAGTGTGAATTAACACTCCAATCTGCAAGATTGAATTCTATTTTGCAAATGAAATGAAAAATGATTTGAAATTTTTATGAATTTCATTGAGTTTTCAAATGAAAAATCATAGAACTTTAGTTTAGATTTCAAATGCTCTCTTATTTTAAATGGTAAAATGATAAATGTAGTGTTTAACATTGCAAAATTGGTTATTAATTTAGTGTCTCAAATCTGTAAAATAATGATTATTAAGTATAATTTAAATGGTTGGAACTCTAGAAATGGTTGTCAATCTTTTATTTTCCAAATTTCATTTTCAAAGAAATGAAATTATATATTAAATTTAAGAAAAAAGATAAATTCAATCACTTCAAATTTGTTTTAAAAATGTCAATTTTGTCCTTAAGAAGTTAAATTTTATTAAAGGAATTCAATCTATTAAATTAATTAAGTTATTTAGTTATTAAAGTTCTGTTATTAGTCAGTTAGAGCTTTGCTGAGTTGTCACTTGGTGATTGGCTCAGTTAGTTAGGTGGTTAGAATTTCTGTTTTCTGTTTCTTTTCCCGCCTGTGTATATAGTCTCTGTACAATGCTTCAATGAAGATTAGATTTCATTTTGCTCTCATTTTCATTTGATTTCACTTCTTCTAACATGGTATCAAAGCTCTGGAGTTGAGATTCATTTTATCATTTGCTTGATCTGTTCTTCTTCTTCTTCTTCTTGAAGAGTTCATCAAAGCTTGACTTCTCAGGTTTTATCGATCTCTGTTTTTCTTTTCAATTGTTTTTATTCACGATCTTTCATGGCGGATTTGAGTAATTCATCTATAGCTACACTGGTAATTCATTAATGAATCTAGTTGGGGATCCTTCATCTCCTTATTTTTTGCATCATTCTGAGAATCACGGTTCTGTCATTGTCACACCTGAACTTAATGCTTTTAATTATGCTTCATGGAGACGATCTTTTCTTCTTGTTGTATCAATTAGGAACAAGCAAGGCTTCATTGATGGAACCATTTCTAAACCTGATCCATCTAGTGATAACTATGTTCCATGGACTAGATGCAATAATCTGATCATCTCATGGTTACTAAGATCAATTTCTCAGCCAATTGCATCTACTGTTTTCTATGTTGATGAAGCTCGAAAGATTTGGCTCAAGTTAGAACAAGGGCTTCTTCATCCAGATGATTCTAAAATCTGTCAATTACAGAACATGCTTTGCTCAATTACACAAGGAACTAAGACAGCGAATGATTATTTTACTGAACTAAACACAATTTGGGAAGAATTAAGGAATCTTAGGCCGCTTCCTCACTGTGAATGTGGCAAGTGCAATGATAATTGCTTCAAGAAGTATGTAGATGAAGCACAAAAGGATTTTCTGTTCAAGTTTTTGAATGGCTTGAAGGAAACCTATAAGCATACAGGATCTCAGATAATCAACATGAAACCATTGCCTTCTCTGGATGAAGCATTTAATATGATTCTTAGAGAAGAATCTTAGATAACATTTCTGCTGTTACCTCGAAATATTAATGACAATGTCATTATGGCTGTTAAGAGGAATCAAAATGGTGGAAAAATTTGTTATCATTGTGGTACGCCAGGGCATATTAAGGAGAAGTGTTTTAGATTGATTGGTTTCCCACCAGATTTCAAATTCACCAGGAATTAGACACTCAATCAGAATTACAAGCATGTTAATCAAGTTTCAGCTATGCCTTTGAGTGTTCAATCAACACCATTGATGACTCATTCTGGTTCTTCTAATATTTCAGCACCACTCACAACTCGTCCCAATGTTTCTTCTAATACATCAATCATAGACTTGTCTTTGTCTCAGGATCAAGTCTAGAAACTTGTTCATCTTTTGAATTCTCAAACAATTGGCTGCTCAACATCTTCCTCAATTGATACACCTAGTCATTCAAATTCTTCACAGTCACACTTTGTTAATTTTGCAGGTAATCCTCAGTTTTCTATATTTTCCACTGTTAATACCCCATTGTTTCATGCATTAATGACAACCAAGTCCACACCTGCACCATGGATCATTGACACAGGAGCAACAAATCACATCACATGTTCTCTTGATTCTTTTGTTTCATATATTTCTATTTCTAATTGCTATGTAAACCTTCCTAATGGTCTTCAAGCTCAAGTCACCCACATAGGTACTGTTGTCTTAATCAGTCTCTTGTTCTTCACAATGTATTGTTTGTTCGTTCCTTTTCTTTTAATCTCATCTCAATTAGTAAAATCACTCTCAAAATGAATATTTGTTTCATCTTCTTACAAGATTACTGTCTTGTTCAGGACCTGTCATCATGGAAGATGATTGGATAGGCTAAACTCAAAGGAGGATTGTTTCATCTCAGTCCAGAATCTCATTGTTCTTCTGCTATTACATCTTGTGTTTGTACTGTTTCTATTAGTATATGGCATCACAGACTAGGTCATGCCCCTTTACATAAATTTGTTCCTCTTATTCCAAATGTAATGTCAGATAATAAAGATGTACCTTGTGATGCTTGTAATAAAGCAAAATTAAAGAGACAAGTGTTTCCTTTTGGCAGCTTTTGATTTAGTGCATTGTGATGTATGGGGACCATTTTCTCAGGCAAACTTACAAGGCCATCATTATTTTCTTACCCTAGTAGATAATTATACCAAATGTGTTTGGATTTTTTTGATGAAACATAAGTTAGAAGTTAGTCATCTCCTATCTCAGTTTTATCAGTTTGTTCATACTCAGTTTGATAAGAAAATCAAAATTTTCAGAACAGACAATGGTACAGAGTTCCTTTTATCCATTTTTTATCACTCCAATGGTATAATCCATCAGACATCATGTCCATATACCCCACAGCAGAATGGAGTTGTCGAGAGAAAATACCAACATATTCTGAATATTGCTAGATCACTCTTATTCTTTGCTGGCTTACCTATTAATTTTTATGGGGATGCTATCCTCACAACAGTTTATTTGATTAATAGAACACCATCCCCTATTTTGGATAACAAAACTCCTTTTGAAACCTTATTCCATAAAGTTTCTACCTATTCTCACTTGAGATCATTTGGTTGCCTTGCATATGCCAGTAATTTGCAGCCTCATAAACGAAAGTTTGACAGTAGAGCTCACAAGTGTATTCTTTTAGGTTATTCTTCAAATAAAAAGGTTATAAGTTGTATAGTCTTGACAATCATACTGTTTTTCATTCTAGGGATGTTCAATTTCATGAATCTATTTTTCCTTTCCATCAATCTTCAGTTTCTCTTCCTTCTCAAGGTCTTGCTTTACCTTGCATACCAGATATCAGTTTTAACATATCTTCCTCTTTTTCTGTCACTCCTACTGTTTTTGATTTTTCTGATTCCAATCAATTTCCTTCATCTTCCTCAACCCCAAGTGATCCATTTGGTTCTTCTTTGTCTCTCAATCCTCCTATTCCATCTACATCACCTATTCATTCTCTTGATTCTGTTGCTCTAGGATCTTCTAGTTCATCTCCTTCTTCTGATCCATCAACTCTCCATCATGACACTATTATTCCTGATTTAAGAAGAAGCACTAGAACTAGAAAATTACCTACATATCTTCAGGATTATCATTTGCATCTTCAAAATCATTCTTCACATCTCAATCAAGATCATGATCTTCCTTCTGTCACTACCCATCCTTTGAGTCATTGTATTTCTTATGATAAACTATCACCATCCTTTCATCATTTCATCTTGTCTATTTCCACTATTACTAAACCTTCTTCCTTTCAGCAAGCTAATAATTTTGAGTGTTGGAAAGATGCCATGCAATCTGAACTTGATGTCTTAGAAGCTAACAAGACTTGGTCTATAGTTCCATTACCTGAAGGTCACAAGGCAGTGGGTTGTAGATGGGTTTACAAAATTAAGTATCACTCTGATGGCTCTATTGAAAGATACAAAGCTAGACTTGTGGCTAAAGGATACTTGCAGAGGGAAGGTTTTGACTTCCAAGAAACATTCTCACTTGTTGTCAAACATACCACAGTCAGGTTATTTCTCACTCTTGCTGCTGTTAAGGGTTGGTATTTAGCTCAACTAGATGTCAACAATGCATTCTTAAATGGAGATTTATTAGAAGATGTCTATGTGGAGTTACCACCAGGCTACCAGATTCAGGGGGAGATTTTACAAGAATCTGGTGCACAGAATGTAGCTAGTTCCAAGAAACTGGTTTGCAAATTAAATAAATCCTTGTATGGTCTCAAGCAGGCTTCCAGGCAGTGGAATGCCAAGCTAATTGAGGCTCTTTTGAATCTTGGTTTTCAACAATCAAGATCTGACTATTCTCTGTTTACAAGAACTGAAGGAACATATTTTATTGTTTTGCTTGTTTATGTAGATGATATAGCAATAGCAAGCAATAACAGAGAACTAATTACACAGCTGAGAACTGATCTAAATGAACAATTTAAGCTAAAGGACCTAGGGACTTTGAGATATTTTCTTGGTCTTGAGATAGCAAGGTCACATAAAGGCATTTCTGTATCTCAGAGAAAATATGCCTTAGAGTTACTGTAGGATTTTAACATGTTGGGTGCTAAGACTTCAAACATTCCAATTGAAGTCAATCATGAACTGGTACATACTGAAGCAGGTCTTCTATCAAATCCTACTGAATACAGGCAGTTGGTAGGAAGACTTTTATATCTGACATTGACCATACCAGATCTTTGTTATGCAGTGAGCATTTTAGCTCAGTTCATGGACAAACTTGCAATGGTTCATTGGCAAGCAGCTTTGAAAGTGCTTAGATACATTAAGAAGGCTCCTGGGTAGGGTATTTTACTTTCTGCTGACTCAAATTTATGTTTGACTGCTTATGTAGACAGTGATTGGGCAGGGTGTTTGGAAACAAGGAGGTCAATGACTGGTTTTTCTATTTTTTTAGGAAAATCTTTAATAAGTTGGAAGGCCAAGAAACAAAGTGTAGTTTCAAGGAGCTCAGCTGAAGCAGAATATCGATCTTTAGCCTCAACAGTGTGTGAAATCATATGGTTAATTGCATTATTAAAGGATTTCAATGTATGTCATTTGAAGGAAGTGATGATGCTTTGTGATAATGCATCAGCAATACAAATTGCAAAGAATCCAGTTCTACATGAAAGAACCAAACATATTGAACTGGATTGCCATTTCATAAGAGAAAAAGTTGCAGATGGTACTGTCAAGCTTCAGTATGTCAGATTAGAGGATCAGATTGCTGATATATTCACAAAGGCTCTCCATCTGGTTCAATTTGAATATCTTTTGAGCAAGATGTGCATATATAATGTATATGCACATCTTGAGGGGGAGTGTTAAATTAATTAAGTTATTTAGCTATCAAAGTTCTGTTATTAGTCAGTTAGAGCTTTGCTGAGTTGTCACTTGGTAATTGGCTTAGTTAGTTAGGTGGTTAGAATTTCTGTTTTCTATTTCTTTTCCCGCCTGTGTATATAGTCTCTGTACAATGCTTCAATGAAGATTAGATTTCATTTTGCTCTCATTTTCATTTGATTTCACTTCTTCTAACACAATCAAATCTAATTACGTTAATTTTTTGAATATGGATTTTTCTAAGCTGTAATGTCTTAACTTAGATAAGTAATATGTGTTCAAGTTTTTGTATTTTCAATACATTCAAAAAGGTTGAAGGGTCAAATGGCACTCTAAATTATTTTTTAGAATGTCAAAATAAATCATCGTCGTACATTAGCAGTCAATTGGTCTCATATTAGACCAAATTAGGCGCATGTGGCACTCCAAATTAAAATCGAGTAAAAAGAATTATAATTTTTTAAATGAGTAAAATATTATAAAATATTAAAAAATGAGTAAACATGAATGATAATATTTCAATGGTGATAGTATAATATTTCATTTTACAAATTTTAGGTCTTGTCAATCCTGTAGCCATTGAAAAAATGTCGGGCAAAGGTACAAAAACACCCTTAATATTTGCCATGTGTCTCACATTGGCTTTTAATATTATTTTTGTCTCAATTACAATGTAAAACTCAAAAATCCTGTTGTATTATAAATGAGGGATTTAAATGTGAGGGAGTATCGTTTGTAACATTTAATGTGGCATTATTAGCATTGAGCAATTGGACCCATTAAATAAATTAAAAGTCAAAAAGCCTTAATATACAAGCTTGGGGCGCAAGTTAAATTGCCAATTCTTAATTCTCCTCAACTACCACTTGCATACATAATCAAAATTCCCAACTTTATTCTCCTGTTTCTAACCCTAGAATGCAAAGTTATTACATCGAAAGCCCACATTGCATATCGATTGATAGAGCAAATCCATTGCAAAAGTACAAAACTATTGGAGGTTTTATTGGATAGTGTAAAGAAGCATAGTTGCGCAAATTGATAGGTCTATAAATTACTTTATCTTCATTTTGATGTGGGGCATGCATGTCGTTCGTGAATAATTTAATTTTCTTTTTCGTAAAAAATTGAAAAGTGGTCCTCAATATCTGTATGTGGTCCTTTGTGACTGTGAGTGGGTACTAATGGGTATTAAAATATTGAAGTGAATTAGGGCAACCACTTCATGCTGCATACTGAAGGGTATTAAACAACTGAATAAAATTGTTTATTGGTTTTGAAATGTTTAAATGTTTATTAATTTAAAAGCATTGATTGATATTATTTTTGTTTTGGTTTAATTAAATTGTATAGTATGGCCCATATTGTTGATTTGAGATTTAACTATGGAGGTGATTGGCTGAATTGCCCTGATCTTACATATGCATACGACTTAGTTCGTATTGAGTGTGACTTTGATCCTAACTTCCTGTCCTATACACATATTCTGAAGAAATATAAAACTGAGTTAGGTGTTCCTAATGTGAAGCATATATTTGTTCTTGAACCTAGTTAGCATCTAAGTGAGGGGTTATTTTTAATTCATTATGATAACACAATTAGAAGGGTAATAACCAAATAAACAAACATAGTTGGGTGAAAGAGATTGAGTTTTATGAAGACCATGATTTAGATGTTCCCATATTCTATCAAGACATATTAGCTTTAGAATGGCCATACCCACCAAATGAGGATCATGTAGATGGGTCAAGTAATGAGGTACCTTTAACGCCTTGTTTGGATGGGGTGTAAGGTAGGGGAGGGAAGTGTAAGTAATGGAAAGGTACTCTTATACCCTTGTTTGGGAGGAATGTAATAAAATTTTTAGGGGTGTAAATAATAGAAAGGGAGGGTAAGGCTTACCCTCCCTTACACTTCAACACCCAAAATTTGCTACTCCCCAATTTGGGGAGTAGAGAGGAGTAGATAAAATTTAATTATATTTATGACCCTAATTAATGCTAGCCTACCATAATAAGTTTTAGTTTTAATTTGTGAATATTGACTTGCCGTGCCATTCTTCCCTTTGCCAATTCACTATTTGCTCTCTTCCAACTTCTAGGTTAGTACTCTTGGTGTTTTTTTTTTTTTTTTTTTTTTTTATTTCATTTTTGTATTTTAAATTTATATCATTATTTTTTTTCTCATTGCCATTTCTCTTTAGATTATTGGTTATTGGAATTTTTTACTATTATTTTTCATTTTACAAATTTTAGTAATTAATTTTAGAATCTTTTTATCTAATTAACTAATTTTAGTAAATTAAGAAAATTTTAGAAAATTATAGTGAGAATATTAGCTTTATTGTGTGGAATTCATTGTTGCCTTCATATATCCCATTAAATAATTGATTAAAATGTTAATTATTTATTCATTATAGCATAAACAAAAAATATTTATTTAAAATATTTTTATCTTATAATTAATTTTAGTAAGTTAAGAAATTTTAGTAATTAATTAAAGACATTGTGCTTAGTTACTTTTTTTTTAATTATTATTTACATATTGATTAAAATGTTAATTTATTCATTTATTATAGAATAAATAAATAATAAGTTATTTAGAATTTATTTATCATATATTTAATTTTAAAAAGTAAAGAAAATTATTTAGAATTTATTTATGAGATGTTATATACTCATTATTTGTTTTTATTTTATTGTGATTTAATTATAGATGGGTGGCGAAAATATTGAAGAAAATGCTTTCTTTAAATTACTATTTTTAAGTATATGTATTTATTTTATATTATTTTTAAGTTATAAGATTATTTTGGTACTAAATTTGTTCAAATTTTATGCTTATACAAAAATAAGTAATATATAAATATATGAATTATTTAAATTATATAAGTGTGAATGAATATCAGTAAAATTTTTAACATGATGAATGTATAAAATAATGTTATTCTTTTGTTTTAAATATACAAATTATAAGGTTATTCTTGTAATTTTAAAATATACCATTCCATTAATTACTCATTCTCTCTCATTCCTATCCCAAACAAGGGTAAGGTTGCCACATACATTTCCCCTCTTTCCCCTTCCATTCCCATCCCTCACCTTCCATTCCCATCTACCCTTCCCTACACCCCATCCAAACAAAGTGTAAGTGGAAATGTAACACATAATGATGAGTCTGTTGAAGGTTTTAACCCTAGGTCTGTTGAAAGTTTTAACCCTGATAATGGGGATGGGGTGAACCGGGATGAGAATAGTTACACTTAGCCTAGTGGATATGTGAGTATTATAGAAGAGGATAATGAAGTTGATGAGGGTCATGAGTCCGAGAGTGATGAAGAAAGTGATGCTGAAAGTGATGTAGAAGATATTGCACTACCTAAGGAGAGGGTTAGGTTTGATAAAGGGGATGGATAAGGTCATTTTATGCTAGGAATGACCTTTGCAAATGTTATTGAAGCTAGAGAAGCCATAGCTGAATATGCAGTACAATTAGGGATAAAATTAAAGCTTAATCCTAATGAGCCTTACAGGATTAGGGCAAGATGTGTGAATGAAGATGGTTGTCCTTTTTTATTATTTATTTCTAAGGATGAAAAAAACCTTGGATTCAATGTAAAAACACTTGTAAGTGAACACAAGTGTTGGAGGCATTACACATTGCCTAGTGCCATTGCAAATTATTTTAGCCAAGTATTTCAAGGATAGAATATACAAAGACCCTAAGTTGAGGACAAAGGATATGAAGATGATGTAGAGAAATTGATTAAGATTAATGTGAGTATTGCCAAATGCAAAAGAGCCAAAAAGAAGATTATTCAAGAATTAGATGGATCCTTTAAGGTTGAGTTTGGATACTTGGGAGCTTATGTTGCTACATTAAAGAGATCAAATCCAGGTACTAAGGCTGAGATAGAGTTGTATCAAAATTCATTAAAAATGGGTAGAAGAGTCTTGAAGAGGATGTTTATATGTTTTGAGGCATGCAAAAGAGGTTGGAAAAGTGGTTGTAGACCTTTAATAGGCATTGATGGATGCTTGTTGAAAGATGTGACTAAAGGTCAATTATTCACAACTGTTGGCATTGATGCCATGGATAAAGTGGTTCCTATGGCTTGGGTAGTAGTTGATAAAGAGAATAAGGATAACTGGAGGTGGTTTCTATATTGGCTAGCTCAAGAGCTTAAGCTTGGTGATGGTTCAAAGTACACAGTAATCTCTGATAGGCAAAAAGTAATCGTTATTTTGGTAATTAAGAATTTGTTAATTTTATTTAGCTTTATGTAGACTAATTGCCTAAATTTTTTACCTGTAAGGCTTAGTTGATGCTGTCCATCATGTACTGCCACAAGCTGAGCACAGATTTTGTACAAGACACAATAATGCAAACTGGTCTAAGAAGTGGACTGGTGGTGAACTTAAGAAGAAGTTTTGGATATATGCTTGGAGTACATTTGAAGAAGAATTCAAAGACAATTTAAAGAATTTGGGCTTAGTAAGAATCTCATTCATCTATTTGTATATTATATGTTTTTTTTTTGTTTAATCTTAATTGTTACAATGTTTAATATGTTTTCAATTTGATTTTTTCCATTTTCAGTTGAGCAAGAAGGTAGCAGAAGATTTATTGATGTATACATGTTCTAATTGGTGTAGAGCATATTTCAGCAATAGATGCAAGTCTCCAATGGTGGACAATAATATTTCAGAGTCTTTCAATTCATAGATCCTAGAGGCTAGGCACAAGCCCATAGTTAGTATGCTTGAGGATATTAGGTTGCAAACCATGAATAGGATCAATGAGGGTAAACAATTTGTTGATAAGTGGTACAACGAATGGGCTCCAAATGCTATGGAAGTGTTGCAAGAGAACAAGGAATCATCCATTGGGTGTAGAGTTATGTTCAATGGAGATCATGGTTATGAAATAGGAGAGGGTGAAAATAATCATATAGTGTTTTTGGACAAAGGGCTGTGCACATATAGAGCATAGGATCTATCTGGAATCCTATGTGCACATGCACTTAGTGGTCTATATGACTCCAAGATTAATCCTTTGACAATGATGTCAAAATGGTATCATAAGTCAACTTATCTGTCCACTTACCAATTTCCCCTATAACTTGTTCCTAGTAAGAAATTCATGAAGTGTGATGAGTATTGACCAATTGAGCATCTACCATTTGTCAAGATTGCAGGAAGGCCTAGACATAAAAGAGTAAGGGCTTCTAATGAACTTAGCAGTACTGGGCGCAAGTTGAGTAAGAAACGGTAAAAACAATGTTATCGAATATGTCAAGGTGAAGGACATAATAGGATCAACTATCCAAACAAAGGCAATCAAGTTAATTCTTTTCCATTTTCAAATTTGTGTTTAATTGGTGAACATATATTCTTTAGAGTAATAGAATTGTTTTTATTTTTATTTTTTTTCATATTTCAAATACCACCTTGAAAACCAGTTGGTGGCAGCACACAAGCAAGTGGAAGCACATAGGTAGGTAATAACACTCATTCAAATGTAACAAATGAAGTCCCTTATGCAAGCACTTAGTCATCACAAACCTCCAGGCTTATAAATGCAATAGCATTTGGTTGCTTCATTGACATCAATTCTGGCAGAACGGTACTTGATGTGAGTTTTATACTCCACCTTACTTAGATATTTATTTGTTGACATGAGTGAGTTTTAATCTTCTTTGTCACTGAGTTTGTTGACATGAGTTGTATATTTGTTGTAACTAGGTTTAATGTGGTTAAAATGCTTTTCTTGCTTAATTAACTATGTGAGTTTAGATGAGTTTCATATGTTAAAGTTATGCTTTCTATGGACAGCCTGGAATGCCATCTCAAACTATCATTCAAGAGGGTTCATCTCCTATGGTTATCGATCCTGATGTAAGACCAAGTTTCCAATACCATATGAGAGATCATTGAGGAAAAAAAAGACCTGTCAAATGTGCAACTAACATCACAAGGGCTGTTAGGTTTCATGGAGAGGGCACCCAAGTGAGAACACCCATTGACCTGCCATTTAAGCCTACAAGATTATAGTGGAATGGAGGACTTGCCATTACCACAAGACAGTTGGAATCTAAAAGAGATCAAATGTATCATAAACAGAGTCAAAGGGGCAATACAACAACTACTTTGGAACCTTGAAGAATTTTCCAAGTTGAATTTTAGTAAATTGCTTTTTTGTATTAGTTCCTTAAGAACTGGAACTCATATCTTGAATCAAGTTCCACAAGAACTAAGATACCATATGGCATGTATTTTTTGTCTAGACGTGAAATCCTCTATGATTTTGAATATTTTATTAGAGCTCAATTATGATGTAACTATTTAAGACGATAACTATTTTGACACATTTTGTTTTGTAAGCATCCTTTTTTTTTTTTTTGAGCTCATATATGGATTTAGAGCATCATTTTATTGATGTAATTAACATTACAAAATATAAATTTGATTCTAGGTTTACTAGGTATGTTTAAAGACTCATTTATCAAGCTTATATTGAATTCATGCCAACTACCATATGTAGAATTTCTTTACAAACTTTAGTTCCTTTCTCACTATATGATTTGCTGCAAGCCAATTAACAAGTGCTAAAATACAATTCAAGAATAATTTCGTTCATTAAGGGCAAGTATAGTAATGAGTACAATCCAACAAAATTACTCATCATAATACCAAATTAACTTATAAAACCCAAAATGGAACTACTGTTCACATAAACTTCAATACCAATAACACATATCAATACAATCCAAGAAATCATTGCAATTACCTATCCTTTTTTCACTTTCTTCTTCAACTTTTCACACTCTACCATATTAGAGTTCTTGATGCATCTCAATTCATACCATAGCTCATTCGAAACATCAAAATTTTGGCTTTCTTTAAATGTCTATTTTCTGCTAATAATATCTTTTTCTCCATATTCAAGTAATTTAGTACTTCTCTAGCCCTTCCACATACTCGTTCATCATGCCACTCAAAATAACTATAACTCTTAACCTGCAACTCTATCCCAAAATAATGCTAAGTTATTTTCCAAATTTGTCAAAACCATGAACCCACTGTATATAGAGAATAAAGAATTCTTACTTGATAATTTGGGCATCCATAAAACCTTCAACCTGGGTTTTTAGTTGTCTAAGAAGTCCATCTTAGAGCTTTTACTCTATAACCACGATATTGACATTTGCAGTATCTACTGCATCCTTCATACTTGAGTTCAATATTTGATATGCTTATTACATCTGACGTAGTAGAAGATGAAGACAAAGAAGAAGAAGAAGAAGCCATAACGAGAGGAATTCTAGATTCAATTTGATAAACCCCTTTCTTCCTGTTTTTCTAATTTTAGATTTCAATTGGTTAGGGTTTCTGATTATTATGTATATGAGTTAGATGAAGAGGGATAATGAATATAGAGGGAAGGGACATAGGGAAACTAATAGAACTTTTAATAACTCATCAATCTTACTGTTAGATAGTTGGTCCCAATAATACCACATCAAATATTACAAATGGCACTCCCTCACGTTTAAATCCCCTATTTATATAGGGACAAATGTAACAGGATTTTTGAGTTTTACATTTTAATTGAGACAAAAATAACATTAGGGGCCAATGTGAGACATGGGGTAAACATTAAGGGTATTTTTGTACCTTTGCCCAAAAAATGTCCAGGAACATGGTTAGGGTTTGCAAATCCCATGTTGAGTATAATGATAAGGGATACAAAGTGAGTCAGAGTAAGGATATGCATACAATTGTTAGGCCTCATTAGAGCACTAAAATGCTTTTGGGACAAGCATCACTATTAAAACTCGCTATGAGTTCAAAAAATGACATTTGAAAGTTGTAAATTATAAAAGTGATTCGCCACTTTAATTTTATTTTATTTGAAAAAATTAAAGAAAAACCCGAATTTGACTCTAAGATCATATCAATTTGCCCAAAGGAAAAACATTAATTTACGAGTGGCCAAAAAGGGCTCAAAGGCTAAGCTTTGGTAACAAACAACTTGAAAAAACTTATTTTCTTAATTTAGCTTATAATAGCAAAATAACTTTTAAGATAAAAAAAGAGATATTTTTATGTATGCACGATCAATTGTAATATGGTGCATGAGATAAATATAAGTCATGTAATGCATGATATGGCAAATAAACAATAATGGTAATAAAAGAAAAGGAAATAAATCTACTTAAATTATTACAAGCAAAGAAAGGTGAAAATCGAGGGAACCTTTCTTTTAGCTCTTATGGGTTCTTAGGGAAAGCACACATTTCCCAATTAACTTAAATAAATTACAAAAAAGAAATGAGATATATAAACAGAGAAGAAGCATAACAAAATAAAAAGAATAATATAATAAAAGAACCAATTTTATCAAAGAAAAATGACTTTACTTATTTTATGTGAAGAAGATGACAGTAGGAAGAAAGTTGTTGGTTTTAGTGGAGTTGATGCCTTAGGTCGGCATGTCTGTGTATCCTTTTGAATGAGAATTAAATCTCACGCAGTTCGTCCTTCTTACAAAGGAAGGGTTTTATGTTTCAGCTTTGTTTTATCATATTTTGATTGATTTTAAGATTGAAGATTTATTAATTAATTCAGATTTTAATTAATAGAATAGTAGATCTTATGAGGTTTAGATCCTAAAGAAAAGTAGGAAACCAAGATTACTAGATCAGATTTTAGAATCTCAAAAAGAAAGAGAAGATGGGATTATATCTTTGATCTTCTTTTCCTTTACACGAACGGGACTAGCTTTACCAGATCTGAGGATCAGAGTCTACTAAGATTAAACCTTGCACAAAAAAATTAGAGAAGAAAATAACAAAAAATAATAATTGAAAAGTTAAAATAAATTCAAAATTATTTTTGAAAGAATTTTAGTAAAAAAAAAGGAAAGATTTTATAAAAAAAGAATCGTAATTTTTGAGAAAAACAAAGTTTTGGCATGAAAATTGAGAGAAATTAGAGATTTTTTAGTCTAGAAACTTGTCAAATAACTGGGGGTAGACTCGTATTTATAGGAAAAGTTTGAGGGATAGAATAGGAAAAATCCAGAGGCATACTAGCTAGACCAGTGGCATTGGGGGCATGTCGACTGGCCAGGCGGCACGCCAGGGATGCCAGCTAATAAGGCGGCATGCAGATGATGCCTCCTAGTCTTGGTTCGTACTTGGTCTGGTTTCCTGCTAGTTTGACCTGATTCCATCCTGTTTTGGCCTATGTTGACCATTTCTGATTCGATTTAAGCGCGGTTTAATTCTATAGGTTCGTAATTAACTGCCAGTCGTCTTGAAGTGCAAATTTGAGAAAATTCATTTTTTCAATAGGGTGTTGCTTCCTTGATCCCAGTCCACTAACCGGCTAGCAGGACCACCATACCGACTTTGCATAGTGTACTAATCTTAGTAGGTGTCAAGCTGTGGCCAAATCATAAGGGTGCAAATGTAAGGATTCACAATAGTTAGTTTGGAGAAAAGGCTTAGACATATAAGTCTTAGGAACTTTCTGATATATGGGGATTTGATATGTGTATGGGATTTTAAAGAAATAAATACCAATATATGTTGAAAAAATAATTACATATATATGCATATTTTGACTAAGGGCATTCATTATGTCGGTTTTGTTGAAAAAATTAGTCCGAAAAGCAGAAATGTGAGAAAACCATAAAACTGACATTTATATTGTTGGTTTCTCTCTCCTTTGGTACCTGCACATTTGACTATCAGTTAACAGTTTACTTTAATAAGAAAATTAGCAATCTAAATATTAGTTTCTAATTGAAGTCTACTAAATTTATTCCTTCCATCCATGAACTGATTGAAATTAACATAATTCATGCTAGCCATTAGATGAGAATGAATCTAATGGCTGGGATTAAGTCCTCTTAATTTAAAAACCCCACCCATAACCAAACACTATCAAAAAATTTTCACCCTCTTCAACTCACACATATATACATGCATGTTCTTTAGTTTTCTTTCCATTTTTTTCCTTAAAGGGATAAGGTTCAATTATGCCCTTATGGTTTAGCTATTGGAACACGTTAGCACTCATTCTTTTTGCGATCTCAATTGAATGCTTCAACTTTTCAAATCCAACAAACAAAACCCATTTTAATGCATGACTTAACTTTTAGTTACCAGACACTTAGGCGCTCAATTTTTTTTATTTCTCTCTCCTACTTGGACATAAAGTCTTCTCTCTCCTTCCATAAAATCTTATTCTGATATTACCGTTAAGGAACAAATGTTTGTCTCTCTCCCTTAAAACTATTTTCCCCAAATTAAAAACCCTAAAATTGTTGGTGAAATTTAAATTAGAAGGGTTATTCTTCTTCTTCTTCTTCATCATCTTCTTCTTTGTCGTGAATGGCTTTTCATCTTCGTCTGTAAGCGTAAACATGGATTTTGCACAAACTATTGTTGAATATGATTATGAAGGGCCATGGAGATATTGCAAATGTAGAAGATATGGAAGAAGACTTAAAGCTCCTAGGAAGACGTCATTGAGCGAAGATAACCTAGGAAGGAGATACTTTGGGTGCAGATTTTGGAATTTAAGTTTTAATTTGAATCTGTTGTGTAATTTTTTTCTTATTAGGGAGTATAATTTTTCTTGTTTGTATGTTGAATGATAGCCTAATCCATTGAAGAACCATTCATGTGGTTTTTTTGAATGGTATGGCGAGCTAATGACTATAAAAGCAAAGGAGTTGTTAAATAATTTGAAGATGGAGAATGAGATGCTAAGGCATGAAATGACAGAAATGGAGAATAGAGGAAAGGGTAGCATTAATGATGAAGTGGGTGATTTGTGGGCAGAACTAAAGAAACTAAAGAAAGCTCATAAAAAAAGGGATGAAGAAATTATGAAGGCCAAAAGTAGAAGAACAGAAGCTTTTGTTATAGCCATTGCATCTTGGATAATATTGTTTTATTTTGTATTGAAACAAAATGAATGGGAATATATTTTGCATGTTAGGTTTTGATAATTTTTTGGATAATTGCTGTAAGAAGTTATCCAATGTAATGACTTCAAATTGTTATGACTTAATTATGTAATATATTATGATTTAGTGGTTTAGTATATTATTGATTAAATTTGTTTGTTACAGTTGATGTTGATTCAATGTTGATACAATGGTGTAGTGTGTGGCTTATTTTTGTTTTACAATTGTAATGCTTTGGCTGAGAAAAGGATAAATAAAAACAAAGCTTCTTTAAGACACTTGAAAAGATTATGAAACTTGTAACAAATAGCATATCAAAATTAACTGGTGTGTGCCTATAAAATTAAGGTCACTATAGATTGTTGTAGTCACTGTTTTTTACAAAAAAAGAACATAATAATAATCACCCACAAAAACATTATAATGTATAAAGGTCTAGTTCCTATTGGAACTTCTACAAATCAGTACATCAATTTGCCCTAATTTCAACTTCAACTTCATAACATCCATCAACAAAATAATTAACATGTCCAGTAAAACAAAAATTGAATAAACTTCATTCATTAGGATGCATTCTTCTTTTTGTAATGATTTCTTCCAATCAGGCCCTTTCTCTCAATCTCCAATTGTCTTCTAGTAATGCTTAGGGCTACTTGCCATTCTAGTCTTGATGGCCTAAATTAGGTCAGTTGCATAAGTGACCTGTGATCCATCACTAATGAAGTTGATATTCCTTGAGTTGCTGCTTGTTGATTTCTAATTCCTTGTCTTGCTAATCTCTCTCTCATTAGGTATAGGAAATCTTGTTGTAGGATTTGTGTCCTCAATTGAAGGTTGAATTCTAGTGACAATCACCCTTTGAGTAGACATACCAGGCTGTATACACAAAATGAAACAAAAAAAATTAAACCAACCAATCAGCAACCCTCATTCACTATCTAAGACAGTCAATTTAAGTTGAAAATGCAAGCATACTTACATTGAATATTGTTTGACCAGTATTTTCATCAACCATAATACCAAAACCCCTAGGAATGGGCCTCGTACCCTGTGAAGATCCATTAGGGGAAGACATGATAAGAGTTTGTCTTATTCTTTGTTGTTGTTTGACCCTTGGTGGCTGACTACTTAACCCTTGTTTATGTCTTGTTCTTGGTGGCTCACTTCGAATGCTGTTGTGTTCTGACTGATGGCTGACTGAGTAGTGAATTATGCCTATGAGAATCATTTGTCCCCTCTCTTGGTGCCTGTTAAAAAATTAAAACAACTATAAGTATAAACAATCTTATCATTGACTACATAAAAATCTAAGGAAAAATAACTAAAAATATGGATACTGACTCTGTTTTGCTGAGGACATATCCTTCTGTTGTGCCCCTCCTGTTGACATATGCCACATTTTTGTTGCTGACCTTTTCTGCTAAGTTTGGTTGGATTATTATTGCTATTGGGCTCATTACTTTCCTTCATCCTCTTCTTCCTTGGTCTACCAGGCATCTACTCAATTGGTGGAGGTTCTATGCCTTCATACTCCTCAATTCTCATGAATCTCTTCCTAGGTACAGGTTGTAATACCTCTTCACATGAAGCCAAATATGTTTGCTTACTATACCATTGAGAAATCTCATTGATTGGTTCTTTCTTCTTATGATATAGTGCACAAATTGCATGTGCACATGGGATCCCTGTGAGATCCCATGACTTACAGGTGCATAACTTTCTGTCTATAATGACAGTGTGCTTATCTTCACCTTCTTGTATCTCAAAGCCCACATCATTATCAAAAACTACTTCACATCTAGCAGCTCTATGCTTGTTGTCTTGATATAACTTCATACAATTAGGACTGAAGTCATATCTCCATTTATCTACCATCTTCATATTATCCTTGATCCTATTCATGCACTGTAACCTAATATCTTCAAGCATGCTCACTATTGTCTTATGTTTTGCATCTCTAATCCAAGAGTTAAAGCATTCAGCTATATTGTTATCCACCATATTGCACTTGCTTCTGGTACTAAAATATGCTCTACACCAATTATGTGGAGCATACTTGATTAGATCTGAAGCTGCTGTCTTATTCACATCCCTAAGCTCTTTCAAATTGTCCTTGAATTCTTCATCAAATGTGCTCCAAGCACATATCCAAAATAGCTTCTTTAAGGCTTCTCCCCTCCATTTTTTGGACCAATTGGCATAGATGTGCCTAGCACACCATCTATACTCAACTTGGGGGAGAACCTATTCCACAGCTTTGATTAACCCTGCATAAATAAAACACATGACAATAAAACATATAAAATTAGTATATATTATGTAAGAAATAACAAAAAATAAAAAATAAACTAAGATCACATTTCATACCTTTTGCATGTCTGAAATTACTGTTAATGTTCTTCCATCTATATTTAATGCTTTAACAAGCCACTGAAGAAACTACTTCTAGTTCTTAAAATTTTCCTTATTAACCACACCCCAAGCAATGGGGTACATCTGATCATCTACATCCTTACCCACTATAGCCAAAAGTTGACCCTTACAAATGCCTTTTAGAAAACACCCATCTAATCCTATAATTGGTCTACACCCTTTCATCCACCCTTGTTTCAATGCATTGAAACAAATAAATATCCTTCTAAAAACCCTCTTCCCTTGTTCTAAATTTTCTTTGCACAAATCAATTTCTGCCAAAGTCCATGGATTACTTCTCTTCAAGGCTGCAGCATAAGCCTTAAGGAATCCAAATTCAACCTTGTAGCTCCCATTCAGTTCTTCAACTACTATCCTTTTAGCTCTCTTAATCATTGACATATTCACCTTCACTTTTAATTCATTCTCACATTCAAATTTAAGCTCTTTATTTTTTTTTTTGGGATTTCTGTATACCTTAGCCTTGATATGCCTAACTATAAAATTGGCTGTACAAAGAGGGTTTCTAAATGTCTTATAGCAATTATGTTCAGGGTTCAAGGTTTTGACAATCAAACCTGGGTGACCACCATTTTTAGACACTAACATAACAAAAGGGCAGTTAGGATTAGTTACACATTTAGCTCTAATCCTATATGGCTCATTAGGTTTTAATCTTAATTTAACCTGTCTAGCCATTGCATATCTTGCAATAGCTTCTCTTGCCTCTTTACTATTAGTAAATGACATGCCAAGTATAAAATAAGGCAACCCATCATTCTCATTATACATTACCCTTTCCCTAGGAACCTCATTCCCTGCCCCATATGTAGTAGAATCATCACTACCCTCATCACCTTCACTTTCTTCACTATCATCCTCACTATTATCATTAGACTCACTCTCTTCACTATCCTTATCACTACTGCTAGTCACTGCATTTGTACCTTCAATACCATCAACATCTATATTTACATCTACCTATGCACTAAAGTCGTAATGTATTGAGTCTTGCCCCACACCCTCATTAGTTATTGTAACCCTTACTAAACATTGACCTCCAGCTTCACCCTCACTAAAGTGACTACATTGTGTAGGTATGTAGCCATCAATAGGTACATCTACTAGGTCAATAGGTACATCTACTGGGTCAACAGGTACATCTATTGGGTCAATTACTGGTGGAGGTTCTAATGCTAACATGGGCTTGTTTAAAAACATAGGAACATTTACCTCATGAGCTGCATACACATCTATCTCCCTCACCCAACTATTAGCTCTAATTTTATCTAACACTCTCCTAATTGATATGTCATCAGTAATCAATATAAGGCCATCATGCAAATTCTTTTCTAGTTCAAGCACACAAATATTAGACACATTATGAAAACCTAATACTGTTTTATATCTAATCTTGAGATCATCAACACACATATAATCAATATCAAAATTACACAATGTATCCACATCTCCATTAATGTATTTTAAGTCAGGATCATACACCCACTCACCCCCAAAGTGGAAATTTATATCCACTGTATCATCCATTGTACCTTAATTCAAAATACAAAAGGATAATTTAGAATGGTAATTGTAAACAAACAATCACAATTATTAATTTAACTAAAATTAATTACAAACAATTACAAATTAAATACATAATGACCAAATTTTATAAACAACAGCCTTAATTTATCATTATCCAGTGAACTTATAATTTTATTTCATAAATCCCTAATTTCTCATTACCCAATAAACCCTGAATTCCAATTACAAAAGCCCTAAATTCTCATTGCCCATTAAAACCCCAATTTTAATATTAGAAAACCCTAATTTCTCATTATCCAGTTAACCCCTAAATTCAATTTCAAAAATTCACTAATTTCTCAATTACCCAAATAACCCCTAATTTTATATTTAAAAAGCCCTAAGTTTTCTTTACCTATAAAACCCCTAATTTCAACAACGAAATCCCTAATTTTTCACTACCCAATAAAACCCTAATTGAAATTCAAAATCCCTAATTGTTTAATTAACAGTTATACACCCGATAACAAATTCTTTAATTGTTTAATATAGTCAAGAAAACCCAGTATCTTTCTGTCATCAATGTACCCTACATTGTGGACCACAAACTCGAGATAATCAAACAAAAAAGAAGAGAATACAATATCAAATTTAACTCTCATACCCCACATGCATCCACATAAACAAACCCCATATACACTAACAGAATCAAGTGTGCCTTTATTAACCACATACCTTTAACCAGTGCCTTTTAGTTGATATTGGCTTTTTCAATTACACAAGCTAGCTTTTGTGAATCATTCAAAACAGAAATGGACAGACATAGAGAAGCAATAAAGGAAATAGTACTTGGAGTGAGAATGCTTACACCACAGAGAGAAAGTGTAAAGATAGCAGTCAATGGGGTTTGTTCAGAGCATGCTTAATTTGTCACGCTATCCATCTCTCTGCTAAGTTAATTAATTTGTTTATGTCTAGGTAGGAGAGAGAAATAAAAAAAAATTAAGTCCCCTAAAAGTCTGTTAAGTAAAAGTTAAGTCAGGTATTAAAATGGGTTGTGTTTGTTGTATTTGAAAAGTTTAAGCGTTCAATTGAGATCGCGAAAAGAATGTAAGTTAAGTCAGGCGTTAAAATGGGTTGTGTTTATTGTATTTGAAAAGTTTAAGCATCCAATTGAGATCGCGAAAAGAATGAGTGCTAATGTGTTCCAGTAGCTAAACCATAGGGGCATAATTGAACCTTATCCCTTTTCTTAAATAATGGTCTCTAAATTTGAGTTGAAGTATACTTTTTTTTTTTTTTAATGGCCCTTTCTAAAAACATTTAGCTATTGTTTTGAAGAAAAAAAGATAAAAAAGGTAGATTTATTTATTTTTGTATATTTCTAAATAATACAAATTTATTATTGTTTACTTTTTTTTTTTTGATAATTAATTATAAATATAGTTGAAAAAAAATTTACTTGTGTTATATAATTTTTGCATGTTAATTTAAAAATATTTGAAGGCATTTGGAAGTAATTTGCATAAAAAGGGTAATTATTTAATTTTTTTATATTTATGCAAAATTAGCATAAAAACTTTTTTGTTTGTAATTTTTTTAAAATAAATTTTTTAATCAATAAATTTTTGTTATAACTAGAATTTTTTGAAATTAGAATTTTTTTTTGAAATAATAATAATTATGAAATAATAAATTTGTAATTTAGTGATTTTTGTGAAATAATAATAATGTATGTTGTTTGGAAGTAATATTTCTTTGTGGAATTAGCAGGTATATCTCAGCCTGGTTGTTGATATCCTATGAATCATGAAATGTACTTTTTCTATTGACCAAAAAATGGAAGGGTAGATACGTTTTGAGGAAATTGCTTTTTCTCAACTCATTCGCAAAGGAGTAGTATTTCAAAAATAAGACAGAGGAATATGAAACATTACTGAAGGGGTTAGAATATAAAAAGAAATGAGAAATTTAATATGAAGATAGTTCAAAAAATGACTATAATATCATGCCCAAGGTTGATATGTTAAATAATTTATTCATGTGAAATAATATGTATTTGTTGAGAAATAATAATTTTTTTTATTTGGAAAAAGTTTTGTGAAGTTAGTTTGTAAATTATAATTTATTGTTGTTATTGGAGTTAAATAATTATAATTTATTATTATTATTGGACTTAAATTTGTGAAATAATATAAATTTTACAGAAATAATAATAATTATGGAATAACAAATTATGTGATATATTAAGTTTTAGGAAATAATATATAAATTTGTGACACTAGAAAATTGTTTTTGAAATAATAATAATAATATATGTTGTTTGTATTTTTTTTTTATTTTGAATTAGTAAATGTGTTAAATAATTTAATTTTATGAAATATTATATAATTTTGATAAATGGTGATTGTTGTCAACTAGTAATTTGTTTGGTATATAATTCTTTTGGAAATAATAATTTAGTTATATAGGAAATTTTTCTTTTAGTAATAATGTATGTAACTAAAATTTTAGTAATACTGTATGTAACTATGTAACTAAAATTTTAGTAATACTGTATGTAACTATGTATTTTTAATAATAAAATGACTTTTTTAATACTAATATTTTTATGGATTAGGTAAATTTGTTGTAAATTTAAATATGTATTATTATGTATATTATTTAAATAAATTAAAATTTTTTATTTAATACTGGTCCCAAATTTTTTTTTGTAAATAAATTTAGTTACTTTTTGTGAAAAATGTGATAAAAATTGGTAGATTTATTTATTTTTTTGTATTGTTATAAATATATTACGAATTTATTATTATTTAGTTGTTTTGATTTTTTTTAGTGATAATTAATTATAAATATCGGTAAAAAATAATTTTGTACACATTTGGAAGTAATTTGCACCAAAAAAGGTAATTATTTATTTTTATTAATATTTTATATATGTATTTTTATTTTTATTAGTATTTATGTTAAATTAATATATTAAATTGTTTGTGTGTAATTATTTGTTTGCAATAATTATATTAAATTATATTTAATTTTGATATAAATTATAAGTTTAATATAATTAAAGATTTAATTTTAAATGTAATTTAATTATAATTAGTTTATTAAGTAAATAGTTTTTTATTTTTAGTATGTTGGTGATAGTCATTTATATAATAATTTAATTTAATAATAATAGGGAATTTTTTTATAATAATAATAATAATAATAATAATAATAATTTGAAACTAATAAGAATACTAATTATTACTAAAAATTGTGAATAATGATTATTACTGAAATTTGTGTTCGCATTAATTATTTGTTGTTAAATCTTTTCTAATTATTATATTTTATTAATTAATATTATTAGCTTTAAGATGGATGATCTAAATGGAAGTTTAATTCGGGTTTATATAGAGAAGAAGACATTTTATGAATACAAAATGAATCCAAAAGATACGTGAATGCGCACATTGGGAATGTATTTCACGTTGGTAAACAACTGAACATCATTTTACGAAAAATGGACTTAAGGAGATTTCAAATCGACAATTAGGATTGCGTTTACAAAAATCCATGCCTGAGGATTGGATTTCTATAATGCATATATCCTAACAATTAGAAATCCCCATAATTTTTAGATCACTATAGCTGAATTAGAGTTAACTGCGGATCTTAGGATTATGAATGGTTTTAGACAACCTGCTGTCTTATCACTATTTTTAAATCTTTGCAATACCTATCATATGTGATATGACACTAAAAGAAATAGAGATTTCTAGTTATGCAAAGTAGGAAAAATGGTTGTTGATTCTAGTTTTCTATTTGATGTTTGTGATAGAATTTTTTTTTTATAAAGAACATGAGAGGCACACCAAGGGGTTGAGTGACTAATTTTATGAAAAATGTAATGATCCAAAGAAGTGCATATGTTTTAAAGATTAGATTTTAAATATAGATATTGGGTTGTGCAATATTATATAAACTATTTGTACTAATTTTTATTTATGAAAAATTTATAAAATGATAATAAATATTCCAATGTATTTCTAATAATTGTATTTAAACTTTGAACCATAAAAAATAAAACACAGGTAAGATAATTAGACTAGCTGCATTAACTAATTGTAGTAAAACACACAATAGTTATTAATGTTTTTGTTATTGCTACTGATTTGTGATACATTGTACCTTGTCTTTAATGCTAATATGTTGCAATGTATTTATCAATTTCAATGTTACATATGTTCTATTAATACGATTTCATGTTTCAACTATTGTTTTGAGATCTGCTACCAATGTATTGCTATATTAAACTGTATGAATTAAACTTTATTATTTTACCAATTTCACTTATGTATCTATTCTTCTACATATTTAGATATAGAGGGTGGACACGCTGGTGATCATTTATATCCTAGACCATACACTGGGACATTATTACTCATGAATGATACATACTGATTCGGTGCAGTATGAGTAGAACAAGGCACCGCCCCCATATTAAGATGTAGGCGTAATGCAGTTGTTTTGTGTGATTTTAAGATTAATGACCGCATAATGTTGCAATTGTGCGCATAGGATTTTATTGAATGGCAAGACTAGGTTAATCTATATTGGACCACTATCTTATGACTGCTTTAGTAGAGAGATAGAGATATGCTGCAGGATGTCACTTTATAGAGTAGGTTGCCGATTAATGGTCATGCAGTAATAGGATCATCACACATCATTGGAAATGATTTATGTCGGATGCTTTGGGTGTGAAACTAGATGGTAATGCAATTAGAGGGAATGGAGTCTCAATTACTTGGTTGAATATGACATTTGATACTCTTTTAGATGATTTGATTGTGTTTGAGATGGACACCTATGTACAGGCATTTATACTCCATCTTATAGGTGATATTTTATTCGTTAGTGACATTGACAGCAGAGTTCATCTAATGTGGCTAAATCTTTTGAAAGACTTGTATGCATTGGTTAATGTAGTTAGGGAGCTGCCTATCTAGCATGCCTATATAATGAGTTATATGCAACATCACATCGAGATATAACAGGAATTGCAAACCTATTATTTATATTATAAATATGAGCATGTGATGGACTATCCATAATTTCTCCTACACTGTGTATACAAATTCCACAGGGTGATGACCCTTTCCAGAAACAGTGAGCAAAAATTAACATATTTGTGTACAATTTCATTTCATTCTGCTAAACACTTTTATTTTGCAAATGGAGAAATCCATACAAGTTATTAAAGTCAGTACACACGTCCTACATGACATTCGATACAAATTTGATATCATGTATGATTAACAAGTATGTTTAAATAATTGTAATCGAGATGAGTCAACTACATGAATTGTACTTTCACATTGTAAATGTGTTGTTGTTTTAACTATTGAACAATTGGTCATGTAGATGATTTGGCACCCCTGTGATTAGGAGATATTGGAATCACTCCCTAAGTACTGCCTGAATAGAAAAACTATACAGCAAGCATTGGTACCTTTAATTTGCTTTCACATTGTACAATGGCACTAATATGATAGAGTTATAAGACAATTTGGATAGCAATAAGGCATACCGATGTGGCCTTTTCAATCTAGAGGGCTTGAGGACATTGACTTGCAATTTGAGATAGGTGATTGCTGTGTTCCCCATCAACAATGGATTGCCATGTGGAATAACAAACATCAGTAAATCCAGGTAGACGTGCCATGAGACACGTCCAACATACCATTCTTAGTATATGGAGTGATTTTGAAGGATGACAAAGAAATATTTATCTCATCATAGTGGCTTGTTTAATTTTTTGGTTATTTAATAAAGAAATTGGTAGTATTGTAATTATTCAATTCATGTTCAACTTATAAGAAACATTAGCATGATTTTTGTTTTAATATAATTCCTTGTTAATTTTCTCGTACTAACTAATAATGTATTATTTTCAAAAAGATGGTGTTGAGTGGATATGCATTACCACTGATGTCAGCACAATACATTAGGTCAATCAAATCATGTTTGATGCTTTAGAAATGGAGGAATGGATTATGATGGGACAATTTCCAAATCCACAGCAAGTGCCTAAATAGCATCAATAAGATGTTAGTCCCAATCAACCATAATCTTGATGACATTCTACTAGGAGTGCAAACCAGAGGCGACAAATGGGTACATCTGGTTCTTCAAATGTATTGTGTCTTGTTGGATTCCATGACGTACATATAGGTCATCACCAAATGAGTCAATAAGATGCGATAGTTGATGAAGATCGAAGGGATCATAGCATATCAACTACATTCCATTTCTATAATTCATCGATGGCTCAGCCACCTAAAATCACATAAGAGATGTATAAACAGTTTAAGTTCTCCTCCTTATCATCACAGTTCGAGTCATATGTGTAGCCTACCTTTGATCTATTTACATCTGCATAGTTTCAACCTAACCTATATGTAGTATAGTCTTCTGCATTTATGCCTTGGGCAAGGGAATCTTTTACATTCACCACCTTAGGCAGGGGCACAGTAAGGTGGAACTCCTATGTAGCATACACAATGTTTAGGTAGTTTCTTCATTCCAACTTATTTGTTAGCACCTGCATTTGGGTATCCATCTACTATATCGGGACCTTTTTTTACTTATTCTCTAATTCCATATTAGGTTGAGGGTTAAGAGTAGGATGTTGATGATGAAGAAGAGCAAATAAAAGTACAACCTAGGGTAGTTCAACATAGACATGCTCCACCATATGACCATCAGCCTCCACCTTGTGGGATTAGAGGAGACTGATGTCATGTTTAAAGAGGACGCAAAGGTCGTGGAGGTCATTAGTTTGTTTTAAGTTTTAAATTAAATGTACATTTCATATTTCATATATTTGTATTGTTATATTTGCATATTTCATATTAAAACCCTAAGTTCTCATTGCCTATTGCTTTATTTGTTGATCAAACAATACAATATCATTATTATGATTGGTAAAATATTTTTGACAATTTTCAAATATATGGAAAGTTAATATTATTATAATTAAAATTAAGTTAATCTACTTTTACATTCAATTTAATATAAGACATAACAGATACCAAACAACCTTATATCATTCACATTACACATCCTATTGTACACCTCTTTATTGGACATTTTATCATCGGAAGTATACTTATAGTACTTAACCACATTGTTAACCTTTATATCAGATAATATTCTACCATTCATATTGGCTTGTTTTCTTGCAAGTTTCAACATGTAATATCTGTAAATAAGCATTTGTTTATTCTCCTTTTGTATTCAAATAGTAGTAGTTTCATATGTAGAGATATTTCTACTTATCAAACTTAGTGATCGTTAATGTACAATAAGAGCTCTAAGGGCACATAAGTCTCCAACCAATTTACTTGATTCCTTCCTTCAAAAATGCCATTGGCAATGCAAACTAGACAGTATTGTTTTTGATTAGTAAACTTTTCATGCTCATAATCATCATTGAAACATGATGTTATTACAACTAAAATTTCTTCCACATGTGATGATTCAAATTGTGAATTTAAAGTTCATCGCATTTATTAAAATTATATATTGCAATTAACATTCAATCAACACATAATATAGGAAAATTTCAAATTTTCTTAACAAATATAATTATAAAATTTGTTAAGTAAAAATACTACAAAACAACTTAAATAATATTGTACAACCCTAAAGCTATATTTAAAATTTAATTCTTAAAACATATGCAATTCTCTGGACCATTACACTTTTCATAAAATTGGTAACTCAAGCCCTTAGTGCGCCTCTCATGTTCTTTATATGATTTTTTTTTTTTGTGCAATCTATCACAAATAGTAAATGGAAAACCAGAATCAACCACCTTTTTTTTTTTTTTTTTTTTTCCTACTTTGCATATCCAAAAATCCTATTTCTTTTAGTTCCATAACCTAAATGTCGAGCACTACGAAAATTTGAATATTGTGATAAGACAAAAGATTTGAATATTGTAATAGGACATTAGTTCTTCTGAAACTATTCATAACTTGATGCTCAGCAACTAACTCCAATTAAGTTGCAAAGTATTACTTTTTGGATTTTTAATTGTCAAGATATGTTACTTTTTGGATTACAATCCTCAAATATGGATTTTAGTAAACGCATTCCTAATTTCTTATATGAAAGCATTAAAGTTCATTTTTGTATAAAAATGGTGTTTGATTCTGCGCCCATATTAAATACATTCCCAGTGTGCATATTCACAGTATGTTTAAGGTTCGTTTTGTATTCATAAAATATCTTCTTCTACAAATAAGCCTGAATTAAACCTCTATCTAAATCATTTATTTAACTCTAACAATTAAATTCAAAAATGTGAAATTATTACAAAATATTAACATAAAATAAACAAAGAGAAAAAACAATTTAACATAAGAAACAATTAATAACATAAATCAAAATAAAAATATTAACAAGAAATATTACATTAACTACCAACACACTAAAAATAAAAAACTATTAACTTACTAAACCAAATATTATTAATATACTAAGAAAATTCATTAAATGATAATTAATAATAAAATTTAATCAATTTAACTCAATTAATTTATTATATTAATTATATAATATTTAATATTATAGTAATAAACTATATAGTTTGTTCATTAACTATAATTAACCAAATTAATTATATTCAATATAATAAAATAAATTAATGATATTTAATTTAATACTTTAATTAAAAATGAAATTATTAAATATAATTATAATGTAATTGGTTAAATATAAATTAATTTTGTATATTAAATATTAAATATTAACTTAATTAATATTATAGTGTTAAATTATATTCGAAATTCATTAACTATAATTAATTAAATTCAACATACATTAATTAAATTAATGAAATATATAATATATTAAATACATAATATAATTAAATAATGTAATATAAAGAACATGTTATACTATATTATTTTGATTACGTTATTAAATTATATTAACAATTAATATATTTTATATAATTTAATTAAACCTAATTAATATTTTATAGTGTTTTTTCCAGGTTGGCATTAATATTGATATAATAATTAGGTTAAGTTCAAATTTTATTCTAAACTTACTTTTCAAAAGATTAAGGAATAAAATTCATCGCAAATAAAAAAATTATTATAAACTAATAACATAAAAAAATAAAAATATCAATATTTGTACAAAAACTATTATTATACAAATTACTAATACTAACATACAAATTACTAATACCAAATTATTATTTCCTATAAAATTATTATTTTACAGTATTATTTCTACAAAAAAATAATATTATTTAACCTAAACAAATTATTTAATATCACTAATTTGTGAAAAAAAATTATTAGTCCAAAAAATACATTATTATTATTTTACAAAAATTATTAAATCACAAAATTATTATTTTATATTTATTATTATTGCACAAAAATTATAATTTCAAAAAAAATAACACAAATTTACTAAGTAAAAAGCTAATTTAACATAAATATTAAAAAAAATTAAACACTTACATCCTTTGATGCAAATTACTTCCAATCATCTTCTGCTTCAAATTACTTCCAAATAGGGGTGTGTACCATTCGGGTAAAGCCGAGGATTTGAAAATCTTTAGACATAATCAAAAAATTGAAGATTCAAAAATAATGAAACTGGTTCTGACTTGTAAATATACAATACTGGTCCCAACTTATACTGATAATTCATGAAGTCAGTTAGGATCAGTATTTTAAAAATCAAACTAGTAATCAAACATGTAAGGTCACTAATTTTTTGTCCGACTGGTTTAACCATTTTACTGTAAAATGTCTATATTTTATATATTCTTTAATATTTTTATGTGGTTAATATAATATATTAAATTATAATCATTTAAGAAAAACATATTTGAAAAAATAAAATTAACTAAATACCAAATTTAAATACATCTAAAAAGATACAACAAAAGTTTATTTTTTTAATAATTTTCAAAATTCGAACTGGTTCACCATTTTTTTAATTCGATCAGTTCAATATGATTCAATCTAATTTAACCAAAAATTTGGTTATTTATAGGTAATCGGACCAGACTGGTCTCTAATTTTTGGTTCAACCGATTGAATTGGATAGTCCTGCCCATTTTTTAAAACAATTGTTAGGATATTCAAGTATAATTGGTTAGGACAATACAATTCGAAAAGGTATAATTAGTTAGGACAATACAATTCAAAACTTAAGAATTTTGGGTATTCTACCTTATTAAGATCAAACTTAATCTTTTTAAATTCGAACTCAACTTTATTTGGAATTTTATATCTCAGACAAAATTTTAAATTAAAACAAGGCCAAACAAGCTAAAAAAATAAAAAACTAAAATATAAACTCAAAATACATAAGCCTATATTTTGATAATGGCCCATTTCAATTTACTTGAAAAGAGCATGTGCTCCTCCTTTTATAAGAAGGAGAGCATATGCTCATTTGGTATTCAAACGATGTGGGATTTTATTCCAACTAACTCTCTGTTTTTTTTTCTTTTTTTTTTTTATTCAATGTTATACTATAATTTTTTATGGCTAATATCTCTTAGTAAAGAAGTTTAATTTCTGCATATTACCTATCACTGTAAAACTCTCATAAAATATTATAAGCTAGTAATTATTATAAAAATTATAAATTAGAAGTGCCCAAAGTTGATTTAACTAATTATTTTTTTATTTTTTATTTCATAACTATTGTACAATGTTTACATATCAATATCTTTCAACTAAATAAATTCATTGTTTATATGCAACCTATTAATAAAATAGATTTCTCTCCTAATGATTTTGAGTTCAACCTTAATAAAATTAAATAAGAATAACATAAAATTTAAAAATTAAATTATTAATCCATTTTAAAATAATATAAATTATTATTTTATTATTATGCTCTATGATATATACTGATATATAATTATAAATTTGAATATCTATTTTTTAATAAATTAATTAGTTTGAATATTGAATTGAATTGAATTTAATTTAATTTAATCTTTAAAATAATTGATAATTAATATTTATGTGATAATGGGCTATATGACATATTTAAAAGTTTAAACAAATTATATATCATATATTAAAGTAATAATTTATATTATTTCAAAATGGATTAATAATTTAATTTTTAAAATATATATTATTATTATTCAAAGTTATTAAAGTTGAACTCAACTTTTTCAGATATTCTACCTTATATAGGTTGAATTTCACCTTAATAAGGTTGAATTCAATCTTAGTAAGGTTGAATTCGACCTTAATAAAGTTAAATTCAATTTTATTAAAGTTGAATTATACCTTATTATAGTTGAATTTAACTATATTAAGGTCGAATTTTATCTTATTAAGGTTAAATTCTATTAAAATTTTACACCTATATTTTCTACCGTTCATGCACCTACACTTCCTA
The DNA here is from genome assembly GCA_947687605.1 of Reutealis trisperma. Classification (NCBI taxonomy): domain Eukaryota; kingdom Viridiplantae; phylum Streptophyta; class Magnoliopsida; order Malpighiales; family Euphorbiaceae; genus Reutealis; species Reutealis trisperma. The sequence continues at coordinate 345,642 of CANTUT010000251.1, read as the reverse complement.
TCGACACTATACTATTCAGATAGCCTACTACTGATTCCCTCTCCCTTACGACCATCCCTTCTTCTTTTACTACCCTACCTTCATTTTTCACTATCCCACCTTCTTCCATTGACTCACCTTCTTCCATTGTCCCACCTTCTTCCACTACTTGACCTTTTTCTTCTACTTGTGAACTACATTCTCTGGTCCCTTTACATTCAGGCTTGTTGCTGAGGTTGATACTGATGGGGTATATTGTTATCCTGATCACAGATATCCTGTTTATTTGGAGGATGGTCGATATGCATATCAAATCTATTTTATTTGTATTTCTTATATCATTTTATTACTTGTAATATTTGTAACTAACATTTAACATTTTTGCTGTATGCATAAAAATAATGTTTATTTTCTCATAAGACTTTATATAGTTTTTATATTCTTTTTCTTTTATTTTATTCACTTGGAATTTTGGCAAAATCTCCATCCTCCACTTTTCCATACCTAAATCAGCAGCTATTCTGGATATTTTTCTTTTTTTTTTTAATTTTATTTATTTATTGATGAGTTGGATAGTGAGTCATCACATAATAATGACAGTTTTATTATTTATTACAAAATTGCTATTTCCAATCCTTAATTATTCTATTATTGTCTAATAATATTTTTAATCACTAATTTAAGTCCCTAATATTATTCTTATTTATTTTTCTATCCACTTTCCCCAAACTTGAATTTTTAAAAATTTCAAAAATCATGATTCATTGGTTATGTGTATAACGTATTGACTTCTATAATCACATGTGATATAGGATTTAGATTCCTAATCCTTTATTTTCTACTAAATTGTTATTATATTCTCTTATTTTTATACCATTTCTAGGCTTCTGTTAGTCTACGACTTCCAGGGTGTTACATTTTTAGAAGGATTTATGGAGGGTTGATGTTCCTGTTAGGCAGCTCTTTACTCTATGGAAGCTAGTTTTAGGTTACTTACTAATAAAAATTAATTTTATCTCCCAATGAGTGAATATTAGCTCATTGTGTCCCATGTGTGGTTTATAGGATGAAACTAACTTCCATTTACTATTTTCTTATAGTTACAGTAGAGCATGTTGCTATGTTTTGTCACTTTCTCTTTCTTCATTATTAGGACATGGTGCTTTGGTAAGAGAGTAGATTCATGAGGTGTTTCAACTCTTGTCTAAAGAGAGAAGGGCTATCTTTGTAGCTATTATTGATTCCATTTGGTGGAATAGAAATTGCAAGGTTTGGGAGGACGAGTACTTCCCATCGTATCTAGTTATGCAAAAGAGTATTGCTTGTTTTTTTCCAATATTGGCAAGCAAAATCGAGCTCATCAGGGCAAGGTTGTGTCTGCTATGTCTTCCCCTTTAAGTTGCTTTATTGGTCCAGAATGTATGTAAGTTATGGCGCTATAAGATGCGTTTTTGTGGGTGAGGCAGTAAGGTTGGGTTATCTTAGTTGTAGAGATGGACTGTTTGCCATTAGTAAGCCGAATTCACAATGCTCAAATTAGTAGGACTTAAATGTATTTTATTATCAAAGACATTACCCATTTACTTACATTTACTATGACCCTCTTTCATGTTAGAAGAACTGCTAATCAAGTTACTCATGTATTAACTTTAAATGCTAGGTTTGCTGTTAGGCTAGTTATATGGTTGAACATTTTACTAGTTTATGCTATTGATGCTCATGTAAGAGATTTTCAAATGATCCAATATTAATAAGGCTTAATGATCTCAACTATCATAAGCTTTTGCTAATTTTTTAAATCTACCATGGCTTTTAAAACTTAGTGCCTAACCTTTTTGTTCTGAACCAAATTTACGACAGCTCCATCAGACACTTGATTCCTTTGACATGGCTTACACAAAAAATATCATATTACTACTATTTTTAGGGATTTGAGTTTTACTTGTGGTTTTGAAACTTATTTTGTGTTTATAGTTAGCGATTTACTTATCACGTTTGTAAGTCACGTTAGAGGAATCACGTGACTGATGGGGCTATAGTATATTTAATTTAGAACGAAAATATCATGTACTAATTTGATAAGTTTTAAAGGTCATAATGGATATGAAAAATTGGCCAAAAATCATGGTAATTGAAATCATTACGTCTATTAATAAAGTTTGCACTACCTATGGAAAAAAAAAATTATTTTAGAGTTCATTTGTCTAATTAATATGTTTATTTATTTTTGCTATTTTGTAAATCATGTATTACTTTTATGCACTCTTGTAATAATAATTTCTATTAAACATTGTGTGTGGATTCATATTATTCCAACATATTTTAAGCATATTTAAGGAATATTAAAAATATTTTAGAGAATTAGCGTCAAATTAATTTAATTGTCTAGAATGAAATTAATTGGGGAAATTGTAATTGCGGTAAATATTTAATCATGGATAAATCTTAATTAAGGGTTTACATGTATTATTATTATTATTATTATTATTAAAGTTAAAGGTTTATTGATAATTTTTTAGAATATTTATTTGTGGATTTTTGTTACACAATATGTCAAATTGTGGGCGATCCTGTTTTATTAGTTTGGGGAAATTGAAAGGGACATATTATAGGGTAGTTGAAGCACTTCATATGGAAAATGTTGATACTAATAATAATAAAAATAAAGAGTTAATAAATGAGAAAAGGAAAATAGAATGAATATTGAATAGAATGCCAAAAAAATTGACATCTTCTTTTTATACTTTAAAAAAATTATTATCTTTTTATTGATAGTATTTTTTTTTATTTCATCTTTGATTTTGTTTTTAAAATAAATTAAATGTTAAAAAATAAATTTAAATGTAGTTAAAACAAATTTAAATGTCATTAAAAATATCTTTATTTTTATTAAGACATAAAAAATGATACTTTATTTATTGTATTTTAAACTATAAGAGAAAAGGTAATAATTTTTTGTGAGAGCAGCAGTATAGTAGAAAAAATAAGTCTTAAAAATCATGTGACTTAATTATGAAGTAGCGGTTGAATCACGAACACTTGTCTTGTCCTTGCCAATCAATTTAAAGCCCCTAAAGGTGACTGCTCATTTATTAGGTGCCACACTTTGTCGTTCCTGGATTAATTAAGACCGATGCATATTTTACATCCGAATTTGACATCATTCGTGATTGTCTCCGAATATTAAAAGTAACTATTTTAATTATTTAATTTAGTAAATTACTCTATCTATTTTAAAAAAAATGATTATTAAAAAAAAATTATTATTTTTAAAATAGTAATAATTTTATGATAAATTATCAAAAAGACTCCTTATTAATTATAATATAAATTAGAAAAATATTTCTTATACTTAGAAAATCGAACAGTAAATTAACCATTTTATCATTTTTTTTATTGAATTGCTAAATAGTCATTTATTTATAAATAAAACTAATTTTTAAATGGCTACTTTTTTCAGAATATAGGGAATACACTATTTGGCAAAAAAAAAAAATTTTAGTGAATTACACTTGCCCTCTAATGATTCATTAAAAGAGTGCGTAATAGTCATGTGTATTGAGAAAAATAACATATTAATAGTGTTGATTTTTTTCTTCTTGATTTATCACGTGGATCCCTTTATATTCCTTCGGTTTCCATAACAATATACCATAATAATATATACTCCTACTATCACATTTTATTTGAGATATATTTTTTCACAAAATTTGATAGTGCATTAAATTATATGTTACTTTTTCTTGCATGCCCTTTATTAAATATACTTAAAAATTTGTTTACTTAAAATTTTATAAGGAAAAGTTGAATTAATATGCAATGATAAAATAAGTATTAAGAGAAAAAGAAGTGTTAAAAATACAAAAATGGGACATATATTTTAAAACATTCCAAAAAATGTCCCAAAAAATAGGATGGAGGGAGAAAATGATTGTAATAACTATAACTAAATAATCTATTTGAGAGAGTAACAATTTTATGCAACAAAACTAAACAAAATTCATTTGAAAAATTTGATTTTCACTTGAAATCAAGTAAAATAATTCATGTCAAACATAATACTAAATCCAATAATCCCACTTCAATCAAATATAAATACAAACCTCATTTTCAATTTCAACTCCGTTGCTAAAAGCAAGAAAAAATCAGTATTGTAATACCCAAGAAAATTAATCAAATTATCATTATTGTAACATTCTAGCATTCATACATAAACCCAATAGCATAAATTAAAATTTTATTTTATTTTTTTACAAAACTACAGCAAATTTTGGAGTTGCATTATCTTCAAATTGAATTAATGTAGACAGATACAAATAAAGCATCTATAAATTGCTTATAATTTTACCTCAACTAAAAAAAAAAGAGAAAAACAATCAATCAAACAAAACAATAAAGCTAAAAGGAGGAGAGAGAGGGAGAGAGCTTTTTTTTCTTGAAATAAAAGAGAAAAGTTATTAAAAAATTTATAGTCTCTAGCTAAAAGGAGAAGAAAGAGAGAGAGAGCTTTCCATGTAATGAATTTAGATCCTGACCTTAAGTTGTATGTCCTATAATCAAAGCCTTGCACATTTGCAGACTCATGAAATATTTTTCTCATACATATCATGCATCCACACTATGCAACAAGACATGCATTCATTTTAAGTCTACACCATACCTTGAATTGAAGAAGGGCCAAACTCTCACCTTAATCCCAAATACATTCACCCTTAAACCCTAAACATTATCCCAAACACCTTTGCCTCACAAACCCTGAACACCAACCATCACCATAACCTTTAACAACCAAAGCCTTTAATATAAACACCATTCCTCTAGCCTCTAACCCTAAACACCATAACCTAAACCTTTCACCTAATCACCACCACCTTAATATTTAGCCTAAACACCTAAACCTCGAGCCCTAAACCTATGACCCTAATGAAGGAATATTGGGCACAAATTAAGTGGAAACAACATGGTGGATGAAATTTATTTGTCTTCAGCTTTTTAATGTGTGCTGACACCCCCAAATCTTAACATGTTTGAGACTTGGTTTCCTATTATACCATATCTCATATGGAGTAGTAGGAATAGATTTGGAAGGAACTCTATTAAGGATATAAATGGCAGTCTACAATGAAAATCCCCATAAGGAGATATACAAGTCGGTATAGCTCATCATAGAATGTACCACATCTAATAAAGTATGATTTCTCCTTTTAGACACCCCATTTAACTATGGCGTTCTAGGAGGAGTTAATTATGATATAATGCCATGTTTTTTAAGGAAATCTTTAAACTTAGTACTTAGGTATTCACCTCCTCAATTTGATCATAGGATTTTAATACATTTTTCCCGTTTGTTTCTCAACTTCAGTTTTGAATTCTTTGAACTTTCCAAAGGATTCATATTTATACTTCATTAAATATACATATCCTAACCTTGAAAGGTCATCTATAAATGTAATGAAATATAAATATCCATCCCTTGCCATTTCACTAAATGGACCATATACATCACTATGTATAGTTCCAAAACTTCTTTGGCTTTTTCATTTTGTCCAACAAAAGGTGACCTAGTCATCTTGCCTTAGATACAAGACTTAGAAATTAAAGTAGGTTCACCACCCGAAGGGTTGAGGATCCCCATTTTCTCTAATTTTGATATCCTATCTTTGGCAATATGACCTAGTCTGAGATGCCAAATATGCTTTGAACTAGGAGTTACTTTTATCATGGCATTTATATTACTTATGCTTGAAGTTGTATTATTATTACCATTATCTAAATAATAAAGACCATCAAGTATATAACCCATTCCAACAATTCTATTACAATAATAGATAAAACAAACATCTTTCTTAAATAAGAGTTCATAACCCATACTAGTCATACTAGTTACAAAAATTATGTTCTTATAGGTATTAAGAATGTATAAAACATCTTTTAATAATAATACATAATTAAAAATATTAATGGAAGTTGATCAAATGGCTTTGGCCACAACACTTGCTCTATTTTTAAGCTTTTGGGTCACTTCCCTTTTCTCCAAGCTTCTATTGCTTGTCATTTCCTACATAGAAGTATAAATATGAGAACTTGCACTACTATCAAGTATCCAGGCCTTTAATGAACCATGTGAAATATTGGAAATCGAACAATTAAAAGACATACCTTCTGAAGGCTTGCCCTTCCCTTTATTCTTTTTATTGCCTTTCAAGGATTCTAAATATTATGGGCAATTTCTTCTCTAATATCTACTTTGGTCACAATAGAAACACTTTTCACTACCATATGAAGTTGCCTTTATGGACTTGTCTTTGCTTACTCCACCACTTGGCTTGAGTTTGGAGTCTTTCTTTTTGCTTTTCCTTTTGGTAGTCTTTCAACTAAAAGAAGCAACTAGAGCAACCTTATTACCTTTGCCTTTCATGGAATTTTGTGTAGTCACAAGACTATTATGTAATTGGCAAGAGTACATTCCCTCTTATCCATATGAATGTTCATGATGAAATTAGAGAAGGAATTAGGTAGAAATGTAGGGTTAAATCCGTTTAAAGGCTGGAATCCATGGTGAAATCTAAATTCCCCAATTGCTTAATGAGCCTGATAATCTTATGAACATATGGCCCAACATTCTCTCCCTTTTGTATCTTGGTTTGGAGCAACTACTTCGATATCTCATATCTAGCAATTCTACTTTTTCCTCCATATAACTCATGCAAATGATAAGAATGTCTTCAGCTTCAACATAATTTTCATGTTGCTTATGTAAATCATATGGCATAGAAGCCAACATGATACACTTTGCCGAAATATGATCCTCTTTCCAAATCTTTAAAGTAGCATATTCCTCCATAGAGGCCCCTTCAAGTAAGGGTTCAGGAACATTAAAATCAAGTACATAAGCAATCCTTTATTATGCAAGGACTAATTTAAGGTTACGATTCCAGTCCATAAAATTAGGTCCCATGAGTTTGTTATCAAAAAGTATACTTGCGATGGGACAAGATTTGCTCATTTTAATAGAATACTATAGAAAATAAAAAGATCATCAGTGTTATGTAAAAAGTAACTTCCATAATTGTAATACCCAAGGTTTTCGTAACTTATCCTAGTTACTAATGATACTACAGGACAAGGTTTTTGAATGCTAGCGTAGCATAGAAATGAAAGGGAATTGGTTAGAAATCTTATGATATCTTTTGAAATGTTTGCCTAGTTTATAATTATGTTATGGTTAATTATGCTCTATTGAATTAAATAAAGCTTATATGATAAGTTATGGGATATAGGAAGAAGATAGAGAGTACAGTTTAAAAATTCAAAGTGAAAGGAAAGAAAGAAAATTAAAAAGAAAGTTTTTAAGTATGTTAATGGGCTTATAAGCTTGTTAATGGGCCTTGGAACATCTAATGCCTAAGCCCAACAATGGGTATCGGCCTATGGGCCTAGGGTTGAAGGAAATATCAAGCTTATTTGATAGAATGGTAAGCCCAACAAAAATTTGATGTAGAGATGTAGCCACCAAAGTTGACCTAAGTTAAATCCTTAACCAAGTTGGATTTTTAATCTTCCAACAAAAGTAACTAGATGCATCCTTTTAGCATTTCAGTGCCTCATAATGAACATCACTTGAATTGATGAAATATTGACCATCCAAATGAAGCAGATTATAACCATCCATTATGATCAAATATTAGCCATTGGATTAAGCTTGATCAAATCCTCACCATCCAATCCATCATATATATATTTTAATTCATTTTATATACATCATTTACAAATTTCTATACCAAAACTTCATACTAACAAAAAGAAAATTCTCTCTACATCAACATCAACAAGAAATTTAACAAATCAAAGCTAACCAAGGTGAGAAATCATGTTCATCTTTTCTTTTCTATGTTTTAAATATGATTTTAGCATTTTAGTTGCATAAAATTTCTCCTACACCATATACATAAATTTCAACCAACTAAGGGTGCACATATATAAATGCAGTTGAATGTTCTTAGATGAAATATGGAGATTTGGCTAGAGAATTAAAGGATTAATATGAAGATAGGTAAAGAAAACATGAAAGTCACCTAAATATAGTACGTGTTGGATTCGGCCAAGATGGAAAGTGGTCAAGAAAGTGTTCTAAATTCTAATTGAATGCATTTGTGGTTACTTTAGATAAAGAAAAATGATTTGAAAGTGTTAAAAAGAATTTTAGGAACTTTATTTAAGACTTGGAAATCCTAGTGGCATAAAATTAGTTAAAAGGAAAACCTAGTGTCCTAATGCTAGATATTGATAATTGAATGATCGCATAGGTTTTATATTATGTTAATTTCATATTTTTATGACTAATTTGAAGTTTTGGTAGGAAATCATAAGTTTTCCCTAAATTTGACCTAAGTGGGACAAGTTAGGGTTCTTATGAATAAAAGTGAATTAATTCAAAATAATGGGTGGGAATTGATTTTCTAGGTGTTAATTTAATGAATCTATAGTTAATTTGAGGTTTGAAAAGAAAAAATGGATAGTTTTCCCCAAATTCTAGGGTTTATGGATCAATTTGGGAATTTGGAGATTTAAACTTGAATTCATGAAATTGAATAAGAAATTTAGCTTGAAAATGATTACAAATAAGAATAATTATAAGTATGAATATGATATTATTGATACACCCCCATTGTGAGTTGGAATAATAATAAAACAAGTATACGATAGATAAGTTGTAATTGGTAACATCATTAGTTAGTAATTGATATGTAATTAAAATAATATGGGTGTAGAACCTCAAGGCAAGGGCAAAGAAATTACTTAAGACCATGAAAGACACTAAATTAATCAAGAGTGAACACTAATAGGAGCGAGAAAGTTCAAGGTGAGTACTTAATAATATGATGTAATTGTACCACATTGTTTACAAACCATTACTTGAATTACCATCCTTTGACATGTACTTTGAAGTGACATTGAATTTGTATCTTCCCATTGATTGTTGAGCCCTTAGAAATCCATATCCTTTTTATTTGATATTTGACCATGATGAGCCTTCTACATTGGTTATATGTTATGCTCAATGATGAGAATGATTAATGTGCCAAACTATTTTCCATTGAATTCCTAATATATACCTTGTATGTGTCTTTTGTTGATACCTATGATTAAGTAGAAATCCTCTATGGTGTGAGGAAATATATCAGACCTTGTGCACTTGGTATTAGCCTGTGGGTAGGGCGAGAGTACTCAACCTTTATTAGAGGGGAACACCTAACTGCAAGGCCTGATTAGTATTGCGTAGTGTGATGCATATGAGTGAGTAAGGCTTAGACTGCCACTCTTTAATATTCATGTGTGGGAAGCTTTCTACTTTCAATATATTTTTATTTCTGCTATCATATATTCAAAAACTAAAAAGTCTAATTTTGATTAACATCACTCCATTTTCATCTTGAACCTATCCAAGTGATATCTTATATTGCCCTCATATTATGTTATATTATTATTTATTCATTGAACTTGTCTCATTCCATAGTTTTTTAAAATTTTTTAGGTCAAGGTGACTCATTAGCAAGGTAAATTCCAAGCTATGCATCTCCGTTTGGAAATTGCTATGCTAAATTGCCATGTTTTGACTTTTGCATATGTTACTCTGAGGATAAGCGATTTAGAGCTCTATGATGGCCGAAGGATTAGAAATTAACTGTACTAAATTGAAAAGTATTTTAAACTAATGGTAGTACTTGTTTTTTATATAATTACAGTAGTAAGTAAGAAATATATGGATTTATTAATAATTAAGAATGATGGACCAACAATGATTAAGTAATGTGTTTTGGTTCAAAGAAATGGATAAAGTAATAATGATAAATGATAAAGAGTAAATGGGGTTTCGATCTTAGGATAAGTTATGATATAGAATATGCTAAATGATGATAAGTTCAATGGGGTTCTATGGGTTTAGGTGATATTATGTCTTCCCCATATCTAGGACCATCATTGCCTAGAATTTAGGTTGTGACAATAATGATTTGCTCTTTAATCATAATAGTGCTACCACTAACTTTGCGACTCCTACACTACCAAGTAGGAAATAAAAATCCCATTAGGGTTTATCTCTAGTGGGTGATTGAATTCTTATAAGACTATCAAATACTCTTAGATACACATTGTCATTATTAAGAATTTGATATCTAATAAGTGAACAACACTTATTCATCACAACTCTTTGTGAGGCTCAATCAATCTAGTGCTTAATGCTTCCAACCTCAAATAAATGTTGTTGTTATTGGTCATACACATTAGTTAAGGTAAACCCATTGGACCAACAAGTATAAAGAATTCAACATTGCAAGGCTGAGGTACTCTTTACCATTATTGCCAAGCTATGCACCTCATACTTGCAACATCACATGCTATTCAATAACTTTAAAAAAATTATTATTCCAATAGAGAATCATGACTTAATATTTCATTTGGAAGATTTTTGGGCTTCAATTTTAGGTCTCAATTTGCACAATATTCATATTAGCATACATCATATGTATAATTTATATCGCATATGTATCATTAAATGAACAATGTAAACATAGGTTTAATCATGGACTAGCTATGAGCTCATTTCCTAGCCACAAGGAATGAGTTAAAATCTAGGTTAATCAAATTACAAATATGATATTACAACAATTGAATCTTCATGCTCCCACTAGGCATCTTGATGGGCTAAACCTCTTCTTGTCTTTATATCTCCATATCACCACATGTGCATTTGTATCCTTGGCATACCAAGGTGAGAATTTGTCACATCCCATTTTTGGGGACGTGACGGTCCTAGAACATGGGGAGACATAAGGTTACCCACACCCATAGAACCCACTCATACATATAATAATCTTGTCTAAGATCATACCGAACCTCATGCATTAACTTCAAAAAAACTTTTATAAAGGAAAAACCTTAAGTTGCAGACTAAAAATATACTTTAATACAATCCATAGGAAAATAATAATAAGACAACAAATAAAGTCACCAACAAAATATTCCAAAATAAAGTTCCCATAATAACTCATAGAGCATATAAGGACTCAACATAGTATGGTATTATTATAACTTTGACAAAGGAATTTCCCAAGAGGAGTAGGTAGCTTGAGCAATCATCTTGCTTCCTTATAATGCTCACCTGGAACCACACAAGGAAGAAGGGGTGAGAAAGATGATCTCAATGAGTAAACAATAGGGCTTATACAATAGCACATATCCTTTAGGAAGGGCTCATAGCTCATAACTTATAGTTTATGATTCATAGTTTGCAATTTAGAAAGGTTCGCAGAAATCACACTTATAATACATAACACATAGAATGAAGGTTGCTGCCATAATCACTTGAACACATAAAGTGAAGGCTATTGCCATGATCACTCGAATACATAGCCGATGATTACTCGCATTGGTATGAGGATCTCATAGCCGATGATTACTCGGATCAGTATGAGGACTTCTGCATAAAAAAGGTTATGGGTACCATAGCTAGAGCTAATGGTAATCACTTATAATAATAGCACTTAATGAAAGCAATAGCATATAGCATATTGGCAATAGCAATTCAACTTATTAAACAAGAAATAAAAGAATAGTGTGATTCCAGAAAGAAAATAAGGTAAGGCAATAATGGATCTTTCATATCATTAAACAAACAATAATGGCTTTGGACCAATTGTCCTTTGGCAACGCAAATTTAACAAAGAAATCACATAATCAAATTTAAAATGAAGTGAACTTGGGTTTCAAGAAGTCTCAAAGGTTCCTATAACATAATCATGATAGCTTGTACTTGTAACAATATCATAATGTTTACTCACCTTGTGATTCCTTCAATCCTAGTACATGTAGCGCTTTTGAACCTCTAAAACTCCTCAAGCTCTAATATAATATTTAATTCAATACTTAATATTTATTTAATCACGATTCTATCCTATCCCATAACTGCACCATGCACATATAACATTCACATACACTTAGAGTTGAACATATAAGTGCACTTCATCACTTGCACATAACATGTTGACTTTAAAAGTCTTATACACTTAGCCTTTATAGGCCCATATAAAAACACATTAGAATTCATGCAAAAACCTTTCTAAGGTCAACACAATATCATTATCTTAATATCAATTCACTTTAACAATCATCTTAGTACATTTAACGCTTCCATATAGGTCAACTTAACAAATAACCTTTCAAGTGTCATGCTTACCTCTTATGACCAATTCATTCAATCAATCTCTTCATCAATTCCATATCATTAATTTATTATCAAGTCATCATACAACCTACTTCCATATTATCCAATCACATTCACATATTAACCACAACATAAGGTTAAGATACCTTAAGTATACCAAATTACCTCTAGCTTTGTCTAGAGTCATTCCTTCATCCAACATGCAATTTAACCATTTATCATTCATATATACATGTCAATAATCATTAAAATAAATTACATAAAAATTATAGACATTGGGATAAAAATTTCAATGTAGGCTGAACACATCATTAAGGAGAAAACTTGAATTTTCTTACTTTTTGCACTTTCTGTCTATTACAGTAACATGCAAAAATATGGTTTAAACTAAGATTTTTCATATAAACATAACAAAAATCATTTTAGAACATTAATTCATAGGAATCGACAGCAATAGGTATAACATATACTTGAAAATTCTAATTTTGGTTTTAGGATGCAAAACCATGTGTTTTCTTATTTCTGGTACTTTTCGGTCATTATTGTAACATGTAAACAGGTGTTTTAAATCATTATTTTTCATTCAATCATAACAAAAATTAGTTTAGAACATGAATATGTACAAATCGGCAGCCATAGACCATACTTATGCATGAAAATTCTAAGTTTAGGGTTTAGAGAGAAAATCATGAGTTTTCTAGCTTTCCGCGCTTTCCGTTCGTTACAGTAATATGTAAACACATGATTTAAATCATTATTTTTCCTCCAAACAAAACAAATATCAGTTTATAACTCTATCATACACAAATCAACAGCCACATACATATGTAATCGTAGAATTTTCTAACTTTTAAGTTCTAGAACGAAAACCTTGAATTTCCTTATTTTCTGAAACTTTTTGGTCATTACAGTAATATGCAAAAATATAATTTAAATCAATATTTTTTATCTAAACACATCAAAAATTAGTTTAGAATACAATAATTCAAAAATTGCCCCCCTTATTAAGTTTATGGTTGAAAATTTCAATTTTGGATTGTAGGATTCACCTTTGAAGAAATCGAATAGAGAGGTTGGTATTTTCAGTAGAAAAATTAATTTCTCTCTCAAGAATTCACCTAGGTGAAATTTAATCAATAAAAATCAGTAAATATTCAGGTCAAAATAATTTTTCCATGATTGGTTTCATAAAAATCAAATAGCAAATTGAAAGAAAAGGAAAAACTTACGAAATGGTCGTGAAATTGTAAAGTTTGAAGGTATTTTGTGAATTTCAGTTGAGAAATTATTTTTGATAGAATTTTTCTGCAAAAATTCTGAAGAATAACAGAGTGGAGGCTGTCTAAACTAATGAGGGCTGAATTTTACATTAAATACTAGGGTTTGAGGTGCAATTTCCAAGTTTACCCTTAATTAGCTAGGTTAGGAATATTTTGGTGTAGTGGGCTTTTGGGTATTTGGGATTTTTAATTAATTTTGGAGCTGATTATAGGTAATTAAAATATAAATATTTTTTTCATCATTTTCACTAAAATTTTCCCCAAAATATTTATTAAAAAATATTTTAAAAATACACATAAAATTATTTTATGCTTAAAAATTGCTTTGTTGCATGAACATTTATTTTATGTAAAATAAATTATTTTATGCTAATATACTTTTATGCTAATGTACTTGATATAAATTATTTATTTTACAATAATAACTCATATTATGTATTTTAAAATTAATTTAATATACCACATACTCATCAATCACATAGCACATAAATTCCTATAAAAGCACACACTTAGTCTTAATAATTCTATGTCAAGCAAATTGGTCATGAAAACTCTTAGGGTGGATGTAGGTTGTTATATTCTCCCCCCCTTAAAAAAAAAAAAAAAATTCTTCCTTGAATTTCCAAATCTAATAGCACAACACACTTTACTTAACTTCTCTGCTATGCTTCTGCTGCGCCACTCAAATACAATATCTAACTTATAGGTAATTAAAATATAAATATTTTTTTCATCATTTTCACTAAAATTTTCCCCAAAATATTTATTAAAAAATATTTTAAAAATACACATAAAATTATTTTATGCTTAAAAATTGCTTTGTTGCATGAACATTTATTTTATGTAAAATAAATTATTTTATGCTAATGTACTTTTATGCTAATGTACTTGATATAAATTATTTATTTTACAATAATAACTCATATTATGTATTTTAAAATTAATTTAATATACCACATACTCATCAATCACATAGCACATAAATTCCTATAAAAGCACACACTTAGTCTTAATAATTCTATGTCAAGCAAATTGGTCATGAAAACTCTTAGGGTGGATGTAGGTTGTTATATTCTCCCCCCCTTAAAAAAAAAAAAAAAATTCTTCCTTGAATTTCCAAATCTAATAGCACAACACACTCTACTTAACTTCTCTGCTATGCTTCTGCTGCGCCACTCAAATACAATATCTAACTACAATTAATATATGAAATATAGTATAGCACATACTCACAATCTATAAAAAATCAAACTGATAAACCTTCAGCTTAAGCTATATCTATATTAATCTCTTGTTCAAACAAATCTTAGAACTAATTATTAATAATTTTGTATCCATTAACCTTAAACAAAAGTAATAAAATCTTTAATTTTGCCTTCAATCAAATATGATCCCAAGCATTTCTTTTCCTCATATCCCTATTAATATTAACATCTATACTAATACCTTAATCACCACTTCCATTCATTATTTATCACATTAGTCATATAAAAATTCAATGGATAAATTTCAAATTAATAATTATTACTTAATTATTTCAATTGATATTCGATAATTCTTTTTCCATATTAATAATTATTACTTAATATATTATAACCTCAATAAATATTTTTGTATTTAATACCTTGCTAACATTACAATTTCTACACTCCCGTTATTTATCAATTAAAATATATTTAAAGATAACAAACATTCCTATATATATCATATCCCAAATTAACTTGCATTCTATTAATTTACAATCCCAAATAAACTTCTCATAACTATTTCAGACTTACTCTCTTTCTGTATAATATAGACATCATCACCATGACTTAATTACCTAATGCCTCAATTTTTTTTTATACCTTTAGCTCGTAATATCATCTCACTTTAGGTTTTCCATTTACATCTTGCTATACTTCACATTCCTAATGATTTAATTTATCCATATTAAATAATAAAGCTCCTAATACCATTGCTATTTAATGAAATCTCTATGTAACTCTTATATCTTTCCAAATCTATGCCATTCTAGGTTATCTCAATAAAAATTCTTTCCATACTAAGGATCACTACCAAATTTTTCAGTAACCTCAATTGAACATTATTGTATCTAACACCTTAAAACATTTCTCATCTAGAGGACTCAAATCCCTTTCAGGTATATTCAAAACTATTTAATTTTCAAAACTGTGTAGCATCATACTTATCCTTTTATCATCATTACAAGTCTGAGAATACTTATCCTTTTATGTCTCTCCCTCTTAAAAGAAATTCATCCTCAAATTTAAATACTTACTCATACGTTCTCAAAAACTGGGGATGCTTCTGCTGCATCCCTTCCTCGACTTCCTAAATATACTCATCTACTCCATGATTACACTAGTGGACCTTTATCATAGGTATCTTCTTGATACAAAAATTTCTCCCCATCCTTAGCTTGAGATTCTACTTGCTTTTCTCTACAGTCAATACAAGCTCCATACTCATATAACCAATCCCTTCCTAAGATCACATCAAATTCTAGTACACCAAGTTCTAACAACTCCACAGGAAGTTTTCATCTATCAATATCTACCTCACAATCCTTAAACATATACTTTACTTCTATCATTATTCTTAAAGGAGTTGACACTACTAAGGGTTCATTAGTTAATTCCTTATTTCTACTGAGACTCTTAGCAAAATACAAACAAATGTGTAGCACCAGAATCAATCAGGCATTTTGCACTAAAAATTCGAATGGGAATAATACCTTCTTATTTCAAATCACTCTAGATAAATATTCCTCCTTTGACTATACTTGATATTAACATAAATGATAGAGAAATTCCTACCTTTCTTATTGTTTAAGTCTATAAGGTAGCATCTAAACCACAAATTCCTTGATATACTTCACTTACTTCATACCGCATACTTTTGTACATATAATGTAACTAATTCGTTTCATTCTCCTACCGAACATTACTAAACATCATTCCTCTTCTTATGGCATCAATCAAAATTATCATTTATTAACTCTATATAATTCATATATCCAACCATTGTAACACGTAAGCATTTCATACCTCCTAACATTATACCCATCAATCATTAATCTAAATTGGATCAAAACTTAGTCAACTTCTCTTTCTAATCCACTTAACCCCACTATCAAAATATCATACTTATCATGCATTTTCATGAGTACCCATCATATTATATCACAAGACACATATCACATATTACTTATAACATATCACATAGCATATAGCATGTATCATAATCATATAATATATAACTTATAGTATCATGAATTCTCCTATCATATGGAGGTGAATCATGTCATAAGTAAAAAGAATCCATGCACACTAAGCAATCAATTAACGTCATTTGCATCCTAGGAGTCTTACACCCCTAGGCCAATAGTTATCCACTACCAACGCAAACCTCAGCTGTGCCCCTCGTTAAGACGAACATCGATGCATGTCTCCCATCTGTTCAACATCTCTGACTTTAATCTATTCCACATCTTTTCTCATAGAATGCACTAGGGGCCTCAGATGTTGATTTTCCCTCATCAAGTCTGAGCAGTCCCTTTCAAACCTCAGCATTTTACATTTGAATCCATTTATAACCTAGACACTCCATGGGGTCCTCCCCATTAAGAGGCTTTTCTCTCTTCAGATGGATCACAGGTACGGCCTTCTCGAACATCTTTAGCCATGTCTTTTTTCAGGTCATATGGGGTGCTTTGGGTCGCAGTCATCAAGCAGAGGTCATCTTGTTAGTCATCTGATAAAGGAATCGTAAGGCACACAAACAAATAATAATAAAGAGTACTATTGCTAAATAGGATTTCACAAAACTATACTAGCCATAGACTGCAAGTGACTTGATAGGAAAATTCCTATGCTCTAGGATTATACTTAATTAACCCAATAAATAGATAAGTCTAAACTAGACTTTGAAACTAGGCTTTGATACCACCTTTGTCACATCCCACTTTCAGAGATATGATGGTCCTAAAAATATGGGGAGGCACAAGGTCACCCACACCCATAGAACCCAGTCATGCATATAATAATCTTGCCTAGGATCGTACCAAACCTCATGCATTAACTTCAAAAAAACTTTTATAAAGGAAAAACCTTAAGTTGCGAAAGCTAAAAATATACTTTAATACAATTCATAGGAAAATAATAATAAGACTCTAAATAAAGTCACCAACATAATATTCCAAAATAAAATTCCCATAATAACTCCTAGAGTGCCTAAGAACTCAACATAGTATCATATTATTGTAACTTTGATAAGGGAATTTCCCAAGCGGAGTAGGTAGCTTGAGTGATGACCTTAACTCCTCATAATGCTCACCTAGAACCATACGAAGAGGAAGGTAAGAGATAGATCATCTCAATGAGTAAACAATAGGGCTTCTACAATAACACATATCCCTTAGAAAGGGCTCATACCTTATAACTTATAGTTTGTGATTTATTGTTTGTAATTTAGAAAGGTTCGCAAAAATCGCACTTATAACACATAACACATAGAGTGAAGGATGCTACCATAATCACTGGAACACATAAAGTGAAAACTATTGCCATAATCACTCAACCATATAGCCGATGATTACTCACATCGATGTGAGGATTTCTGCATAAAAAGGGTTATGGGTACCATAGCTAGAGCTAATGGTAATCACTTATAATAATAACACTTAATGAAAGCAATAGCATGTAGCATATTGGCAATAGAAATTCAACTTATTAAACAAGAGATAAAAGAATAGTGAGATTCCAGGAAGAAAATAAGATAAGGCAACAATTATGAAGGATCTTTCATATCATTGAATAAACAATAATGGCTTTGGATCAATTGTCCTTTGGCAACCCAAGTTTAACAAAAAAAGTCATATAATCAAATTTAAAATGAAGTGAACTTAGGTTTCGAGAAGTCTTAAAGGTTCCCATGACACAATCATGATAGCTTGTACTTGTAACAATATCATAATGTTTACTCACCTTGTGATTTTTTCGCTTCTAGTACACGTAGCCCTTTTGAACCTCTAAAACTCCTCAAATTCTAACATAATATTTAATTTAATACTTAATATTTATTTAATCATGATGCTATCCTATCTTATTACTCTCCTATGCACATATAACATTTACATACACTTAAAATTGCACATATAAGTGCATTGTATTACTTGCACATAACATATTGACTTTAAAAGTGTTGTACACTTAGCTTTTATAGGCCCATACGAAAACACATTAGAATTCATGTCAATACCTTTCTAAGGTCAACACAATATCATTATCTTAATATCAAATCACTTTAACAATCATCTTAGTACACTTAACACTTTCATATAGGTCAACTTAACAAATAACCTTTCAAGTGTCATGCCTATCTCTTGTAACCTATTCATTCAATCAATCTAGATCATTAATTCATTATCAAGTCATCATACAACCCCCTTCTATATTATCCAATCATATTCACAAATTAATCATAACATAAGGTTAAGATACTTTAAGTATACCAAATTGCCTCTAGCCTTGTCCAGAGTCATTCCTTCATCCAACATGCAATTTAACCATTTATCATTCATACATACATGTCAATAATTATTAAAATATATTACATAAAAATTATAGACATTGGGATAAAAATCCCAATGTAGGCCGAACACATCATCAAGGAGAAAACTTGAATTTTCTTACTTTTTGCACTTTCCATCTATTATAATAACCTGTAGAAATATGGTTTGAACCAAGATTTTTGATGTAAATATAACAAAAATCATTTTGAACATTAATCCATAGGAATTGGCAGCAATGGGTACAACATACATGTGAAAATTTCAATTTTTGGTTTTAGGATGCAAAACTATGTGTTTTCTTGTTTCTGATACTTTCTGGTCATTATAGTAATATGTAAACAAGTGTTTTAAACCATTATTTTTCATTCAATCATAACAAAAATCAGTTTAGAACATGAATATGTACAAATTGGCAGCCATAGACCATACTTATGCATGAAAATTCAAAGTTTAGGGTTTAGAGAGAAAATCATGAGTTTTCTAGCTTTCTGCGCTTTCCGTTCATTATAGCAATATGCAAACACATGATTTAAATTATTATTTTTCATCTAGACAAAACAAATATCAGTTTAGAACTCTATCATACACAAATCAGAGCCACATACATCTGTAATCATAGAATTTTCCAACTTTTAAGTTCTAGAATGAAAACCTTGAATTTCCTTGTATTCTGAAACTTTTTATTCATTACAGTAATATGCAAAAATATGATTTGATTCAATATTTTTCATCTAAACACATCAAAAATCAGTTTAGAATACTATGATATAGAAATTGCTCCCCACTTATTCAGTTTTTGCTTTAAAATTTCAATTTTGGGTTGTAGGATTTATCTTTGGAGAAATCGCGTAGAGAGAGTGGTGTTTTTAATAGAAAAATTGATTTCTCTCTCAAGAATTCACCTAGACCAAATTTAATCAATAAAAATAAGTAAATATTCAGTTCAAAATAATTTTTCCATGATTGGTTTCATAAAAATCAAATAGCAAATTGAAAAGAAAGGAAAAACTTATGAAACGGTCATGAAATTGCAAAGTTTAAAGGTATTTTGTGAATTTCGGTTGAGAGATTATTTTAGGCAGAATTTTTCTACAAAAATTCTGAAGAATAATTGAGTGGAGGTTGTCTAAACTGATGGGGGCCAAATTTTACATTAAATACTAGGATTTAGGGTGCAATTTTCAAGTTTACCCTTAATAAGCTAGGTTAAGAGTGTTTTGGTGTCGTGAGTTTTGGGTATTTGGGCTTTTTAATTAATTTTGAAGCTGATTATAGGTAATTAAAATATAAATCTTTTTCTTATTATTTTCATTAAAAATTTCTCCTAAAATATTTATTAAAAAATATTTTAAAAATACTCATAAAATTATTTTATTCTTAAAAATTGTCTTTTTGCATGAAAATTCATTTTATATAAAATAAATTATTTTATACTAAAGCACTTTGTATAAATTATTTATTTTACAATAATAACTCATATTATGTATTTTGAAATTAATTTAACATGCCAGATACTCATCAATCACATAGCACATAAATTCCTATGAAAGCACACACTTAATGTTAATAATATAAAATACTAAACATAAAATTAAAAATTCAATTCAATCTTAATAACGTTGAATAATATAATATATAATTTAAAAAATAAATTATTAATCCATTTTGGAATAATATAAATTATTACTTTATTATTATGCTATATGATATATATATTGATATATAATTATAAGTTTGAAAATCTACTTTTACAATAAATTAATTAGTTTTGATATTGAATTTAATTTAATTTAATTTACTTTAATTTAATTTAATTTTTAAAATAATTAATAATTCATTTAATAATCAGCTATATGATGTGAATTTAATGTTTAAACAAATTATATATCATATAGTAAAGTAACAATTTATATTATTCTAAAGTGGATTAGTAATTTGATTGTCAAATCATATATTATTATTATTCAATGTTATTAAAATTGAACTCAAGTTAATTAAAATTGAACTTAACTTTTTCAGATATTCCACCTTACATAGGTTGAATTCCACCTTATTAAGACCGAATTCAATCTCACTAAGATTTTGAATTTAACCTTAACAAAGTTAAAATTAACCTTGTTAAAATCGAATTCTACTTTATTAAGGTCGAATTTAACCATAGTAAGGTTAAATTCAATCTTATTAATGTTTACTATTTTCATTGATTTTTATATTGAAAATAAATATAAGAAGAAACAAAATAAAAAATGTAAAAAACTAAATATTATATGTTTCTATATGAACCAAATTTTACATTGCTATTAATTTTTTTTTGACAAATTTTTTCATTGAGTTCTCCTTTAATAACTTTGAGTTTAACTTTAATGAATTGAGTTCAACCTTAATAACATTGAATGACAATAACATATAATTTAGAAATCAAATTATTAATCTATTTTGGAATAATATAAATTATTATTTTATTATTATGCTATAAGGTATATTATTGATAAATAATTATACGTTTGAATATTTACTTTTTCAAAAAATAATTTGTTTTGATATTAAATTTTATTTTATTTAATTTATTTTAAAAATAATTAATAATTTATTTAATAATGAGCTATATGATATATATTTAATGTTTAAATAAATTATATATCATATAGTAAAGTAATAATTTATATTATTTTAAAATGGATTAATAATTTGATTTTTAAATTATATATAATTATTATTCAATATTATTAAGGTCCAACTCAACTTTATTAAAATTAAACTTCACTTTTCAGATATTCCAAGGTTGAATTCGACCTTAATAAAGTTGAATTCAATCTTATTAAGGTCAAATTCTACCTTAT
This sequence comes from Reutealis trisperma, assembly GCA_947687605.1. NCBI lineage: Eukaryota > Viridiplantae > Streptophyta > Magnoliopsida > Malpighiales > Euphorbiaceae > Reutealis > Reutealis trisperma. The sequence continues at coordinate 323,745 of CANTUT010000251.1, read as the reverse complement.
TGAAATCAAATTTGTCACATCTCACTTTTGAGATATGACAGTTCTAGGGTATGGGTAATTATAAGCACACCAAAAATTCCGTAGAACTCATTATCACAATCAAATCTAGTATGGTTTCATGCTAGAATTGCCTAAGATCTCAATTTGCATTATAAATTGCACTTCCAATAACACAACCTTATATCCTCACTTCACAACCATTAATTCTCAACTCACATGTACATAATTTTTCTTTATACATAAAAACAATAAATGTCTAGTTTACTCCCATGAAACTCTATAATGACTAAAACTATAATTACATTAAAAGAAAACATTATGTTTTTTACTCATTCTTAAGAGAAGTATAAAACTTCAGGTTGCCTATCAACTGCAATTCAAATCTTTCACCTTCTTGATTCAGCTTAAAATCATAGTTTCATACACCAGCAAACATTAGTGAGTAGAGAGGGAGTGAGCTTTTAGTAAAAGCTCAGTGAGTAAAGAAGACATTTGAGAACATTGAGATAAATATTAAGCATTATAATATACTTTTAGTTAATAGAAAAACATTAAATGATCTTGAAAATAAAATCAGATAGCAACTAATTTGTAATACTTCTGAAAACTAAATTCATATGACTTATAACATATATGACTTTAAAAAATTCATTTAAATACGAATAACACGTAATACGATTCAAATATAAATTCAAGTAACTAATAATACATTTCAAACACATTCTTCAAATTGCAAATACTTTATACTATCTTTTAAAATCTTATTACACTAGATGAGGACTTTCTCATCAATACTGCACTAATGATAGCTCTTCTTGCGGAGCATTAGTCACACAACTTGTTTTACCTTTTAAAACTTTATTTAAATAGCATTACATACATAGATAATTCAATTAAAACATATCATTAGTAGAAATTTGTATATACTAGATGAGTGTGAAATTTATCATCGCTTCTCATCAACATTATACTAGTGGTAGAGGCTCTTCTTACAGAGCAATACCACAACATAAGGTTAGCTAGGCCTTATGGCTACGACGTTCAAAATTCCTCCTAGCAAGGGCCACTTCAATGTGCACACAGCCAGGTGTTTCGCACACCGGAAAAGGGGATCTCTACTTGAAAACTTGAAATTTCAATAAAAATAATTAGTAGAACATGTAACACTGCACTAACACATAAATTTCCATATAGGAAAAAAAATAATAAAATAGTAAATCTTGTATCTTTTTTCACTAACAACTTTTAATATCAAATTAAAATAATCTCATAATAGATTATGTAAATATCAATAATCTCATAATACAAATTTCAATTATTATAAACTTATAAGAAACCTCAATAAACTTATAGATTTGTAACAAAGGTCATATATGACTTATAAACTTGTAAATTAAATTTCTATCAACACATTTAGTTTTATGAAGAAATATTATTACTCATAAAAGATTTTATTAAAACATCAATAGAGAATTTCACATCATAATATTTTCACTCACCTCCTTTTGCAACTTTCCTATGCACCTCTCTCATTTGACACTTGAATTAAGGGTGTCCTTCAATTCCTTGGTTCTTGCCTCCTTTATGTCTTCCTTGAACCTCTACACATAATCAATACACAAATAACTCATTGGTGCTAAACAACAATACTAAAACACTTAAATATTTCATTCTACGTATGGATTCACCACTGACCCAACAGCTTTTTTTTTTCTATCATATTTTAAGCTACACTAATCCAATTAAGGCGATTCTTTTTCTGAATGAAACTAGACTCATAGGATATCAATTTTATCCTTCAGCTAATTATGCCTCTAAGGTTCCCAAAAGTCAAGTTGAAGCTCCTATAACCCTAACTATTTTGCCTGGTGAGACAACCCTAATAACTTTCTAATGACTTCATATTTTTTCAGAATTTGGCTAAGCCCTTTTAGTATCACTTAAGTGAAAATTTAATCTTCATTTTCCATATGTTGAGTAAAGTCTAATTCTGATCCTAGGGCCCCAAACTAAGCTCCAATTCTTAACAATATAGTATGACCTGCATGCAGGGTAACCCTTACTTCCACTTTCATAACTCCCAATATATTAGGAATTGAATCAAGCCCAATTTACCACATCTCAAGCTTCAACTTTGATGTTTTGACCATGGTCAAATTCTAGCTATAAGGTTCTCAAAAGCAAGTCTTAACCTCCAGCAACCACTCCCTCCAACTTTTGTTTCCCTTCTCTCACAATCGTCCATATTCACTCACTAAATCTTCTTCAATTGAGCCTTTTCCTCTCTTAATAGATCTCTTTTCTTAATTTTCTCCACTTCTCCAAATTCATTCATTATCAATCAATCTATTAAATTCAACAAATCAAGCAACAAAGCACAACACAAACACAAGAATATCAATAATTAACTGAGTAACTTGATCTTACCTTGGATGAAGCTAAGTTTGGATTTTCTTTGAATTTTTCTTCTTCCTTCTTATTTGTCACATTTTTCTCTCTTCCTTTGGCTACTCACTTTCTATTCTTTCTTACTTAACAGATTTTAAAGTGATATGGACATAAAAATGATGTTTATCACTTACACCTTGTTATATATTTTTCTTTTCTTTTTCTTTTATTCAATTCTTATGCAATTTTAATCACTACCCTTTAATCCCCCTTAGATGTCTAGCCATCTACCTATAATTTTTTCTATTTTGTTTTCCATTTTTATTTATTTTTATAGTTTAGGTGATGAGTTGTCAAGTAATGATGTCCATTTTCCTAGTTATTACTAAATTGCCATTTTTAATCCCTAATTACTCTATTACTATCTAATAATATTGTTAATCACTAATTTGGTCCCTAATATTATTTTTAATCATTTCTCCATCAATCTTCCTAAGATAAAATTCTCTGAAATTCCAAAAACTGAAGTCCATCGGTTATGCGCATAGTGTACTGATTTTGTTTAGGTATTTTTCATACTCAACTCTAACTTTATTTTTGAGTTTTATCACTTCTTATATCCTCATATTTGCCTAACTTCTCCAAATAAAATATAAAAATCCATTTCAGATTCATAATTTGCTGACTCACTCTATATGCCTCGATTTTTGAAGCATGCATCCTTTTTAGGTCATTAGCTCCTAACTTCCTATTTTCCTTCTTGCACTCTCCATTTCATTTGTTTTTATATCAAATCCATTTATTTTAACACTCTTCTAATATTCCTTATCTTATTTTCTACAATTATGGGCTCAATTTCTGGACCAATACTAGTGCAGTACTTTGATTTTACACAATTGTCATCTCCACTCTTTTGCTCTTAATTTGGTCACTTTCCTTACAACCTCGACACTCATAGTGAATACAAAATTAGGGTGTTACATTTTACCCCCCTTAAAAAAAATTTCTCCTCAAATTTTCAAAATGTCATACGTATCTAGCTTGTACAAAATATAAACATTCAATGTATATTTCCACATTTTTTTTATACTATCTAATCTCTTTTAGATCACCTTATAACTTTTATCCATTTTTCTTCATCTTCATAGCATCTCATATCTTTCCATAATTTCTTAGTTTCATACTTTGTCTTCTAGCTCACATTGTCCCAAAAAACTACTTACTCTTATTGACCTAAGTTATATCAAAACTTAGTCAATCTCTATTTTGATATTGCCAATCAAATTGAAAGCTATCTAATGTTTGTTTAAGTGGTGATTTTTGTAGATTATAACATGTTTGATAGATTGGATTTCAAAAAAACACAAAATCTCTAAAGTATATAAGTTTGCTTTTAAGTCATGACCATTATGCCAGAATCACAACCGTGACCACTAAATTGCGACCACAACCATCATATCGCAACCAAGATGATTAAAAGGTAACATAGTTCAATTTTAAGCCTCGAGACACAGAGCAAGTTACAACCGCGACTAAGGGCGCGATCCTTGATTCGCTACCGCAAATTGTTAGTTACGATCGCGAAATTCATACAAAATTCCAAGCTTCCAATGGATAGTCGAAGAACCAACGAGAAGATGCCACGTGTGATCTAGCCATTATGGATTATGAAGATCGCGACTGCAAAATATTAGTCTCGATCGCAAAAAAGGCTTAGCGACCATGACCCAACTCTGATAGAGCATTTAATGCAAGATTTTGTGGCTGTTATGAGGATCCTTTTTAGTATTTCTTTGTAATGGGAATTTAGAGGGAATAAGCTATAAATACCCCCCTTCAAAGACCCTCATAATGATCCAACAAATTTCATTTAAGCAAAACTCTTGCAATTTTAATTTTCAAAGCCTTTACCTTTCAATTGTTATTATTTAGTTGTTGTAAGAGCATTGATAGCTCAAAGGGTTGAGTGTTAGCCTTGAAAACACAAAGTATAGGGTTAAGAATAAGCCATTAGAAAACTCTTGTATAGGTTTGAGTGTGAGCGTGAGGGAAACACTTGTAAGGGTTATGTGTGAGCCATTGAAACACATTGTAAGTTTGGAGTGAGCTTGAAACTCCTTGTAAGTATCAATTATTAGTAGAATACCCAATTGAGATTAGGGAGTGGATGTAGGGTTTGTTAATACCCGAACCACTATAAAATTGATTGTGTTCATTCTCTTTCCCTATCTCTTTCCATCCAATTTTTAATTTCCTACTAATTCAACCCCCCTTTTCTTGGTGCATAAGCGCAAATAAGTGGTATCAGAGTATTGGTCTCATTCTTCAAACTTAATTATGTGAGAAAAGATCACAATGGCCAATGAAGAGATGCATCACCTCAAGTCGCACTTCGATGGTACCGATTATGCTTATTGAAAATATAGAATGGAGGTATATCTCAATAGTGATATCATTGATATATGGGATTGCATAATCAAAGAATGGAAACCTCTATCAAGAAAAGTTAATGATGTTGAAGAATTAGTTCCTATAGAAGGATGGGTGGATGCACAAAGAAAAGCTAATGGGAAAAATAAAATAGCCATGGCAATTCTTCTTAGTTCACTCTCAAGAGAAGAATGTGATAGAGTTCAACATTGTTCAAGTGCATTTAGCATTTGGAAATCTTTAGAAAACCACCATAAAGGAACTAAGCAAGTCAAGGAGAAAAAGATTCTGTTGTATAAAACTGAATATGTGCTCCTCAAGATGAAACCCAATGAAAGCGTCACTGACATAACAAATAAGCTTCTAGCCCTTGTCACCAATATGAAGAAATTGGGCAAAATATACACCTTGAACGATATAAACTACAAGATTCTCAAAACTCTCCCAAAGAAAGATTGTAGAGCTAGAATTACTAGCATAAAAGAAGCTAATGAGGATCTTGGAAAGGTTCCTACCAATGTCCTCATTGGAAAACTCCTTACCAAATAAATGTCTCTATTGATAGAGAAGGAGAAAAAGAAATCCTTAGCTCTTAAATCCTCCCTCAAAAGCAAAAAGGAATGTGAGAGCTCAAGTGAATTGGAGGAAAGTGAAGATGATGATGATGAAGAACTTGCTATGCTCTCAAAAAAGGTCAAGGACATCATCAAGAGAAGAAAGAAAGAAAAGAGACCCTTTAGGAGTTCATCATCAAATTACAACTCAAACTCAAGCAAAGAAAAGAAGAATGACATTACTTGCTATGAATGTGGCAAATAAGGTCATATTAAAATAGAATGTCCAAAAATCAAGAAGAAAAAGAAATGGGACAAGGAGAAGAAAAATAAGGGTTTTAAAGCAACATGGGATGATGACTCCTCAAGTGATGAAAAGGAAGAGGATGTTGCAAACTTATGTTTCATGGCCTTAGAGAACTCATCAAATGAGGTAAGCTCGAACTCTCAATCTTGTGATGATATTAATGATGATATGCATGATGAGGATGAGCTAATTAAAGTTATGAATTTAAAATACAAAAAGTATAAATCAAAAATGAAATTTTTTTAAAGAAAAGCATTCTAAGTTAGAGGAGAATTTTAAAGAATTAGAAAAACTTGTTTTAAGCTTGAAAACCTCCAATGTTAGCTTAAAAAGCTCATTTGAGGAAATCACTTCTAAAACCTCCTCTTTTAATTCTTTATATAAAGAAAACAATGCTTTGAAAATTGAGGTTGAAGAATTAAGAAACTCAATCTCAAAATTTCACAAAATAAAAGAAGCCTTGGATACTCTTATTGTATCACAAAGGCCACCCCTTATGAGACATGGTCTTGGCTTTGATAGCTCATCTCCATCCACATCCTCTCCCACTATGTTCATAAAGGCTACAACTCCTCAAACCTCTAGCATTGAGGTAATTCAGAAGGAAGTGAAAACACACACTAAACCTCCAAGTCCCAAAAGGACTCAAAAGGTTACATTAGACTTAAGAGCTAAGCCTCAAAGAGTTAACCATGCTTTCATGTATCAAAACAGGCATGCTCAAAGACATCCACAATCATAAGATAATACTTGTCCTTGTATGCATTCATGTCATAATGTTCTGAAAAGACCAAAATTTTTTGACAAAATGGCTAAGAAAACCTTCAAGTCAAAACTCAAATGCCATTATTGTATGAAAGATGGTCATATAAATGTATTTTTTTTATATAAGGAAGGCTCAACTCAAGCTTGAGAACCCTTCCAAGGCTAACCCTCAAGGACCCAAGTATATTTGGGTACCTAAAATAAGATGATTAATCTTTTCTTGTAGGTGTGTCTCAAATCCACTACCAAAGAGAACAAATGGCATGTAGATAGTGGATGTTCAAGACATATGACTGGAAATGCAAGCCTCTTCACAAATTTGAAAGAAAAGAGAGGTGGAAACATCATATTTGGTAACAACGACAACAGTAAGATAATTAGCATTGGTACCATTGGTAAGGACAATCTTTGTCTCATTGAAAATGTTCTTTTGGTTGATGGTTTAAAATTTAACTTGCTTAGTGTAAGTCAATTATGTGATAAAGGTAATAAATTCACCTTTGACTCGAAAGCATGCATTGTCACCACTTTAGCTAATGACAATGTAGTGTTTAAGGGTGAAAGGGAGGGCAATACTTACATGATTGACTTAAATGATTTGGCTAACCAAAATGTCAAGTGTTTCATGTCTATTAGCAATGAATCTTGGCCTTGGCATAGAAGGCTTAGACATGCAAGCATGGAGCTTTTTCATAGTCTTTGCAAGGATGAGCTTGTTGAAGGACTTACAAAGATCAAATTCTCAAGGGACAAGACATGTGGACCTTATCAAATGGGAAAGCAACACAAGTCATCCTAAAAATCAAAAAATATTGTAAGTACTTCTAGACCCCTTCAACTTATTCATATGGATTTATTTGGACCTAGTAGAGTTGCTAGTTTAGGAGGAAAAATGTGTGCCTATGTGCTTGTTGATGACTACTCTAGATTTACTTGGGTTAGTTTCCTAACTCATAAGAATGATGCTTTTAAAAGTTTTGCAAAGAGAGTTCAAAATGAGAAAGGCTATTTCATTTCCAAAATTAGAAGTGATCATGGAAAAGAATTTGAAAATGAATTTTTAAAAAAATTTTGCATTGAACATGAAATTTCATATAATTTTTCCTCTCCTAGAACACCTCAACAAAATGGTATTGTAGAAAGGAAAAATAGAACCTTGATTGAAATGGCTAGAACCATGCTTAATGAATATGGTTTACCAACTTATTTTTGGGCGGAAGCCTTTAACACTTCATGTTACATTTCAAATAGAGTTTCTAAAAGACCTATTTTGAATAAAACCTCTTATCAGTTATGGAATGGAAGAAAACCCAAGATTTCATATCTAAGAGTTTTTGGTTATAAGTGCTACATATTAAATACCAAGGATAACCTTGGAAAATTTGCTTCTAAAACTGATGAAGGCATTTTCCTAGGATATTCCAACACTAGTAAAGCTTATAGAGTCTTTAACAAAAAGACTATGGTAATTGAAGAGTCCATGATGTTGTATTTGATGAATCCAGTAAACTTAATCTTGGGAAAGGTAGTGTTCTTGATAATCTTGTAGGTGACTTTGAAAAGCTTGGATTAGATCAAGATGAGACTTTAAAGGAAGTTGAAGACCAAGTGGAAAACCAATAAGATCATGAGAATCAATAAAATCCACAAGAGAAAGATGTTCAAGAACTTCCTAAGGAGTAGAGATACCCCAAGAATCACCCCAAGGAGCAAATCATAGGTGATCCATCTAAGGGCGTAAGTACTAGAACTCATTATAAAGCCTTAGATAACAATTTTGCTTTTGTTTCTCAAATTGAGCCAAAGACCATTGATAAGGCTCTTAATGATGAGAGTTGGGTGATTGCTATGCAAGAGGAACTCAACCAATTTGAGAGAAATAAAGTTTGTGAACTTGTTCCTAGACCCAAATATCATCCCATTATTGGATGTAAATGGGTTTATAGAAATAAGTTAGATAAGCATGGTTTCATCACTAGGAATAAGGCTAGATTGGTTGCCAAAGGGTACAACCAAGAGGAAGGCATTGATTATGATGAAACTTATGCTCCTGTAGCAAGATTAGAGGCTATTAGAATTTTACTTGCCTATGCATGTCATATGGATTTTAAACTTTTTCAAAAGGATGTTAAAAGTGCTTTTTTAATTGGATTTATTAAGGAGGAAGTTTATGTTGAGAAACCCCCCAGTTTTGAACATCATGAACTTTCCAATCATGTTTTTAAATTAACCAAGGTCTTGTATGGTTTGAAACAAGCTCCTAGAGCTTGGTATGAAAGGCTAAGTACATTTCTTTTGAAAAATAAGTTTATTAAGGGCAAAGTTGACACAACACTTTTTGTAAAATGGCATAAAAATGGCACTTTAATTGTTCAAATTTATGTTGATGATATTGCATTTGGTGCTACTAATGAATAACTTTATGAAGAATTTGCCAAATGTATGACTAAGGAATTTGAGATGAGCATGATGGGTGAGCTCAAGTTCTTCCTGGGACTACAAATCAAGTAATGTAAAGATGGTATCTTCATCAACCAATCCAAATATACAAGAGAGCTTCTCAAGAAGTTTGGGATGGATGGTTGCAAAAGTAGCAAGACTCCAATAAGCACATTAACTAAGCTTGATAAAGATGAAAAGGGTAAGCTTATAAATAAGAAGAAATATTGAGATATGATTGGTTCTCTTCTCTACCTTACGGCATCTAGACCTGATTTAATGTATAGTGTTTGTTTGTGTGCATGTTTTCAATCTTGTCCTAAAGAATCTCATTTGCATGCCGTTAAAATAATTTTGAAGTATTTACATGGCATATTACATTTAGGGCTTTGATATCCTAAAAATTCATCTTTTACAATAATTGGATTTTTGGATGCGGATTATGCCAGTAGTTTGCTTGATAGAAAAATCACTTCTGGAACTTGTCATTTTCTTGGTGAATGTTTAGTTTCATGGTTTAGCAAGAAACAAGTTTCGGTAGCCTTGTCCATAGCCAAAGCAAAATATGTGGCGATGGGTTGTTGTTGCACTCGAGTTCTTTGGATGAAATAATAACTCAAGGACTATGGTCAAGTGATTGATCACATTCCCATCAAATGTGATAACACAAGTGTCATAAATCTTTCCAAAAATCCATCCAACATTCTAAGAGTAAGCATATAGACATTAGGCATCATTTCTTGAGAGATCATGTGCAAAATGGTGATGTTGTATTAGAGTTTATTGATACAACTAACCAACTTGCCGATATTTTCACAAAACCCCAAAATGAAGAAAGATTAAATTTCATAAAAAGAGAAATTGGCATGCTTGATGGGAGCTCATTGCCTTAGATTTTCAAAAATTAGAATAAAAATTTTCATTTACATCAAAATTTTATGCATATTATGAAATTTATCCTTCATATTTTTACTCTGCTAAAATCTTGAATTGAGGTGACTCTTAAGTCAATTAACTTTAGATATTTTTTACCTTATGCATTTTAGTTGCATATTGGTTCCTTTATGGTTGATTTTTGGTATATTTGACTACAATTGCTTAGATTTCTTTTCAATGAATTGCTAATATCTTAGTATATGAAATGTATAATTGCATTTATTTTGACCTGAAGGTATAATGCCAATTGCATTGCACATATCCTTCATCAAATGTTTTCAAAGATTTCTATTTTTTTAAAATTCGCTGTCGCTACAATTGATTCGCTGTCACAAAATTCAAATTTATAGCTGTTACCTTTCAACACCCTTAGTCCTGCTTGTGATCTATAAATTGTGAATGTAACTTTTGAAATTTTCAAAATTCGCGGTCACGATTATGTAGTTGCAGTCATGATTCAAAGTTTGACAGCTTTTGAAATATAGCTATTTTTCACCGGGAAATTGAATTTAATGCAAAAATAACCATTTTATGACCGTTTTTAACCTATTTTTTGCCTATAAATACCCCACTATTTCAAGTTTTACACATTCTCTAACATTCCAAACTATTTTCTACCTAAAATTCTACTACTCTCCAACTCTCCTCTCATTTTAAAGCTTTTCTTCCTTTCCTTTCAAACACTTCTCCATCAATGGGTTCAAGAAGACCATCTATAAAAGGGAAAGAAGTCCAAACCTCTCAACAACCTTATCCTCTTGAACTTATGAGGGGAATTACACAAGAAAAACAAAATTTCTTTAGAATTAAAGACAAAACCATTTTACACACCAAAATACCTAGCCTTGTTTGTCTTAAAACCTTAGGTATTGAGGATAGCATTATTGGCTACCTCAAAAATCTAAAGTGGGGAAAATTTGTTTTTGTTGATGATGAGGGGTACAATGAGTTAACTAGGGAATTCCTTACCACTCTTGTAGTTCATAAAAAGCTTCATCCTACCCGTGGCCACTATGCCATTGATTTTAGATTTTTTGGCAAACTTTATAAGCTCTTACTCCAAGATCTTGCCAACAATTTTGGCCTTCAAATCGAAGAAGCCTATACCATCAATAATTTCCCCTTTGAACTCAATTCCTTTTGGACTAAAATTTCCATTGAACCAAAATTCAATCCAAAATCCTCTCTTGCCAAATACATCAAAACACTTTCCATTTAGATTCTCTATAGAATTGTCACCATCACCATAAATGCTAGAGGAGATGGCAATGAGAAAGTCTCCTAAAGAGATCTTTTTTTCCTTTACGGTCTTATGAAAGGAAAGAGCATCCAAATCGCTCGATTCCTTGTTGATCATTTTCTCCATCTCTCCTGCATCAAAAAAGGTGCAATTCTACTTTCTTCCCATATCACCACAATATCTAAGCATGTTGGGGCTCTTACTCCACCCAACAAAGCCATCCTCCAAAAACCAATTAAAAAATCCCTTATAGATTTCCAATACATGATCAATGCAAAGGCATTAAGAGAAAAAGAAGGGAAATATGAATATATTTTTAGAGATGTTGGGATCCAAGAAAGAACTAGGAAAAGATCAAGAGTTATGATAGGTGAACCTAGTCAAGCTCAAGAATAAGAACCCTAAATAGCATCCATTGTCCCTCCATCTCAACCTCAAGATGAGACCAATAGACTTCTTCAAAAAGTATTGAGGAGACTATCTCTTTTATACCACATTCACTAAGACATATTTGATATGCAAGGTCATATGGGTCTCCCTCAATGTAACCTCCAAGATTGGCAATGTAGTGAAGGAGAGGAGGAGACACATGAAGAAGAAGAGCAACCCAAAGATGAAGGAGATGCTTCTTAATTTTTTTCAAATTTTTTTCTTACTTTGTTTTAAATTTCTTCCTTATATTTTTCATGCATTGTAATGTGGCATTATCCAACTTCAAATGAATGCAATTATATATTTTCTTCAATTTATTCTTGTTTAATTTTTGATATTGCTTTTTGATATTACCAAAGGGGGAGAAAATTTTAAGAACTTAAATATAAAATAAATTTGTGAAAAGTAAAAGGGGAGAATATGTTAAGGGGGAGAAATATTTATGTTTAAGGTTTCAAAATTTCAAAAATTTTATGTTTATCTTGCATCAATTAAGGGGGAGTATTCTCAATTCAATTTAATTTTAAGTTATTTTATTTTCTATTTAATTTGATTGTCAAAATCAAAAAGGGGGAGATTGTTGACCTAAGTTATGTCAAAACTTAGCCAGTCTCTATTTTGATATTGCCAATCAAATTGAAAGCTATCTAATATTTATTTAAATGATGATTTTTGCAGATTATAACATGTTTGATAGATTGGATTTAAAAAAAACTCAAAATCTCCCGAAGTATATAAGTTTGCTTCTGAGTTGCGACCATTATGCCAGAATTGCGATCGCGACCAAGATGATTAGAAGGCAACATAGTTCAATTTTAAGCCTGGAGACACAGAGTGAATCACGATCTTAGTCGCGACTGCAACCAAGGGCGCGATCCTTGATTCACGATCGCGAATTGTTAATCGCGACCACGAAATTCATACAGAATTCCAAACTTTCAACGGATAGTCGAAAAACCAACGAGAAGATGCCACGTGTGATCTAGCCATTGTGGATTATGAAGATCACAACCACAAAATATTAGTCTCGACCGTGAAAAAGGCTTAGCTACCGCGACCCAGCTCTGACAGAGCATTTAATGCAAGATTTTATGGCTATTATGAGGATCCTTTTTGGTATTTTTTTGTAACAGGAATTTGGAGAGAAGAAGCTATAAATACCCCCTATAAAGACCCTCATAATGATCCAACAAATTTCATTTAAGCAAAACTCTTGCAATTTTAATTCTCAAAGCCTTTACCTTTCAATTGTTATTATTTAGTTGTTGTAAGAGCAATGATAGCTCAAAGGGTTGAGTATTAGCCTTAAAAACACAAAGTATTGGGTTGAGAGTGAGCTATTAGAAAACTCTTGTATAGGTTCGAGTGTGAGCCTAAGGGAAACACTTGTAAGGGTTGTGTGTGAGCTATTGAAACACATTGTAAGTTTGGAGTGAGCTTGACATTCCTTGTAAGTATCAATTAGTAGTAGAATACCCAATTAAGATTGGAGAGTGGACATAGAGTTTGTTAATACCCAAACCACTATAAAATCAATTGTGTTCATTCTCTTTTCCTATCTCTTTCTATCCAATTTTTAATTTCCCATAATTCAACCCCCATTCTTAGTGCATAAGGGCAAACAACTCTAATCATGTCATTTATAATACTTATCCAAGCTATATCATATTCTCTTATATCCAACTAATATAACATCAATCCCACACATATGTCATGATCCATACAAGTTGTTTACAATTAATTTTTTAGTTATCTATTCTTTTGCTCTAATACCACCTTTGTCACATCCCACTTTTGAGATATGATGGTCCTAGAGCATGGATAATCATAAGGACACCAAAAATCCGTAGAACTCATTATCACTATCAAATCTAGTATTGTATCATGCTACAATTGCCCAAGATATCAACCTGCATTATAAAATTGCACTTCCAATAATATAATCTTATATCCTCACTTCACTACCATTAATTCTCAACTCACATGTACATAATTTTTCTTTATACATAGATATGATAAATGTCTAGTTTACTCCGATGGAGCTCTATAATAACTAAAACTATAATTACATTAAAAGAAAACATTATGTTTCTGACTCATTCTTAAGAGAAGTATAAAACTTCAGGCTGGCTATCAACTGCAATCCAAATCTTTCACCTTCTTGATTTAGCTTAAAATCATAGTTTTTATACACCTACAAACATTGGTGAATGTAAAGAAGGTGAGTTTTTGATAAAAGCTTAGTGAGTAAATAAGGCATTTGAGAACATTGAGGTAAATATTAAGCATTATAATATACATTTAGTTGAAAGAAAATCATTAAATAATCTTGAAAATAATATCAAATAGCAACTAATTTGTAATACTTTTAAAAACTAAATTCATAAGACTTATAACGTATATGACTTGAAAAAATTCATTTAAATATGAATAACTCGTAATATGATTCAAATACAAATTCAAGTAACTAATAATACAATTTAAACACATTCTTCAAATAACAAATACTTCATACTATCTTTTAAAATCTTATTACACTAGATGAGAACTTTCTCATCAACACTGCACTAGTGATAGCTCTTCTTACAGAGCATTAGTCACATACTTATTTTACCTTTTAAAACTTTATTTAAATAGCACTACATATATAGATAATTCAATTAAAGCATACATTTAGCAAAAATTTGTAAACACTAGATAAGTGCGGAATTTATCAATAATCTTATGATACAAATTTCAATAATTATAAACTTATAAGAAGCCTTAATAAACTTATAGATTTGTAAAAAAGGTCTCATATGACTTATAAACTTGTAAATTAAATTTCCATCAATGCATTTAGTTTTATGAAGAAATATTATTACTCATAAAAGATTTTATTAAAACATCAATAGAGAATTTCAAATCACAATATTTTCACTCACCTCTTTTTACAACTTTCCTATGCATCTCTCTCATTTAACACTTGAATTAAGGGTGTCCTTCAATTCCTTAGTTCTTGCCTCCTTTATGTCTTCCTTAAACCTCTACACATAATCAATACACAAATAACTCATTGGTGCTAAACAACAATACTAAAACACTTAAATATTTCATTCTACATATGGATTCACCATTAACCCAGCAGCTTTGTTTCTATTAAAGTCCATGGACTTGTATATACGTGGACTTATAAGTGAGAAAGTGTTAGAACCCACTTGTACAAAACCAATTGGCTTGTAGTAGGTCTAACACCCACTCACTTATAAATCATTTATACATTTGGTTATTATTCGATGTGGAATTCATTTCCCAACACACTCTCTCAAGTGCAACCAGGCTTGGCTTGTGGTCACTGTCAACAGGTCTATTGACACTTGTTTATAAATAGACCGACTGGCATCTCTTCTTTAGCTTTGGTTTGGACTGGTATCATCATCAGTCCAACAACGAGAGGCTTGAACATGGGTCCCAAGATCTGGCCCGTTTGGGCATAAAGCTTGATACCATATAAAAGTCTATAGGCATATACATATGTGGGATTATAAGTGGGTAAGTGTTGAATTCCACTTGTACAAAAACAATTGGCTTGTACTAGGTCCAACACCCACTTACTTATAAATCTTTTTTATATTTTGTTATTATTTAATATGCGATTCATTTCCCAATAGTTTCTACCATATTTTGAGCTACACTAATCCAATAAAAGTGATTTTTTTTTTAATGAAACTAGACTCATTGAATAACAATTTATCAGTCCTTCAGCTAGTTATATCTCTAAGGTTCCCAAAACTCAGGTTGAATCTCCTGCAACCCTAACTATCCTGCTTAGTGAGACAGTCCTGATAACTTTCTAATAACTCTATATTTTTTCATAATTTGGCTAATTATTTTTAGCATCACATAAATGAAAATCTAATCTTCATTTTCCATGTTTTGAGCTAAGTTTAATTCCCATCCTTGGGCCACCAAACTGGGCTCTAATTCTCAGCAACACAATATGACCTGCATGCAGGACAACCCTTACTTCCACTTCCATAACTCCCAACATATTAGGAATTAAATCAAGCCCATTTTGCATCATCAAACTCACATCTCAAGCTTCAACTTTTATGTTGGCCATGATCAAATTTGGGCTATAAAGTTCTCAAAAGCAAGTCTTAAATTCCAGTAATCACTCCCTCTAACTTCTGTTTTCCTTCTCTCACACTATCTTCCATGTTCACTTACTAAATCTTCTTCAATTGAGCCTTTTCCTCCCTTAGTAAACCTTTTTTCTTAATTTTCTCCACTTCTCCAAATTCATTCATTATCAATCAATCCGTCAAATTCAACAAATCAAGCAACAAAGCACAACACAAACATAAGAATATTAATAATCAACTGAGTAACTTGATCTTACCTTGGACGAAGCTAAGTTTGGATTTTCTTTGAATTTTTCTTCTTCCTTCTTATTTGTCACATTTTTCTCTCTTCCTTTGGCTGCTCACTTTCTATTCTTTCTTACTTAACAGATTTTTAAGTGATATGGACATAAAAATGATGTTTATCACTTACACCTTATTATATATTTTTCTTTTCTTTTTCTTTTATTCAATTCTTATGCAATTTTAAACACTACCCTTTAATCTCCCTTAGCTATCCATCCATCTAGCTACAATTTTTCCTATTTTGTTTTCCATTTTTATATATTTTTATAGTTTAGGTGATGAGTTGTCAAGTAATGATGTCCATTTTCCTAATTATTACTAAATTGCCATTTTTAATCCCTAATTACTCTATTATTGTCTAATAATATTGTTAATCACTAATTTGGTTCCTAATATTATTTTTAATCATTTCTCCATCAATCTTCCTAAGATAAAATTCTCTGAAATTTAGGAAATCGAAGTCCATTGGTTATGCGCATAGCGTGCCAATTTTGCATAGGTATTTTCCATACTCAACTCCAATTTTATTTTTGAGTTTTATCACTTCTAATATCCTCATATTTGCCTAACCTCTTGAAAAAAAAAATATAAAAATCTATTTTAGATTCAGAATTTGCCTACTTACTCTATATGCCTTGATTTTTCAAGCACGCATCCTTTTTATGTCATTAGCTCCTAACTTCCTATTTTCCTTCTTGCACTCTCCATTTCATTTGTTTTTTTTTTTTTTATCAAATCCATTTCCTTTAAAACTCTTCTAATATTCTTTACCTTATTTCATACAATTATGGACTCGATTTCTAGACCAATACCAGTTCAGTACTTCGATTTTACACAATTGTCATCTATACTATTTTGCTCTTAATCTAGTAACTTTCCTTATAATCTCAACACTCATGGTGAATACAAAATCAAGGTGTTACAGAATTCAACCATAGCAAGGTCAAATTCAATTTTATTAAGGTCAAATTTAACTTTATTAATACTTTTGTTTACTAATGTGAATGTGTGTGTGTGTGTGTGTATAACACCATATGTTAGTCTAAATTAGATCTTGCAATTGAAGCAAAATATCAAACCCAGTTATTGTCTTTTTAAACACGTTAATAGTTGAAAAAACAAAATAAAAAAAATGATTATTAGATTTTAGAGGCGATAAACCAAGATCAAAAAATAAAGAAAGAAAAGGAGGGAGTAGAGAAAAAGTAATAGCAGAAGATCTAAAAACTAAAGGAAGATATAATAAGGTAACATAATTAAGAGAGAAAATAGTTTATTTCTAGTTTTCATTTATTATGCATTTATATTATAAAAGTTAAGAGATTGTATCAGATACTTTAAAAGATTAATGCATATTTTCCCTCATGAACTTGGCACTATTAGTCACTTTGCCCACTGACTTTTTATTTTAATCATTTTAACTCTCTAACTTGCCAAATCATATCTTCTAGCTCCCTAATTGTCCACCAATATAGTGCATATTATTCACATGTGCTGAGGTGGGTACATGTCATATTTATGGGCTTTTTCTTTGCACGTGAAAAATTGAATAACTATTTTAACTCAAAAATACTAAAATTACCATAATAACCGTTAAATTTTATCTCCATCACTTTCTCTCTCGGTCTTCAATATGCTCTCTCTCTCTCTCTCAAGCTTCAATCTTCTCTCTCTCTGGTAAAAAATACTAGCAGTGAATTTAAATGAAGTCATTGAAGACTACGATGATGGAATCAATTTCCCATACAATTACCCATCATTGATATGCTATTATGGGATGAGGATGGAGATGATTATTTGTTCTCTCTCTCTCTCTCTCTCTCTCTCTCTCTCTCTCTCTCTCTCTTTATTTGCTGTTGATTTGAAATGTTATTTAATTTCTCTCTTGAAAATTTTTGATGTTTGATTTGAAATGTTATTCAACCGCTAGTCTAGTAGAGAACAACAACTAAGCAAGCGGTAGACTTTACCCAGGCTTCAACCACCAGCTTCTTCTTCGATCACTTCTAACCTTTCAGTGCTTCTTCTCCATGTTGATTCTTCTATTTTTTTTGTTTATAGGAATCAAGGACCACCATCGATATCAATTTTGATTTGCTTTGTTTTTCCATTTTTTCCAAATTTTATTTTTAATTTTTTTCATTTATTATGAAAAAATGGAACTAATTAATATATCATTTCTCAATTTTCTTAGACTTTATACTTCAATGAAATTCTTTTTTTGGAAATTAAATTTTTGAATATGAGTTTTCAAATCAAGTAGAACATCTAGGAGAAGCAATTTTGCTTTTTCTTATCTTAATCTTTTGAGTCTTTTCTTTATCTACAATGTTAATATGAATTTTGTTGTTTTGTGAGCTTACCCTCTTTTCATGTCTATGAGGTCAATTATTCTTGAAAAGGATGAGGAAGAAAGAGGTAGATAATAAAGCCACTGGTTCTAGGAAGAAATCAGGGATTTAAAAATAAATTATGGATTTTATGTTGGGAGAAATTAGGGATTTAAAAATGCAACCAAGCTCAGGTTTTGTTAGGTGTATGACCTTGGCTTGAATAGATAGTGGACTCATTGTTGATGCTAAATAGCACGAGCAGAGATGGCAGTAGAGGTTTGACACTATGAAGGCTTGTCTATGTTAGGCTAATGGAATTATAATAAGTTTTAAAGTCAGTTAGCAATCAGTTTAAGTGTTAATACGTGTCACTTACACGTGCACACATGCACACTGTTGACTAGATATTTAGGGGTTGATGTTGACAATTTGCTAAATTGGAGAGTTAAAATGGTTAAAATAAATAGTCAAGGGAAAAGTGACCAATGACGCTAAGTTCAGGAAGGAAAATATGTATTAAGCCTACTTTATATTTATAGTTAAATATACATTTGCATTTATGAGGTTGAGAAAAGAGAATAAATTATAATTTAGCAATTGATTTAGACATACCATTACAATTGAATGAAAATATTAATAGAATGACAATATTGTTTGATGAATAGTAAATATAAGGATGATCAAATTAACTTTTAAAAATAAAAGTTATGACTAATATAATATTGTAACTTAATGAAAAATTAAAAAAAATCTAGTTATATTTTAAATAAATAGAGTTTTAGATAAAAAAAATCGTAATCTTTTCTTCTATTTTTCTCTCTAGTTATCCCTTAAGGTTCATTTCTTGAACCATCGCCGATCTTTTATTTTGATTGGTGATAGTTCCAATATTTTCTGTTAGATTTGATATGGATAGTCTCATCACTATTGTTGTCACATCTACCATCGGCTCCACTCATTCATCTTCTACTTATGCATTCTCCTCTATTGTCACTCCATGCTCCTTCTATTTGATCTCTTTCTATGCCTTCTTACTTCCACCGTCATCTTCCCATCTCCATTTTTATCATATGCTTGTGGGCAAGTTTGTGTTTATTACTGCTCAGGTGATATTTTTTA
The DNA here is from genome assembly GCA_947687605.1 of Reutealis trisperma. NCBI lineage: Eukaryota > Viridiplantae > Streptophyta > Magnoliopsida > Malpighiales > Euphorbiaceae > Reutealis > Reutealis trisperma. The sequence goes on along the minus strand of CANTUT010000251.1, from coordinate 304,393 downwards.
TTTTATTATTTTGTGTTATATTGTATTTTCTTTTTTTTTATTATTATTTTATCTTCTCTTGTTGAAAGTTTTATTATGTCTTCCCTTCTTGAAATTTATTTTTTGTTATGAGTCTAGTAATATGTATGTACACTGTTACTTTCAGATGATCGCAAAGAGAATAGTGACTTGTTATATTATTCAACTATTACAATCGTAGTTTTTCAAAACTAACTGTATGGCAGTTAGATATTCTATTAAATATTTATGATCTGTGAATTAATTTGCTCTTATTAAGATAGTTAATTCTACATTAGGTCCTTTTTTTTATTGAAATTTATATTTAGCCACTGATGATTAATAAAATTTAAATTTAATTAAAAAATAGTTATTAAAGAATAATAAATATATAAACTATTAAATTAAATTAATTTATTATTATTTGTTATGATCTTATGAAACATTCTCATTGGATTTTTGTGTCGCTAGCCAGACACTGGCAAGTGAGTCTCACGCACTGCCGATGATCCAAAATTCACAGAACACTACATTTTAAGTGTAAATTATAATTTCAATACTAGTTTATGAGAATTCAACCCTGGGGTGCCTAATATTCTCTTATATTGAGTTAATTTTCTAGTTGAAATTGCATGAGAAATTATTAACTGCTTATATTCAATTGTTTTTAGTGTTAATTTAATAAATCAAGTATTATGTGAAAATGTATGAATTTTATTAGGATGAAGTTCTAATACTAATAATTATAATTGCATGGTATATTGTGTAAGGGCATTAAATTTATGTGATTTTATGAACTATGTTTATGCCATAGAAACCAAGTTAATGGATTTGTAATTTATTGTAAGTAAATATAAACTTTAATAATTAATTATTGTAAGCAAATTAAACTTTAATAATTAATTTAACATGAGAGTTATATTGTTTTTAATCAATTAGTGAATTGAGCATCGTAAGGTTGATAATTTCTTTTAATTATTTTAGTCAACTAATTAATGAATGGTAAATTTATGTGAATGATATGCATAAACTTGATTATGAATGTTGACGGAGGATGGGATTATTTATGGAAATAGAAGTCCGGTTTGGACCACTGAATTGAGATTGGTTGATGTGTATTGTGACTATTATTTTGAAATATTTATTCCTTTGTTTCGAGGGGTAATGTCCTGCTGAAATTTTGATAGAATTTTTAGTGTAACTCAGCCTAGTTTAGAAGGTCAATGTTGGTTTGCTCATATTCTAATATACATTCTATATTATTTAGTGTTGGCATTTCAAGTGTCTCCTCGCTACAGGATGTCATGTTCCGAGGGAAGCCAGATGGTTCTGTCAAATTTGTGAGTTGATATATTTTAATTTAGCCCAGCATTAAAGCATTTTCATTCGTGCATGACAATATATATATATATATATATATATATATATATATATATATATATATATATATATATATATATATATATATATATATATATATATATATATATATATATATATATATATATATCAATTATCACTATATGCATTAAAAATAGAAGCATGATGTAGTTTATGCCATGTTTTGTTGTGATGATATGGATGCTATGTACTATGTGCTTGCAATGGAAATAGGATGAAGTGATTCTGATTCATACCAACATAGAAAATATGATCATGACATGATGATATGATATGACAATGAACGATATGATAATGTTAATGATGTTGGCCTGGTTCAAGCTAGTCACACCCCTGTTCAACATTATTTCTCTAGGCTTATATAGCTGCAGTGTCAGATGAAGTTAAGGTTGTTATCGAACATTAGCACTTCAACTCCTTCACAGTTGCCCCATTATTTATGTTATGTATTATGAATTTAAGTTTCAACTCTAGCACTCCGCACCACATTTAATTAAAGAAATAAATTTATAAATTTTTTGATTTTATAATATAATTTAGTCCTTGTATTATGTGATCTAAAGGTTATAGTAATTTCAATGTGTAACATCTAGTCAAGCTTACTATGGGCTTCGGAAGCTTTATTGTAATACCCAAGGTCTCCATAGCTCATCAGAGTTATAATAATACCATAAAATATAAATTTTGGGTATAGTATCAATGACATAATGATAGGATGACAGAAACTCTTGTTGATGCTAAATGCTTGAGTGTGTACATTTATGAGATAGGAATATTTATTGTATGTTTTATTGAATTAATTTTAGGCAATATGGCTTAGTTTAGGCTTAATATGATATGGGAAGGTAAGATTTAAAATGCCAAGTGAAAGGGAAAGGAAAAAAGTTACGAAAAAAATTTTAAGTTCGGGAAACGTTTTCGGGTGAGCTTGTTAATGGGCTTTTGGACTCAAAACCCAAGCCCATAGAGTGGCCGGCCCTAAGGCCTCAAATGTTGGTGGAGTATGACTAAAGAATGGTTAGAACAAGTTAATTAGGGGTTAGGATGAGAAAGGAATTAGGTTAGCCATATTTGTTGACTTATGCCAACTTTACACCTAAGCTTTCTACTTTTCCATCACCATGATTAGGTTCACTTTGGTGATGATGGTGTTCATTATTTTGATGCTTAGTCACCATACACCTAAGGGCCATCTCAACCATCCATCTTGATCAATCTTAGCCCTCCATTTCAAGTAAAAATGTGACCATTGATTTTGTGTGATTAAATCACCACCATTGATTTTATTTGTATATAAAATGAAATTGTGTTAAACCATTTCATTTGTAACCTACACCAAAAATTTCACCCTCACCAAGGACTAAAAACCTCCCAACTTGTTCTTCAACTTAGAGCTAAATTTGAAGCATTTCAAGGTAAGATTTATTGTTTAAGTGATTCCTTTCTTTCCTTAACCTAAGTATGATAAATTGTTGGCAATTATTCCTTTTCTTTTGATTTCTATAATTGGATTTTGGTGGAATGATTTGAAGAGGAGTTAGTTTGGCATGTTAAGTGATGAAATATGAGAATTGGGGTTAAGGATTTGGGGTTTAATAGGTGAATAATAACAAGGGAAGCATGAAAGGTCAATGAAGAGAAAATTTGCATAAGGTTCGGCCAAACTAGGAATTTTAGGGGAAGTGTCCAAAATTTTTTTTAACAATATCTAAGGTTAATTGGGATGTTGAAAAGTGGTTTAAAAATGTAAAATTTGAATTTAGAGATTTTATTCAAAAATTGAAATTCTTGAAGGCATAATGCATGATATAAGGAAAGTATGTAATGTGAAGTGTAGTTTGATGTTTGATTGTTATGGTAGGCTTTGCATAACATTAATTTTATCTTGGCAAGGTCAATTTGAGATTTGATTGAGTAATTTTGGGTTTTCCCCAAATCATCCCAATTTGGTAAAGTTAGGGTTTATGAGAATTGGAAGAGGATAGTTTCAATGGGTGAATGAATGTTGATTGTTTAAGCATTAGTTTGATAAACATAAAATTTAATTAAGGAATTAGGAAGGAAAAGGAACCTAATTGTTTTAATGAAAGGATTTGGACAACATGGAATTTTGAAATAAAATGATTAAATAATTAATGTGTTTATGTATGTTATTGTTTAATGTATTGGAATGTGTTTGGTGATTAGTAGTAGGAAGTTAATGTTAAGTTGAGTTAGAATGAGATTAGCAAGTTAAAGGAGTAGGAATTAATGTATGATTATTTGGGTGTATTTGTAGAATCGAAAAGTAAAGGCATTGCTCGGGATACCGAGGAGCCTTGTTATACTCTGCGTTAGAACTACCAATATAGGAGCAAAGGAGCAAGAGGTGAGTACCTAATAATATTACATTTCTTGTGCTTTAAATATAAGCCTAAATGTTGGATTACTTTTCTAATTAAAATGCATTGCAATTCTTTGGCATGCATGATATGCTTTACCAATTATTGAATTAAATATCTCTTATGGCACTTGGCCAAATGAGCCTTATTGCTTCATTTCCTAATATGATCAATGATGAGAAATTTGATTATTTATTGCTATATTATCCATTGAAGTATTTCATGGATGGAAAGGAAAAATGTTTTAATGATATCGTGGCAAGCAGAATACCCCTCTGATGTGGGGCAATACATCAGACATTGTGCACAATGGTAATGAACCTGCGGATAGGGTAAAGAGTATCCGAACCCTAGCTGGGAAGGGTTTATGGCCCCAGTACGTGCGACCCGATCAGTTGTACGTGTGACTGAAATGGGAGTGAGCAAGGCGTAAGCCGCCACTCAAGTGATAATGATAATGTGGGAAACACACCGTTTCCATAAAGGAAATATTCTGCTAAAAATGCAATAATTACTGTATATGGAAAAATATTCCATAAGAATGATTTTTATTCGTTTCACTTCATTGCTATAAGAAATTATCACTAAACCACCTATCACTTGCTTACTTTATACAGTCTTACTATGTACTCACTGAGCTTTGTCTCACCCCATAGTTGTTATTTATTTTCAGGATCAGTTGACGGTTTGGCAAGGTAAATTCCAAGTTCTGCATCTCCGCTTGGAAATTGCGTTGCTAATTTTGGGTATCATCATGTATATATTTTGTTATAAATTTTGGAGGTTTCACTCTAGAGCTCCATGTTTTGTTAAAAGTCTGTAATAATGGTATAACTTAGAGTATCATTAATATGTGTGGTTGGGCACTATCTTACTATATCCAGATGTATGATTAACACTCGCTTAAGTTGCAATTAAAATACTAGAAAACGGAGTTCAAAAGCGATAAATTTGAAAATGAATTTAGATGTTGAATGACTATTACATGGGAATTATGGCTACGATCTTGGGTTAAGGGTAATGTAATGGTAATAGTTTATGAGTTATAGGTTGTTCTACGGGTTTAGGTGACCTTATGTCTCCCTATGCCCTAGGACAGTCGCGGCTCAAAGATGGGTCGTGACATTTATGCTTTCTTGTTCCCTAGTGTCTCTCCTGTGCCTTAGGTTTGGGTTGTGATAAAGTTGATATCAGAGCAAAAGTCCTGCAATCTTAAGTAAAGTAAAGTTGTAAGAGTCTTAAATGGTCTAAGCTTTGTGACATGCGGAGTATAGGATTCCCTCTCGTCTTTTGAGTCTCATTTGTTATTGATTTTGTGATACCCATAGTCATTGTTTCCTTATGCTTACATATGTGTATAAGAACAATTAGGAAGGTAAATGAATTCTCTTAAAATTATTCTGAGCTAGTATAGTCATTATGGTAATTATGAAACTTACCATATAATTGTGTATTTATTAATTAATTACTAAATTAAATCATTATTGTTGTGACTGATTTGCATTTTTTTAAAAGAATAATGTGTTGTGCAGTGTTTTGTTTTGGAAATAAAAATAAAATATACATATATAATAAGTAAATCACTTTATTGAAAAATATATTAGGATGGAAATATGATTGACGTCTCTATTTCTTCTAAATTACTGGAGTATGCCGATTGAAAACTTTTCTTTGTGTGTATTCAGTTGTGATGGAGGCATACTATTGACTAATAGTAGGATAAGCCCTGATTAGCTTTACTTCTTACCATCTCATGAACTAATCTGATCTTTACTTCTTACCATCTCATGAACTAATCTGATCTTTTTAGATGCATGCAAAGGAATAATTGCCACCTTAAATAGAGTAGTGAACTATAGCTATATGACTGATTTTATCGAATATATTCATCTTATAGGTGTGATGAATTATTCTTTTTAAAAGGATTAACTTTCAAAAAATAGTTTTATTTGGATTCTTAGATATTTTGTCGATTAAGGAAATCAAACTAGTACAAGTTAAGGAACACGTATATGCCACCCACCATTTAGTTTATTTTCTTTCAAGCTTGAAGTGCCTCTCTCCATTTAATGATTATCTTTCCAAGCTATTGCTTAAACCTCATTGCATCTTCTTCATCCTTCTCTTCTAGACCTGATCCCTTTCTTCACCAAGGTCTTCCCCCAAAGATTAGAACCAATATCTCTCAAAGAGCCCTCTAGGATATAGCCTTTGAGCAAAATTTTAAATATCAAACATGCCACATTTGAAAGTACGGTCCCTAATTCATTAGGGAATTAGTCATTCATCCTGAATATCCTTTCCTTAGGCCTTACGCTTTTGTAGATATGAGAGTGAACGCATTTTGGATATAGTCCAAAAAATTTCTCTGCTTTTTGTGGTATTTCCTCCATCTTTACCATATTGCTATAGAGATCCAAACCTTTCATTTTCTTTGATATATTCATTATTTGCAAGGCAACAATCAACTAACCCATATTTAGTTACCTTCCTACTTTTGTTCAATTCTCTTGATCATTAGGCAGATTTTCTTCTTACAGTAATAGGTAAATCATTTTGGATAAATGGCCCTGCAATATGGACTATGCTTATTCTCTATCATCCTTACACTATTGTGGATGATCGCTATTCAAGCACCCATCTAACTATGAATCCTCAAGTTCTTGCCTATAAATCCTATTATTTTTCACTCTATAGAGACATATTTGATTTTCCAGGTGAGTTTTTCAGCATTTCATGTGTGAGAAGAATAATATTGCGCTACGTGAAAAATAGCATCCTATTGAATTTGATGCTCCATGATGGGGATTTCCTCCCAAGTATTTCCATAACATTTGTGCTGCTAAAGAAGATTGGGAAAAATATTGTCTTAAGAAATTGTGCCGGAGGGATAGCCCCTAGCCCATGATGCCTAATGATGATAAGTTTGAGCCCACAAACCACATATGGACTCACCTTGCAGAGGCTTCTTCAGACTCTTTTAAATTTGATGAGATGGCTATTTACAGTAAGCATGATGATGATGAATTTGTCTCCTTCGCACAAAGCTATCAAGAAATGATAGTTCAAGATGTTTATTGTTGTCATGATTGAGTGGTTTGTTGTTGGGTTCTGAGTCTGTTAGGAGAAGGGTCATATGAATGTGTCTCTTTAGGACAAATGAATAATTTTCTTTCTTGTAATTTGGCTGTGTTATGTATGAGTGTTGTTACAAGGCAGAAAATAGGACTAGGGACACTACCTCTTTTCTATGAAATAACATGTTGTGTGTGCCATATTTGACTAGTATGAATATTTATGGTTGCAATAAATATAGTGTGAGAGATATTCTTAGTAAATAGTTTATAAATGCTTCATAATCAGTCTAGTGATAAGTGGACTTTTAGTGGGCAGAAGGTAAGTAATCAGTTTTAGTTCTATTAAATTATGACTTAATAGGTAATGTGAAGTGCGGGTGCTTTGTATTAACTTGGCATTGTCAGTTTGACTTTGTAATAGTTGTGGCTTGCATTGTTTCTAAACATAACCCCATTGGATTGTAGGGTAGTGATATGGCCAATTAGTAAACCTCGTCCAAGCAGAGGTTAAGTATAGAATGGTCATAAAAAAGTGAGATGTGCTTACAAGAAGTGAGTAGAACCTTTTGGCAAACTTGTTAGTGCAAAAATTAGTATGAACTGTATGATTTAGAGGTGATGGATTAATTATTTCATAAGTATAAGTATGTGATTTTAGATAAGGTAAGGATAATTATGAGAAATTTCATGATAATATCTAATGATTTAAGAATATCAAATTTTATGAGAATGCCTTACGATTTTGAGCTGTTGATATGCATTATGGTAATGGTTTACTAATGTGAGATGTCTAAACAATGAGATGGTAAATTGCATTTTATATATATATATATATATATATATATATATATATATATAAAAGAATGAAAGAGTTTTTCATTTTTTGTTCTATCAATGGGTAAAATGTAAAGACAAATCAAGTAAAGGTTTATTCTTTCTTGTCTAAAAATGTCCAAATTTTTATGCCTAATACCCCATAAATAGTTCTAACAGTATACGAGCAATACTCAATTTTAGCTCGAATGGTTTGTAGAGGAACCCTACCCTCTCTAATCCATTCGACGCGTGCAATTTCTTTTCCGTCAAGGCGCCCCGCAATTTGTACTTGAATTCCTTTTGTATCTGCCGGTTCAGTTAATTCAATAGCTTTTTTCATTGCTTTGCGAAATGAAACCCTATTTTTTAACTGTCCGGCTATAAATTCTGCAAGAATATTAGGGTGCCCATAAGGATTTGAAATTCTTGTAATAGCAATATTGAGTTTTCGGTTCACACAATTAAGTTCTTTTTGTACATTCATCTGTAATTCTTCGATTCGTTTAGGGCTACTTTCTATTAAAAATTTTGGGAATCCCATATATATTATGACCTGAATCACATCGATTCGTTTTTGAATCTCTATACGTGCAATTCCCTCAACACCAGAAGATATTTTCGTATTTTTTTTTACATAATTTTTGATACAATTTCTTATTTTTTGATCTTCTTGTAGACCTTCAGAGTAATTTTTTGGTTGTGCAAACCAAAGAGAGTGATGACTTTGGGTTGTACCAAGCCTGAAACCAAGTGGATTTATTTTTTGTCCCATAATCCTCCACTACTTCCTATACATATCATGAAATCGCATATCTGCGGATTTCATTTTTTTTATCCATCTCGGGTTTTTTAAGCATATGTTATATTCTTCATATTCTTCATATAAGGATGTATCTTTTAATACAATAGTTATATGACAAGTCGATCTTTTTATCAGAAATTGGTATTGATCTGGACATAACAAACAAAAAAAAATTTTGAGTTCTACTCCGTACTAAAAAAAATCCTGTCTAATTTAATATATACCTTGATCCATTTTCAAGTCCAAGCATATTATTAAAGTAGATCATTCAAAGATCTGCTTTATATATATTCAAATAGTATAAATATAAAAAAGATAAAACTTATGAATATTTTTTATTGTGATTGTGACAAATGAGTCGATGGGGAAAATAATAATCCCCATCCTGAACATGATAAAAGATCCTAACAATAAAAAGAACGGTGAAACTTTGTACCTTTTTTTTTTCTTTTTTGTTTGCAAAAAAAGTATCATTTTTAGAATTCAATAGACAAAAGAATTCTTTATGCTACACACGATAAAAAGCAAAAGTAGTTCAATTTAATATTGATTAGTTCAAAACATAAAAAAAAAAAAAAAGAATGGAAATCATTATATATTTTAGTTTTATATATTTTATATTAGAAATTCTAACATAAATTAGCAATAATAAAAAAAAATTCGACCTTTTCTCATGTCAAGTCAAATCGATCCATTCCGCGATGTAAAACATCACAATGGAATAAAAGAATCAATTAAAAGAGATCTTATAATTACAATTCGAAATTCATTGGGCCCTTTAGGAACAGCCCTTCAAATTGGGAATTTTTATTTATTTTACCATTTAATAATATTAATAAATCATAATAAGATCTCGGTAACTAAATATTTGAAACTTGACAATTTTAAACAGACTTTTCAAGTAGGTGTGATTCGTTGGATATAGATCCAATTTTTCACTTTTTTTGATTCCTTAGCATTTGTTTTTACCGTAGAAAGATTGTTTATCCATACCGAATTCAAAAATGGATTCTTGATTCAATTGATAATTTCTTTACTTTGCTTTATTTATCATATTCTTTCTTTTCTATAAAATTATCGCCTTAATCATCTGACGAAGTATCATGTAACCCCCTTCCCCTTTCCACTTACATTGGTTACAACCAAATCCAAACAAACAATAAAAACGAAAGAGAGAAAGGGGAGTTAAGTTTATATATATATATATATATATATATATATATATATATATATATATATATATATATATATATATATATATATATATATATATATATATATATATTTGTGTGTATACATACACACATATATGTATAAAATAGGACATGAAATTGTAGGTGCTATTAAGACTATATATTCGATATTATTCCATTGAAGTTACGAAAGATTAAGAAATGATTTTTGATATAAAAGAAGATTTTAATTGAGCACTAAGATGGTGTCATTAATTGTGAGCATATAAGAAATAATATGTCAGTGAAGGATTTAAGCAAAATAAAATATAGTTATTGTTGCAGATAAATGAGAACTTATCATGTGATGAATGTATGTATTTATAGGATGTTAGGTGCATAGATCTCAAGTGTAGTATATAACTAAGTAGAATAAGGGGAATGAGAAGGAAAATAAGAAGTTAGGAAACCAAAACTCTAATTTAGCAGAGCAAAAATTCAGGAAAATGAAGAATTTATATATGAGTGTGACCATTAGATGATATTCAATAATAAACTTAATAGAAACATAAATTCTAGCCGTATTAAGATATTAAAAATAGATAAAACGTGAAATTAGGATTTAATTGAAAGTTAAAAGTACTAAAGTGAAGAAACGATAAAGACTTAGGGAGTGAAGAGTAAATTTTTACAAATGGAATTGACAATTTAGTAAATAAGCAAAAGATTGAAGAAAAAAAGAATAAAGTAAATTGAAGAAAAAAAGAATAAAGTAATAAAATAAAATAAAAATGATAGGCCGGATTTGGATTATTATATCATGAACCCCGGTCCATATTGTATTATAGATTTGGGGTTCAAAACATTAAGTATTGTATATGCAGTCAAGCATACAAAACTACTAGCTAGTATAATTTAATTGGTTAACATATCAACTTAATATTTCTAAGGTGCTTGGTTTAAACTTTAGGTAGCAATCTTTTTTTTTTTTCTTTATTTAGTTATTTTTTTAAGTTATTTTTTTTCTTTATTTATTTTTTTCTTTTTTATGTATAATATTTTCAATTAAAATTACATTAATGGTTGAATTTATTTATTTATTTAATTATTCTAATTAAATTTATATTAATTTCTATAAGAAAAAATTACATTAATAGTTAAATTTTTTATAAATATTTATTTATTTATATGAAATTATCAATTTGATTTTTTATTTATATTGAATTTGATAAAACTAACAGAGTTATTAAATATTATTTTATATTTGCATAGATAAATTATTTAATGCATCAAATAAAATTCACTTTCTATAAATTTATATAATTAATTATAAAATAATATTTTTAATTTTTTATGATATTAAATTTTTGTTGTAATATTTATATTATTAAAATAATATTTAAAATTTTTTTATGGTTAGAAACTAAACTTTAAATCTAATAAATCTCATAATTATATGTGAAATATTAAAGAATGAAAATTATAAATATGAGAAATGAATAAAATTAAATTATAGAATAATTAAATCATGAATCTGGCAGTAAAAGATAATGAATCTACATGTGATATATGATGAATTTAAATGTTATATCTAATGAACCTAATAGTTATATTTGATAAATCTAAACTTTAAATATAATAAATCTCATAATTATATATGAAATATTAAAGAATAAAAATTATAAATATGAGGAATGAATAAAATTAAATTTTGGATCTAATAGTTAAAAATAATGAATCTTTATGTGATATATGATAAGCTAAACATTATATCTAATGAATATGATATTATATGTGATAAAGCTAAACTTTAAATCTAATAAACATTATAATTATATATGAAATATTAAAGAAACATCATAATTATATCAAATAAATCTGATATTATATGTGATAAATTTAAACTTTAAATCTAATAAATAAATTGTTGAATCTAGTAGATTTAAGCTTGGGAAATATGAGAGATTAAAGGGAGAAATTATATAATTTGATTTCCTATCTTGAATAAGTGCAAAATAAACTTAATTAAAGGTGCGATGGATGAATTAGTGAATTTTTATATAAATTGTGAAATACTTTGAGCTATGGTAACACGAAGGGCATGGCAACCAATAGAGCAAAATCACTTTTAATTTGCAGATAAGTTACATTAATGAACTAGTAGGTGAATCCAAGCCCAAGGAATTGAACTTTGCAAATTTAAGTAGAGATTTGTTAGGGGTAGGCTACGGGATTCGTTGAAACATAATAAGGAAGTTGAGTTCTTTCTCCATCAGCTAGGAAATAAATATATTATAATAAATTGGTGATGAAATTTAAAGATTTGGAGCTAAAATTGACAAATTTCATTAGAAAAGCATAAATATCTGTGCGGATAATAAAAAAAATTAAGGCAAATATTAACATTTAATCCTTACTTTGGATTGTACAAGGGGATGAAATATGCATGTAAAAAATAATAGAAATTAGATTAGAATCAAGCCTAATTATGTAAATTAATAGTTATAGATAAGATGAATTAATTTTAAGAATAATATGTGAAATTTTAATTTCTAACGATTAAGATTTTAAGAATAATTAAGGTAATTGATGCTTCAATAATTAGAATTAAATAGTTGATTAAATTATTTTTATGTCCTTGATATTTATAGCTCCTAGGAGTGGGTCTGGAGGAGAATAAAATCAAGGTGGGTGTGATCACACATTTTGCTTATTATAAGGAGTAAAGTATAAAAGTACAATTGATTAGAGGTGAGTAATTACTACCTTAATATCTATCGTGAATTTGAAATTTAAAGCTGTATTCATTGTTAAACTTTTTCCCATGAAAATTTTTATATGTCCAAAAGTCAATGATTATTTCTTTTGATTGATGAAGTCATACCAAAATACTTGTTTGAATATTATTATCGTTTATTAGATTAACAGTTTAAATGTTAAGTCTTTGATAACTCATCACTTGCGTTTATTAAAACTTATTATATATTCATTATGATTTTATAAGTTCTAAAAGAGTTTGTCAAAAATCTTATATATATTATTTGAAAAGTTATATGTGTTCATCGATATTAATTACGAGTTATGTTATTGATTTTGCTATGATTTGGTTGAATTTATTTAATAAGTTCTTAAAATTTAGTTAAGCTCTATATATGTACATGTTGAGGTTTTTATTTATGAAATATTGAAGTTTTTATATGAAAGATTATAATTGCTCATATGAAAGTTTTCGATTCATTGAAATCCCTCATATAGAAACTTAGAACCTATTGTAGTACTTTATGTTATATGATTATAAATTATTTTTATTTAAAATCTTGAATTTTCAAGCAGAGATCTCCTTATTCGATGTGGGAAACACCGGACAGTACACATTGTATTGACTCCAGCTAGGAGGAGAAATTATCCTAATCGCTTGGCCTAGCTTACCTGGCTTACGAAGTATGGTACTGCTATGCAAGAAGAGCCTCTACCATTATTGTAGTTTTGTTAAGATGCATGGATCAAATATGCATCCATCTAATGTAGACCATATTTCTACTAATTATGTGATTTTATATTATTTAATGAATGATGTTTTATAAGGTAGTACATGATGTAAGGCAAATACTCCGCAAGAAGAGCTGTCGTTATTTCAATGTTGATGAGAAAATAAAGATAGAATACTCTCTCATCTATTGTAAAAGATTTTAAAGATAATTATTAGATAAAAGAAGTTTTGAAATGTATTTTATTAGTTGTATTTATAATTGTATTTGAATCGAACTTCAAGTTATTAGTTATTTAAAGAAAGTAGTTAAAATATCTTATCAATTGTATGAAATCATATTTAAAATGTGTTACTAATTATTTGAAAGTATATTCGAAACTATGATTAGTTACTTAAATTTATATTTGAAGTGTATTGCAAATTATTCATATTTAAATAAAAAGTTTCAAATTTATAAAGGTACTTGTTATATAGACTCAACTTTCAAAAGTATAGTATGCTATTGATATTTGATAATTAATTTCAAGAATAATATATGTTATATGCTTTTAAAATAAAATTTTAAATACCTTTAAGATATTTGTTTTAAACTTCTAAAAGGATTATTGATAGTTACTGTCAACCGTTTTCTCTATCAACCAGTATGTATATATAAGTCATCCAAATGTTCTTCTTGTTAACAAACATTGAACCCGAGCCGCGTAATCTATGGTAACAAAATTTTTATTTACTAAGTCATAAACTCACCCCCCATTTCTAAATTTTTCTACAGGAAATTAAAGAGTGATCAATCCAAGTTAAAGCGTGAGTCTCACTTGGAGATGACATATATGTTAAAGTAGAAGTTTCTTTGAAGATGTTGTTATGTTATTTATATGCAAATATATGTATGTTCTATTTAGTTGCTCCATAGAAATTGATGTTTTAGTTGTCTTATTATATAATATAATTTGTTTATATAAGATATCATTAGACTTTTTCCCTTGTGCACCAAGGGTGATGATTTTATGTAAGAAGATTTAGATGTTATAAGTGAGAATAGTGTACTGAAAGCGGATAGCCTATAAGAATAGATTACAATGTAAAGATAAGAAATATATATGAATTATTCGATAAATATTACTGATAATCATTAAGAAGAATGCATATAGAATTGTAATATGAGATGGTTAATGTGATTCAGGTTATGATTTTGGACATTGTTAATGTGATTATTGCAGTTTAGTTTGCTTGATACCATAATAGATTTGATAGCAGGTAGAGGGTTCTACGGGTTTTCGGTGGCCATAATGCCCTAGGACCATCCATACCAAAGGTGGGATGTGACAATACCTAAATGAAATTCTATCTGGGTATTATAATTTTTCAACAGAAAAAGGATTAAATTAAACAAATATTAATTTTCTTGTAGAATAAAGTTATTATTGTTTGTTATGATTTTATGAAACATTCCCATTGGTTTTAATTCATTTTATATTTTGATTCCAATTAATTTCATGTAATTAGTTTATTAGATATGATTTTTAAAATTTTAGTATTGATATTAATATTAATATTATTATTATTAAATAATATTATTTATTTATTATGTTTAGAAAAGAAGAGTTGATACTGATTGGTCAAGGAGAAAACTAATCAGTTATTAGAAATTTTTGGGAGAAAGGCAACATATTTGAGAGAGAGAGAGAGAGAGGAGGCTTCCTAGCCAATCGACCGTTGTCCAGAGACTTCAGTAAGCATGCCCCTGTGAACCCTCAAATTTGCACTCTTATGAACCGGCTGCAGTTTGACACCTACTAAAAATAGTGCGCTACGCATACGGCGGTCCCGCTAGTAGGTTAGCGGGCAAGAGTCAAGGGGGCAATGCTCCTTGCGAGATGCAGGGCAGCGCCCTATTGAAAAATAAATTTCTTAAATCTTTCACCTCTAGTCGACTGCTTTTCAGTCACAAACTCATAGAATCAAACCAGGCTCAAATTGAATTTGAAACGGACTAGAAACGGCAAAAAATGTGCAAAAATAGGTTTGACCAACTGTTTGGCAGCGCACCACCACTTTGGGTGGCACGCCCGGCATGCCGGCTGCTGGGTGGCATGCCCAGCCTGCCAGCAGCAAAGGCGGCATGCCCAATGTGCCACCCAGCTGGCAGGCGCACTACAGGTGCCGCCCGTGCCGTCTACAAGCTACTGGTGTCGCCACCACCCTTTTCAATAGCTCTATAAATAGAGCCTCCTTCCAGCTCATTTGGGAGAGATTCCAAGGCAGAAACTCTCCTATATTGCTCTACTTGTTGTATTTAAGTTCTGCTTGAAATTTGATACAAAAGCTGTTGTTTCAATTTCTTTTTAATTTACATTCATTACGCTATTTTGCTAACATTTTGCCATTTAAGATTCAACTTCAGGGTCCTAAATCCAAAGTGGAGCTTAGATCCAGAGTTTAGCTCGCCCCGTTTATCCGAAAATCAAAGAAAGCAAAGGTATAATTCCTTTTATCCATTTTCAAAATTCTAAACTCAGATCTAGAATTCTCTTTAGGTCTCAAACAGAAAAGATCTAAAATTTATTAATTTAAGAATCAAAATTAAATTAATAAACAAACCAACACTTTTTTTTCAGAACCCCTCCTTCGCAAGAAGGAAGAACTGCATAGGGTTTGATTCCTATTCAATAGGATACGCAGGCTGCCATTTTAAAAGGCATCAACTCCAAAATCTTTTTAACAACATTTTCCCCTTTTTACTTTGATTTATTTGCACTTGCATCTTATTTCAATTCTGTATCTTTCATATCTTTAACTTAATTGAGGAATGTGTGCTTTTCCTAGTACCCATAAGGGTTAGAGGAAAGATCCTCTTTCTTTTCATTTGTTTTGATATGTAATAATTAAGTAGGATTTATTTTTGCTTATTTATCTATAATTGTCATTTCATCCTATCATCTATAACTGTTCATTCATCATTTTATTCATGTTCATGCATACATGAAAATTCCTTTTTTAAGAGTTATTTTGCAATTTTTAGCCAAACTAAAGAAAATCATATTTTCTTAATTGTGTAATTACCAAAACCTGATCCTCGAGCCCTCTTTGGTCACTTGCGGATTAGTGTATTTTCCATTGAGATAAATCAAATATTTTTTTTGGAGTCAATAGTTTTGGGTTTTCTTTAATTTTTCCAATTAAAATAAGTAAATTGAAGTGGCGACTCATTTTCACAACTTCCAAATTACAAAAATCAATTTTCTGAACTCACAGCGAGTTCCAATCGTGCAGTTTCTCTGGAAGAGCATTTCGATTCCTCGGCGGATTGGACCGGTGCTCGGGCGAGGCCTCACAGCCCCCCATCAATGGATAGCCACGTCTTCGGCAAGTTCGGGAGCAGTGGCAACGATGAAAATGGTCACCAGAGCAGCTGCACATGCCATATGAATCTTTGGGAATGCTCCACTGCCAATGAGAGTTCCAAGCAAGATTTCGGCTGATTTAGGCTATGGTTTAGGGTGTTCTTGGTATAGTTTTGAAGCTATAAGCATCATGAGCAATTTGATACCCATCTCAGTCGATGGAAATGCCAATAGCCGCCGAAAATGAAGATTGAAGTTTTGGTTCCTTGAACTTTTCAAGGCGATTGCCAACGAGATTAAGAAACTTTGTGTTGCACCGCTGGTATAGATTTGAAACCAGCATCTCACGATCTATTCTTTGGTATAGATTTCTCCACCTCCTGCCATCGATGGCGATTATGCATCACCTGCTGGTCACTGCAAGTGAGTCCCACATGCTATCAATGATCCAAAATTCACAAACAACTGCATTTTAAGTGTACATTGCAATTTCGATACTAGTTTACGAGAATTCAACTATGGTGAGCCTAATATGCTCTTATATTGAGTTAATTTACTAGTTGAAATTGCATAAGAAATTATTGACTGCTTATATTCAATTGTTTTTAGTGTTAATTTAATAAATTAAGTATTTTGTGAAAATGCATGAATTTAATCAGGATGAAGTTCTAATACTAATAATTATAATTGCATAGTAATTAAGAGTAATTATAATACTATGTAAGGGCATTAAAGTTATGTGATTTTATGAATTATGTTTATGCCATAGAAACCAAGTTAATGGATTTGTAATTTATTGTAAGTAAATATAAAATTTAATAATTAATTTAATATGAGTGTTATATTGTTTTTAATTAATTAATGAATTGAGCATTATAAGGCTGATAATTTCTTTTAATTGTATAGTCAACTAATTAATGAATAGAAAATTTATGTGAATGATATACATAAACTTGGATTATGAATGTTGACAAAGGATGGGACTACTTATGGAAATGGAAGTTCGGGTTGGTTAATGTGTATTGTGACTATTATTTTGAAATGTTTATTCTTTTGTTTCAGGGTGGGTAATGTCTTAAATATAAGGAAGGTTTTGCTAAAATTTTGACAGAATCTTTAGTGTAACTAAGTTTAGTTTAGGAAGTCAATGTTGATCAGCACATATTCTAATGTACATTCTATATTGTTCAGTGTTGGTATTTCAAGTGTCTCCTAGCTACCGGATGTCATGTTTCGAGAGAGGCCAAATGGTTCCATCAAATTTGTGAGTTAATAAATTTTAATTTAGCCCTGCATTAAAGCATTTTCATTCATGCATGACAATGTATATAAAAATATATATATAATATTGATTATCACTATATGCATTAGAAATAAAAGCATGATGTATGTTTATGCCATGTTTTGTTGTGATGATATAGATGCTATATACTATATGCTTGTGATGGAAATAGGATGAAGTGAATCTAATTCATATTAACATACAAAATATGATCATGACATCATGATACGATATTAATATATATCGGCTTATTAAGTAGAATGCTCACCTCTAATTAATATTATTTCTCTAGGCTTAGATAGCTATAGAGTTAGATGAAGTTGAGATTGTTATCAAAGATTAGCATTTCAACTCCTTCGTAGCTGCCCCTTTATTTATGTTATGTATTGTGAATTTAAATTTCAACTCTAGCACTTCACACCGTATTTAACAAAATAAATAAATTTATAATTTTATTGAGTTTAGAATATAATTGAGCCTTGTATTATGTGATTTGAAGATTATCGTAATTTCAATGTGTAACGTTTAGTTAGACTTACTATGGCTTCCAAAGGTTTTATACTTTGTTGTTCCTTAGTCCCGATCACGTGCTCCTAAGTTTGGGTCGTGACAATAAAATACTTATATTACAAGAAGTGAATAGTAATTCACCTTAAATATTCTCAACTTTTGTTTTTCAATCGAAAAAGAATGATAATTATTTTTGGAAAATTACTCTAAGAAAATTAAATGATAGAGTTTGATGTTTACTTATGAAAAATTTTCTAATCAAAAAATTAAAAAGAAATAATAGATGTATGAAAAAATATATAGCAAAAATTGTGGAAAAAAAAGTATATATGCATATTTAAGGAAATAATAGATATATGAAAAAACTAAAAAAAAAAAAACAAGGATTCATGAGATTGCAGGTTCGAGTCCTGGTCTTTGGTTTTTTTTTTTCCTTTTTCAATTATTTTTTTCTTGCTTTGTTTGTAATATTTGTAATTAAAATTATATTAATAGTTGCATTTTTTTTATTTGTTTAATTATTCTAATTAAATTTATATTTATTTCTATAAGAAAAAAATTATATTAATGGTTGAATTTTTTATAAATATTTATTTATTTATTTCTATGAAATTATCAGTTTGATTTTTTATTTATGTTAAATTTGAAAAAACTAATAGAGTTATTAAATATTATTTTATATTTATTTAGATAAATTATTTAATGCATCAAATAAAATTCACTTTCTATAAATTTATATAAAATTAATATATATATATATATATATATATATATATATATATATATATATATATATATATATATTAAATATAAAATAATATTTTTATTTTTTATGGTATTAAAATTTTGTTGTAATATTTATATTATTAAAATAATATCTAAAATTTTTTATGTTATAAACTAATCTATCAAAGTTCATAAATAATAAAGGATAAATTTATCAGTTATAAAGTATAGATTTATAAGATATAAAACATAAGTTTATCGCTTTTAAAAAATATATTTTATTTTCTTACTAGTATAATTGATGAATGTATAGTTTAAAAATGATAAATTTACACTATATATTTAATAAATCTATAAGTAATACTTAATAAACCTATTGCTTATATTGTTTTGAATTCTACTTGATTAAAATAATAGAGTTAATTGTTGATTAATAACAAAAAAATAGATAATTTAGTATTGATTTACAATCATGAATTTGACAGTAAAAAATAATGAGTCTGTATGTAATATATGATAAAGTTAAACATTATATATAATGAATCTGATAGTTATATATGATGAATCTAAATTTTAAATATAAGAAACCTCATTATTATATGTGAAATATTAAAGAATGAAAATTATAAATATAAAGAATGAATAAAATTAAATTATAGAATAATTAAATAATGAATCTGACAGTAAAATATAATGAATCTGCATGTGATATATAATGAACTTGAACATTATATCTAATGAATTTGATAGTTATATGTGATAAACCTAAATTTTAAATCTAATAAATATGATAATTTAAAGTTTAATATGAATCTACAGTTTATAAATGATAAATATACACCATATATTTGATAAATCTACAAGTAATACTTAATGAATATATTACTTATATTATTTTGAATTCTACTCAATATAGTAACAGGATAATTTAGTATTGATTTATAATAATGAATCTGGTAGTAAAAGATAATAAATCTACATGTGATATATGATGAATTTAAACATTACATCTAATGAACATGATAATTATATGTGATTAACTTAAAATTTAAATCTAATAAACCTCATAATTATATGTGAAATATTAAAGAATGAAAATTATAAATATGAGGAATGAATAAAATAAAATTATAGATTAATTAAATCATGAATCTCACTGTAAAAAATAATGAATTTGCATGTGATATATGATAAACATGAATATTATATCTAATAAATTTAATAGTTATATGTGATGAACCTAAACTTTAAATATAATAAACATAATAATTTAAAGTTTAAAATGAATTTACAGTTTACAAATGATAAACCTATACTATATATTTGATAAATTTATAAGTAATAATTAATGAATATGCTATTTATAAGTGGTGAACATAATTATGATATAAAGTATATTTGACGATGAATTTTCAATTAATTTGTTATTATTAAAAAAAAGATTTGATTTTTGAAAATTCATTATCATAAAAAAGATAAATATGATATTTATTTTTTTTATTAAATTATCTTTAAAAACTATTTAAAAAAATTATCCATAAAAATGTTAAAATTTATAAATAAAAATACATTGAAAAATGATAAAATGAGAGTAAAGATAATTACGTTGAAAAATTATAAAAAAATTCAATCATTAATGTAATTTTTTTCAATATTTTTGATATTAAAAAGCAAAAAGAAAAAAGCTGAAAAAGAAAAAGAAAAGAATAAATAAAAAAAGAGAGAAAAAAGCAAAGAATAAAAATAAAAAGAGAAAAAAGCAAAGAATAAAAATGAAAAATGAAAAAAAAAAAAAAAGAGAGTTTTATCCAACTTGAACCTAATATCTTCAGGTTCTAAAGTAAATATGTTTACTGTTTATGCCAACCTATCATTTTAATATTTTACTATAAAAATAATAGTTATCATATATTTCGGGTTTATGATATTATATGGCTTTAGATTCATGATATAAATACTCCAACATTGTGGCTCTGTGAATGAAAAAAATCGTATTTTCTAAATTGTTTCTAAAACAATAGTGTTAATGTGAAATATGAATTGGTTGTTCAAAGTATAGCTATAAATTGGAAAATATTATAACCAAACACTCAGTTTTATTTTCTAATTTTTCACAATTAAATAAGCTCTAAATATTTTCAATTTTGAAGTAAGAAATGTAACAATTACACATGGACAAAGGGCCGTTTCAACTGTGAATTGGAACATAATCAATCCAAGTTAAACTCAAAATTAGATCAATCAACGTTTACGGCTCATGAACCAGAAGTTTAAGAATCGGTTAAAGATAATAGGGTGAAAAAATAATCTGACCATATCATACTGCATTATTTGAACTGTCTGAACCATATAAAAAAATTACAAATAGCCTTTATTTATTTATTTAAGTAATCAAGTACAATTTTAAATCAGTCAATAAATATTTTGTAAATTATATTATTTTATATTTATTAAAATAATTATTTTTAAATTAGCTCAAAATTTTAATGCAAAAGAATTTAAAATTTTAATAATACATTAATTTTTAATTTTTAAATAAAAAATTTAAAATTCCATAATTCTTTATATTTATTTTTATTATTTTAATAAATTATTCGAATCGAAATCGTATGAGGTAAGATCATATGGTTTGGAAGCATATTAATTGTTGATATTCAAAGAGACTAGAATTGAACTGGAATCCACGGTTGGTTCTAGATCATTGCCGTGTATGGGAATAAGGTTAATTGGGATAAAAAAAAGTGGAATCCACAATTCAGTAAGAAGATTTATTTATTTTTCTTTCTTTACTATTTATTTATGTATTTATCTTTACCATCAAAGCTTGAGAAATTTACTTAAAAAAATCCCGCCAATCTTACTGTGACCAATTGGCAATCCTCATATCATATGTTTTTTTTTTTAAAAAAAAAAAAAAAAAAAAAACAGTCCACACACATTACTCTCTGGTGTGTCTAGGGTTTAAAATGACTTCAAAAACCCATCAAAGTCTAATATCTCTTCCTTTATCTGTCTCTGTCTACAAAAACTTTAAGGTAATAATCTCACTCTCTTTCGCTGTCCAGAAATCGATTTTACTGTTTCTACTTTGTAATTCTGGTTCCGCTTCCCTCATTTCTTGGTCTTCTCTTTGTACATGTGCAAGTGCTTCAGCTGGAATTTCAACTCGATGAGTTTTTTTTTTTTTTTTTTTTTTAATTTTTTATTGTATTGGATTGAATTACTTTGTGATCTGAATTCTTTATCCTTTTCTCTGCTTTCGTTTTGTACCCATTTCATTGTTTTTCCAACCCTTTTTTATATTAGGATTTTCTAGTAGTGAAGATGTGTTTCTGGTGTCTATGGGTTTGATTTGATATTGGGGAGTTGGATGTGTTGTTCGAAATTCGAATGCGAAGTAGTTTAAGTTTCAGCATTTGGGTATTTAAAGAGCTGAAATTTATACACGATTCGGCTTTCTTCAATTATTTGCCTTACTTTTTATTTTTATGTTTATGTTTGGAACAAGAAAAGTATATATATGCACATTGTTTTTTCCTTTTTTTTTTCTTTCCAAATGATCTTGGGTATTATTTATGATGAAATAGTTTTGTTTTGCTTTTGAATTTTCAGGTCATTTCTTTATATTTGGCATGCAGGTTTGTTGTTTGATGTTTCTCTTACTATTAACTTTATGCAATTTTTCCTCAAAAAAGGAAAAAAAAAAAAAAAAACTTTATGCAATTTTCATGTGGAGATAGTTGTGTATTTTCAAAATTTTGCTTGTCAAGTGGAGAGTGGAACCTGTGTATTGTCGAGTTCATAGTTTGATCCTCCACATGATACTGACTTGATTTACTGGGAAGCCATCTTTCAATGTCATAGGATTTCACTCATGAAACATTTGCTGCTCAGCTTTGTTTGAAGTGCTCATGGCTGTTGATTTTATGAAAATCTCTAGCTTTAATGTGATGTGTTTTAATGTCTGTGGTCATCTTGTTCTGATTTTAGTCCTTTCAACATGTAGGATTGCATGCTGAAAGGTGACAGGCGTGTTTGCGTTATGCATGCTATAAAGGGTGGATGGGCTCGCCAAACATTTGCACTAGCCAAGAGCCATGAGTCTGGAGAGACAAAGTCTCGCAGTCGGCTTTCAAAGCAGGAGAGGAAGGAAATGGTTGAATCCTTCATAAAGAAGTAATTGCGTCATGGTTCTCTTCAATGAAATTCTTCCTGTTAAATTAATTCTATATTTTTTCAATAATCTCTAAAATTTAATTGCATCACTAATTGATTCCGCCCCTCCTTCCCATCTACTTTGTGAAAAACTGAATACCAACTTCTTTTGTGTGATTTTCATACTAGAAGTTGCTCACATGCGCTTGTTTGTTGACAAACCAGCTTGATGATAGATTCTACCAACTTTGTAAATTGAGCTTGGTTTTTGTTTCATGGAATTAGGTTTTGTTTAGGGATTGAGTTCATTTTTCTTGATTTGCAAATACATAATTTTATACTGCAAATAGGGTGTTCCCATTTGCATGCAACAGTGAAATGATTTGCAGGACAAAAATTTGAAAGGTTTATGGAAGCTTGCATATAATAGGTGTTAAATTCATGTGATAAACTCTATCTAGCATTAATCATTTATGGAGCTGTTTTTTTTTTTTTGGCCAATAATGGAACTGAAAATGAAAGCCAGTAGATTTATAATGTTGTGAGTTTTTATGGGTTAGATTATCCTCATTGCAATCTCTTTACCATCCTCTTTTAAGTTATATGCAACATGGATGTATTATCATCTAGCAACTCTCTTGCAGGTACCAGAACTTAAACAATGGGAGTTTCCCCTCTCTAAGTCTCACACAGAGGGAAGTTGGTGGGTCTTTTTACACAGTAAGAGAGATTTTTCGAGAAATAATCCAAGAAAATAGAGTGCTGGGTCCTGCTAAGTTGTTGCCAGAGGAGCAGAATGCTGATCAGTTACTGGAGAAGTTCCCATTGGGTTCAATTTCTACAGAACCTGAAACATCCCTGTCTATGGCACCAAATGGAAGCCCATATGTATATGATCAGCAACAGGATGCAAGTGAAGAAGAAGAAGTTTATTTAATTTCTGATGCACTTTATGCTAAACCTGAACAGCAGGGATTTGACAATAAACAAGTCATTAATAGGAGTCATCTAATTGTTACAAGTAAAGAATGTGTTGATATAAAAGTTGTGAAGGCTCAGGTAAGTGAAGCAATGGAAACAGAGAAAAATGTGGAAGAAGTGGTTGCATCAAGGACTAAAGTAACTCAAATGGCAGATGTGATTGTAGAAACATTTCCATTACAGCCTGTAACTCAGCCAACTGACAATTTGGATGGAAACAGCAGTGATGTTGTTACTCAGCCAATTGGTTCAAATGGAACTTTATTAGACGAAAATGTTGAAAAGATATTTGTGGGGCCAGGATATGTCGCTTCTAAATCAGATGGAATGAATTTGTCAAATAATTCCTGTTTGGTGAATGATAAAGAAGAGGAAAGCATAGCAGCGGATCTCATGTTGGAAGGAGACTCCAATTTGGTGAGTGAGAAAGCCTTGAAAACTGTGGCAGATCTGGCATTAGGAAGCCCAAATTCATCTGACGTAAAAGAAGGTGTTGTTCGTGATGCTCAGTTTGACACAGATGTTGTAGTGGCGTCATCTCATAATGATGATAAAACAATTGCTGAAACTAAGGTCAGTTTTTTTTTTTTCTTTTTGAGTACTTTGTGTGTTTAATGGCTTATTGAAAGGAGTGCTTTGCAACTTTTTTATCAGTATAAAGAAAATTTACCATATATATATATATATATATATATATATATATATATATATATATATATATATATATATATATATATATATATATATATATATATATATATATATCCTTATTGTTTTTCAGTATGACAATAAGAGGAAAGATGAAGTGACTAAATAGGCGAACTAAGTTACTTAAAACATATCATTTACAGGCTCACTCAGAAGCTCAGTTGGGTAGGCTGTTACCATGGGCGTCCATGTTATCTGGGTTCTGATTATGTATTAATTCATATTTGCTAAAAATACAAAAAAAAAGTTTATTTTTTTCAGTTAATTATATTTTTTGCTAAACATTATAAATTCAAGTGTAATTCTTGTGGTATTTGTGATACAGCTGGGATCCAAGTTGAAATACAAACTATATGTTTCAGATGAAAATATATAAGTTTCTGAGAAAATAGCTGTGAAATAGCGCTATGCTTCTTAATTGCTAGATATTGCTTTGGTTAGATACTTTAAAACATACAAGCAACAACTAAGCTGATTTTGGTGCTGGTGTGAGGCATGTTGTAGCTTATGCTTGAGAATGCTGGTTTGCATTTCAATTAAATTAGTTAAATTCTCGTTTTGGATTCTTGTCAATTACTTACCCCATGCCCCCCATCCCTCCCCCAAACCCCCACCCCACCCCCAACCCACCCTCGGGTCATTTCTTTTTGTACAGACTATCAGTGTACTTCCACTGATGAATATTGAAATAATAGTGGTGTACTTCCACTTATTTTTTTGGGTATATAGCTAGGGGGTGAGACTGAGTATTTGGTCTGTTTGGTTCAAACCAAACCGAATTTTATAACTGAATAAACTGAACCTAAAATTTGAAGAACTTAGCTGAACCAATTTGCATAAGAACCGAATCAAACTGACATATTTCGGTTCAGTAATTCAGTTAATTCAGTTTTTAACATATATATATATATATATATATATATATATATATATATATATATTCGGTTGGTTCGGTTATTTTAGGTTTTTTTGAACATAAATCAAATTGAACCGAATAGATTGAATTAACTTCATTTGGTTTTTGCTTATATCAGCTTTTTGCTCAGTCCTATATATGGCTAAGAATTAATGCCCAGACACTGGTTGAATTGTATATACTACTGAGATGAAAGCAGTTTGAATTCCTTGATTCACAGTAACATAGAGAGGATGATCCTTGTAGCTAGTCCCAGGTGGCAGGGACATAAGTTTGTTAAGTTGTTTTTATGCCCAACCAGTCCGTAAATTTGTATGCTGTTTTTAACAGTATAAATTTGAATATGTTTTGTGAATGCCTTTTTTTTTCCTTGTTCCTAACCATTTGACTTACCTTTTCCATGCATATGGTAACTTCAGCTGGTCAATAAAAGAATTCATGCAGTTTCTGACTGCTCTGCTATCATACCTTATCCCCTGCTTTACTTCTATATTCTAATCAAGCTCTTCAAAAAAATTATGCAACGTGCAGGAAATGGGTTAAAGTTAAAAAATATGACATGTGATTTGATGTTCCTAGCTGCAAACTTGTCATAAATTATTTACTTGGATGGATGGATGGATGTAAACTGGATTGTTCAGAAAATGATGGCATAATCTATATTTTCATTCGATAATATGTGGGGATTGGAAAATTTTGAGTTCAAACAACAGTTGGACTATTGCTCATGGTTTGCAGGTTGTAAATGCATCAAATGGGAGACAAACCGCAACTCTGAATGGCACATATGACAGTACCAACGGCATGGAGACAATAACCCAAGAAGAAGTTACTGAAAGTAGAACTAATGTTCAACCCAGTGGCAGCTCTCAGAAAGGGAACAATCCAACAGTAGAAAGAATTGATCTGTACGTATCTGCAGTAACTGCACCTTCAAATCTTCAAACTTGTTTAATTCATTAGATGGATTATTTTTTAGATGTTTTTAGGATCACTGATCTGTCTTTTGCTTGGTAATGTTGGCAGTAAATCATGGGAAGGAGATTCTAAAAAGCGTGCGGAATCAGAAACTAACCCAGTATTGGCTATTTTTAAATGGTGGGTGGATGCCTTTGTGAAATTTTGGTCGTAAATGAAGTTTTGGTGAATTCGTATTTTCTACACTAGTTTTTGCTGGGTGGATGAATTCTTCATTTGCTAGAGTAATGTATAAACTTTCCATGGTATTTATGTTTAGAGAGTTGATGTTTTAAGATATATAATAGCAGGAGGAATATTCCCATGTGCAATTTTACCTTTACGTTACAATACAATAATTATATGCATCTAAGTTACATTATTTATTTAGAAAATGTTAGCATGTTAATTTGCAGTCACTTTAGCCATATTTCTTGTATAGGTGCTGATTGCCAATTTGCCATCCGAAATACTATATTGTAGAATCTAAATTGATTCGTGTTAGAAAATTATCCCATATTGAAAATACATTAGAAAATGAAACGATTTGCATGGTATTTGGGTCAAAATAACATTAGAAAATAAAAAGATTTTTGCATAGTATTTGGGTCTTCTTAATTAATTATTCAGGCTTTTTGTTCCTTTGATGGTTCAATTTTTTGAATAAAATTGAGGAATTGCTAAAGACTTTGGATCTTGGAGTTAAATTAGAACAAAAGAAAAGATCCTAAATGTTTACTTCGTTTAATTAAATTTTAAATCAGGGCATGCATGGAAGACTTTTTCATTTTGGAGGTTTATTATTAAGGACCATCTTATTAATTATCATTAGACGTGACGATGTGAACTTACATTAAATTAGAGTACTTTTATATGCTCTAAATTTTTTATAATAAAATGTGAATATAAGAAAATAAGAGTTTAATGGATTCTGTTATTTAAATTTAGCTCTAAATTTTTTATAATAAAATGTGAATATAAGAAAATAAGAGTTTAATGGATTCTGTTATTTAAATTTAAAATAAAGAGTGAATTATCAGATTATATCTATAGAGCTAAGTTTGCTCTCTATTTTAATTTTACAAATTTTTATATAATATTTAATTTTTTCACCTATTGTTTATAAAAAAAAAAAAGTAAAATTAAAAATTAAAATTTAAAGAGTTTATTAGACTTAAAAAATTTATATTTTTAATACCTAAAAATTAATTAAAATATTTTTTTATTTATGTAAAAAATACTCTTTAGAACAAAATTTTATTTTTTTAGATGCTCTTATGTTAAGATTCATCTTGGATAGCTAATCATTCAAAATGATTTGAGTATTTGAAATTTGATATTATATATGTATTTTTTATGATTTTGCACTTAAAAATTAAATATTAAAAATTCACAATAATTACAAATCATCATATATTTAGACCAATCCTTAGACTAATTGCTCCTTCTTATATATATAAATTTTACTTTTTCTTTAGTTGTTGCGATTTAGTATGATTGATAACATATTCGGAACTTATTTATGAACATAAACAAGATAAAGTTACATGTGTTTTCTTTTTATTTAAAGGCTTAATTATAAAAAAATAAAATATAAACTTTTACTTGGATTAATTAATTATACATTTATAATTCAACTTTAAAATCATCTATTATATTCTAAAATCTAACAAAATAATTTCAATTGTATTCATTATATCAAAATACAAAAAATAATATTTAATATCAATTTGAATAATTTTTTTTGTCCACCTCCTACTGGCATTTCATATCATAAATTTAGTATAATTTTTATTTTTGTATCAAACATAAAAATTATTTTTTTTATGAAATAATAATAATAATAATAATAATAATAATAATAATAATAGGGAAGGAGAGAGAAAAGGGTGGTGGAAAGAAAATAATTATAAAAATTAATTTTTATTTACATTATTATTAAAATATTAGTTTTAATTTTGACTATTATTTGGTATAATTGAAATATATGATTTATTAAATTTAAAGTATGATTGATATATTTCTTTTAAGATTGATATATTTCTTTTAAGATTTACATTTTAAGATTGATATATTTCTTTTAAGATTTACATATTTCTTTTAAGATTTGTGTACAATTGAAAAAATTAGGTAAAATTTTGATTTTGTTGACCTAAGTTAGATTGCAACTTAGTCAATCTTCATTTTGATTTTATAATCAAATTGAAGTATTCTAATGTTTGCATTTAGTGTTTATTTTATAGATTAAATGCTAGATAAAGTTGAAAAATCAAGAAATTTAAAATTCTCTTAGTTGTGAAATAGACTTGTAAATCATGCTTGCAATCAGCATTTGCAATGACAACCAACTTAGTCGCATCAGTGATTAATTTAAGAAAAAGAGCAAAGAGACACAGTTAGGACTGCAGTTAGTATTGCAACCGCCATTTCTGGTCGTAAAAGAAGGATCATGACTGCGATCATGAAGTTGCGACTACGAAATTTGTATCTCATGAAATTGTTTTAACGGATAGTTAAGCATCCAACGAAAACCTATTACATGTCAATTAACCGTTTGAGACATTTGAAGATTGCAATCATGATTCTTCAATTGCAACTGCTAAATGAGATCGCGACCACAATTAAGGCTTCACAAATGCGACTTTGCTTTGACATAGCATTAAATGTAGATTTTCTAGACAATTCACAAATACAACTTTGCTTTGACACAACATTAAATATAGACTTTCTATCTGTTATGGAGGATTTGCCTTGTTATTCATTTGTAATAGCTCTTTGGTGGGTAAAGGTGTGAGGCCTCGCCCGATCATCGACCTGGTCCGCTAGAGGGAATCGGGATGCTCATTCGGGCTTAGACTCACGATGGAACTCTCGGGTTCGGATTTGGTTGATTTTGAAAAATGATTTTTGGGAGTTGTCACCCTAATTTATTTTTAAATGGGAAAATTAAAGAAAAACCCATTTGACTCCAATTCATCAATTGTTAATTTAATTTGCCCATGGATAAAATTACTAGCCTCGAATCAGGTTGAGCTCAAGGACTAGGTTTTTGGTTTTAAATAATCAAAATTTGGCTCTTAAGTTTAATTTGACTTGAAAATTGAATTTCATGAATGACATTTATAAGATGATGCATGAATATAGCAAAACATGAATGTATGGTGAAAATAAAATATTCACAAATTAATTTAAAAAAAAAGGGAAAAGAGGATTGATTGGAGGTTTGGATTTAGATTTCAAACATGCCTACGTACCCCATTGAATGGAGATCAAAACCCACGTAGTTCATTCCACGGTTAAGTGGAGAGGTTTAGGAGTTGATCAGATTGATTTTGGTTTGGGTGTGTTGAAAGTGAGGAAAAATGCTGACACCTTGACTTTTAGTGGGCGAAGGGTTTTACCGGACCGAAGTTCCGTTTTATCGGGACTGAGTGATTAGATGGATTGAAAGATTAATTAATTAATTAAAATGATTAATTAATTAATATGATGAAATGGATGGATTAATTAATTAAAAAGATTAATTAATTAATTTGGATGAAAAGTGAATTGAGAAAAATGATTAATTTGATTTTTGAAAAAAGAAATGATTTTTGAAAAAAAGAATGATTAATTAAAAAAATTTAGTTAATTAAAAAGATTAATTAACTTGGTTAGGGTGAGGTAATTAATTAATTAAAAAGATTAATTAATTAATTAGATAGTGATTGGAGGGAGAAGAAGAGAGGAATTTGAGGATAGCAATTTACTCAAATTCAAAAGGTGTCGAGAAATGAGGGAATGGGAAACCTATTTATAGGCAAATGGGGTTGAGAGTAGTTTAGGTAATGAAAATGTGAAAAGACCATGAGGGGTAGGGCTAGAAATGGCTGAAAATTAGACTAAAAAGAGTAAAAGGGTCATTTTCTACGCAAGTGGGGTCCACAGAGACTAGAGCTCATAGAGCCTGGTGCGACGCCGCATCAGGCGTTTGTGGCGTGCCGCACAAAGGGCATGCGGCGCCGCACAGCTCTGACGTGGTGCCGCACGCCATGTGGCGCTAGCACGTTTTTCGAGATAATTTTTTTTTAGAGATTGGCTGTTGGTATGGAGTTTGAAAAATTTGGATGTCTGGTGGCAATGTAAATGAACTCTAAAATATTTTCTTTCGGGGGCACTGCCCCCGAACCTCTGCCTACTAACTAGTTAGCGGGACCACCGTAATAGCTCCCCACAATGAGTTAAATTCAACAAGTGCTAAGGCTGCCATTAGATGCTGAGGGTGTAAAATTAAGGGTTCACAAAAGGCTATAAATACCCCCACCAAAGGACTTCATTAAGTAAGAATAACAATCATTATAGCCAAACTCTTGCAACTTTTTTTTTTGAAGCCTTGTTCATTCAATTCATTTCTTTGAGAATATTGTAAGAGCATTCACTACTTAAGGAATATGTGTGAACCATAGAAAACACTTTTATTAGGTTGAGAGTAAGCCCTAGTAAAACTCTTATATAGGTTTAAGTGTGAGCCTTTTTTTTTTTTTTAGAAAAACACTTGTAAGGGTTGAATGTTAGCCATAAAATACTTTATAAGTTAAGAGTGAGCTTGAAAACTCCATTATAATTGTATAGCTGTAGTGAAATACTCAATTGAAGTTGGGAAGTGAATGTAAGGTTATTAATATCCGAACTAGTATAAATTTATAGGTGTAATCTCTCTGTTGTCATCTTTTTTTTTTTTTTTTTTAATTATTCATCAATTCAATCCTCTTCTTGGTGCATAATTATCTACCAATGCAACTCCTTGCTCAGTGCATAAGGGCCAACAAGTGGTATTAGAGCACTGGTCTCATAAGTACAAGCTTCAACGCATGAGAAATGATTAAAATGGCTAATGGATCAATTTAAGTCTCACTTTGATGGTACTGATTACACTTATTGAATGTATAGGATGTATGCGTATCTTAATAGTGATCTCATAGATATATGTAGTGCTGAGCATGAGTAGGTTCAACTCAGTTATTAGAAAAGAAACCAAATTGAAATTTTTGGTACCTTAAAATTAAGGAGCCGAACTGAAACTAATAAAGAACTGTATTGAACCGAACTGAGAATTCGGTACAAGTTCTTTCAGTTCGATTTGGTTCAATCCAATTCATTTATGTTCTTCTAGTTTAAAACCAACCATTTTTTACTTTCATTTTTTAAACCTAATATAATAAGTATTCAACTGATCTATTTTTAAAATCAAAGAAATAATAAATCAATTAATTGTATAAAATAAATCAATGCAAAAAACAAATAAAATTATTATAGGCCCAATAAACTAACAAATTATAATTAAAAAAAAATTATATAATGGTCTAAAAATTCAATAACATTTTCATCCAGGCTATTTTCTTCCTTTTAAGCCACCGATCTGTTACCATTATTTTATGGAACCTCCGTTTTAATATCACAAAACTCTCCATCTCCTAAAATACTCATGAAAATCCAAAGTTAAATACATAGAAACTTGAAATTAATCAGAAAAAATGAAATTTAAATTACAGATTTTTTTGTAACAAAATAAAATAAGTTAGTTTGTAGATTTAGCCTCGATCCTAACTGACCCATTTGGATTGAGCATCTAAACCAACCAAATCACTGATCTAACGGCACCACAGAAATCAATAAATACAAGATTCAAATCATAAGCCTTTACAAGAAAGATTCAAATTCAGAAACCATCGAGAAACAACAAGAAAAAGGTACCCATGGATTTACAAAAAGTAAATAAGAAAAAAGAAAAAAATTAAAAGAAAAGCAGAAAAGAAAATAAAAATCAAAAAAGAGAATTGAACTAAATAAAAAAAAAAAAAATCTTAAGAGACTTTTGAGCCATAAATATAAAGGAATCAAAATGAAGAAAAATGAAAAGAAAATCAAAGACAACATAAACTGAAATAAACAAAAATAACTTAATTAAATAGAAAATGAAAAGAAAAGAGAGAGGGGTAGAAAAATTGGCTTGGGTCAAAGGAGTAGATGGCGAATGATGAAGCACTGCTCTCTGCCTTTGTCACTCCTTCTCCGTTCAAAAATTTTCTAAACCTAGAAAAAAATGAAAGAATGAGAAGAAAAGAATGCTTATATAACCTAGGGTTAAGAGCTAATGGGCTAGCAGATAGCTGACATCCACTCTTCCATTAATAGCTTGATATTATTATTATTATTATTAGGTTATAGATTGTAACTTACAAACACACTAGGTGGACCATAAATTGTAACTTAGGTATTTGTAAGTTAAAATAATTTGTAATAAGGCACATTATATTTGTGACTAGCAAAATTGTAAAACTGAGGAAATAAAAAAGATAAAAAAATATTTGATACCATGTATTTTTTTTATTATTTGTTACTAACTTACAATTACAATACCCTAATTAAAAGTTATATAATATATAATATTTGCATTTGAATAGGACTAAATAATGGGCCTACTTTTTATTATTTTAGACTATATATAATTTAGTTTAGTACGACATAGTTCAGTTTAATACAGTTCTCGGTTCAGATATGAGTTAAAAACTAGTACCATACCAAATAAATATTTTTAGTACAGTTCTTGTCCTAAGTACCAAACTTTTTACAGTTTAGTACTAAAAAGGTTTGGTATTTTGGTTCAGTTCAATATTTCCTAGCACCGTGCTCGGCCTTAGATGTAGGGGATAGTGTTCTTGAAGAATGGAAGCCTTCATCAAAGGTGGTTGATGGCATTGAAGAGCAGATTTCTGGAAAAGAATGGGTTGAAGCACAAAAAAGAGCCAATGGAAAAAATAAAAGAGCAATAGCAATTCTCCTTAGTTCCTTATCTAGAGAAGAGTGTGGTAAAGTCCAATATTGTCCAAGTGCACATAGCATTTGGAGAACATTGGAAAACTATCATGAAATAACAAGGCAAGTCAAATCGAGGTACCAAAATTTTTACAATTTAGTACTAAAACGGTTTGGTATTTTGGTTCAGTTTAGTATTTTTGAGTACCATGCTTGGCCTTAGATGTATGGGATAGTGTTCTTAAAGAATGGAAACCTCCATCAAAGGTGGTTGATGGCATTAAAGAGGAGATTCCTAGAAAAGAATGGGTTGAAGCACAAAGAAGAGCCAATGGGAAAAATAAAAGAGCAATAGAAATTCTCCTTAGTTCCTTATCTAGAGAAGAGTGTGGTAGAGTCCAATATTGTCTAAGTGCACATAACATTTGGAGAACATTGGAAAACTATCATGAAAGAACAAGGCAAGTCAAATCCAAGAAGATCCAATTACTCACCATAAATATGAGCTCTTCAAAATGAAGTCAAATGAAAGCGTCTCCGATATGATAAATAGACTCCTTGTTATTGTCATAAATTTAAGAAAATTTAGCAAGATGTATTCTTTAGAGAATGTCAATCATAAAATCCTTAAAGCCCTTCTAAAGAAGCATTATAAAGCTAGAGTTGCTGATATTGAAGAAGCCAATGAAGTCCTTGGCAGGATTCCTACTATGTTATTCTCATTGTAAACTTCTTACCCATGAGATGACAATTGAAAGAGATGAGCCATAAGTAGAGAAGGAGAAGAAGAAATTACTTGCTCTTAAATGCTCATCAAGAGATCAACATAATGGCGATAGCTCAATTAATGAGGAAGAAAGTGAAGATGAAGATGAAGATGAAGAGCTAGAAATGCTCTCAAGAAGGGTCAAGGAGATTGTTAAGAATAAGAAAAGAGACAAGAGACCCTTTTAGAAAATCTTTTTCCAACTTCAACTCTAACTTTAATTATAGCAAAGAGAAGAAGAACGATGTGATGTGCTGTGAATGTGGAAAGCAAGGACATATAAAATTCAAATGTCCTAAGAATAAGAAGAAGAAGAAATGGGATAAGGAGAAAAATAAAAGTTTCAAAGCCACTTGGGATGAGGATCCCTTCAATGATGAAGAAGATGAGGAAGTTGCCAACTTTTCTTCATGACCTTAGAAGAACCTTCAAAAAAGGTATGTTCCACTTCTCACTTTTGTGATGATGATTGCATTGAGCATGATGAGGATGATGACATGGCACTAAAATGTGAAAAATAATTTTTTAAAATAAAATTTTACAAAGTGAAATGTTCAAAACTTGAGGAGGATTTTAAAAGTCGAGAAAAACTTGTTTTATACTTGAAATCTTCTATTGTTAACCTCAAAAGTTCATTAGAAGAAATATCTTTTAAAACCTCCTTATTTGAAGTGCTATCAGAAGAAAATCAATCTTTAAAATTAGAGATTGAAAAAAATGAGAAAATCTTTTTCAAAATTCAATAAGGAAAAAATATGAGGTCTCGCCTGAGCACTGGTCTGATTCGCTGAAAGGGAATTGAAATGCTCATTTGAGCTAAGTCTCACAATGGAACCCTCAAGTTTATATTGATTTATTTTGAAGAGACACCACCTTAATTTTATTTTATTTAGAAAAAAAGATTAAGAGAAAAATCCAAATTGATTCTAAATTAATATCCCAAAGAAAAAGATCACTAGCCTCGAAGTGAAAGAGGATTTGGGGATGAGATTTTTGGTTTATTTTAACAAAATTAGTTTAGTAATGAACTTAGTTATGACTTAAAATTAATTTCATGAATTATGCATGTACAGTTTAATTGATGCATGAGATTCATCCCATTCATAAGTAAACAAAAGATAAAAGTAAAAGAAAATAGAAAGTTAAATCTAGATTACAAGAAAAAAAAAATCTAATGAGGGTATACTTCCTTTAGCCCTTATGGGTTTTAAGAAAGTCACACACTCTCCAAATTAATCCTAAAAAAATCAATGTAATGAACAAAAAGAAATTAAATTAATGAAGAAGGTGATGAGAGAGAAGTTATTTTATTTTAATTGGATTTGATGCTTGATTAATTAAGCAGGCTTACGTATCCTTTTGAATGAAAATCAAAACCCATGCAGATCTTCCTTCTCGCGAAGAGGTTTATTTAGCCAAACCATTTTATCATATTTTGATTGATTGGTTTTTAATTGATTACCAAGTTAAGTTAATTAATTGAGATTTTAATTAATTAGCCTAAGTGAATTATATAAGAAAAGTCAAGGAGCCTTGGAGGAAAAAGAGAGAATCTCAAGGAGGGAAATAATAAATAAATCCCATAGAGGGAGACAATAAATAAATTCCAAAGAAGGAAATAATAAAATGAATAAATAAAGGAAAGGAAAAGAAAAGGGAAAGGAGACTTACCTTAGACTGCAGGCGACGACTGGCCTTGGGTAGCGAGAAGCTTTTGAATTAATGGGTCATAATTCCACCTTCTCTCTGCTTGAGGCAAAACTCAGACCTTGAATAGAAGAAAACTTTGATAGCCTTGTGAAGCAAAGAGCACAAAGCAAAGTGACACTAAGAAGAAAAATTTTAAAACTAAAAGCGCATCCTTTTTTGTAGAACAAGAAAAAGAAAAGAGTTTTGAAGTTTGCTTTAAGATTTTGGATTGATCCTAGCAAGTTTCAGTGTGTAAAAACTAAGGGGAAGGTCTGAATATATAGTGGAAGGGCTTGGGGTCAGTTTTGTGCAGAAACAATGTGAGAATTTAGATTCAAATGTCGTGATAGCATGGGGCCCCTGCAATTTCACAAGGTCTATATGGATTACAATTACTGCGCGTGGCCATTTTGCAATTGCACAGGAGTTGTGCAGTTGCAAAATGGCCGCACGTGGTCACCAATTGCAATCGCACACAAGCCTTCTAGAATCAAAAGGGAATTGAAATGCTCATTTGAGCTAAATCTCAAGATGGAATCCTTGGATTCAAATTAATTTATTTTGAAGAGTTGCTATCTTAATTTTATTATATTTGGGAAAAAGATTAAGGAAAAAAATCAAATTGACTCCAAATTAATATCCAAAAGGAAAAGATAAATAGATAGAAACCAAAGAGGATTCAGGGACTAGGTTTTTAGTTTATTTTAACAAAATTAGTTCGGCAATGAACTTAGTTATGACTTAAAATTAATTTCATGAATTATGTATATATAGTTTAATTGATACATGGTGTTCATCCCATTTATAAATAAACAAAAGATAAAAGTAAAAGAAAGTAGAAAGTTAAATGTAGATTACAAAAAAAAAAAAAAAATCCAATTAGGGAATTTTTCCTCTAGCCCTTATGGGTTCTAGAAAAGTTACATACTTCTCAAACTAATCCTAATAAAATCAATGTAATAAACAAAAAGAATTTAAATTAATGAAGAAGGTGATGGGGGGAGAAGTTATTTTATTTTAATTGAATTCAATGCTCAATTAATCAAGCATGCCTGTGTATTCTTTTAAATATGAATCAAAACCCATAGTTCTTCCTTTTTACGAAGGGGTTTATTTAGCCAAATCATTTTATCATATTTTGATTGACTGATTGGTTTTAATTTATTACCGAGTTAAGTTAATTAGTTCAAATTTTAATTAACTACCCTAAGTGAATTAATTTAAGAAAAGTCGTGGAGCCTTAGAGGAAGGAGAGAGAATTTTAAGGAGGAAAACGTTAAATAAATCCCAAAGAGAAAGACAATAGATAAATCCTAAAGAGGGAAATAATAAAATGAATAAATAAAGGAAATAAAAAGAAAAGGGAAAGGAGACTTACCTCAGATAGTGGGCGACAACCAGCCTTAGGTGGCGGGTGATAGCTTGTCTCAGGTGGCAAAAAACTTCTGAATTGAAGGGTCATAATTTCATCTTCTCTCGGCTTAAGGGGAAACTCAGACCTTGAACAGAAAAAAATTTTGATTGCCTTGCTAGGCAAAGAGCACAGAGCAAAGTGACATTAAGAAGAAAACTTTTTAAACTAAAAACTCATCCTTTTTTGTAGAACAAGCAAAACAAAAGTGTTTTGAAGCTTGCTTTGAGATTTTGGGTTGATTCTAGCAAGTTTCGGTGTGTAAAAACTGAAGGGGGAAGGTATGAATATATAGTGGAAGGGCTTGGGGTAAGTTTAGTGAGAAAACGATGTGGGAATTCGGATTCAGACATCGTGACCATACGGGGCTTGTAGTTCTATAAAGTCTGTGTGTGATTGCTATTGGTGACCATGTGCAGCCATTTTGCAATCGCACACACAGCCCCCGTGCAGTTTTGCAGCCATTGGTCACTGGTTTTCATTGTTCTGGCCCGCTTTTGCCCATTTCTCATTCATTTTTAATGATTCCAGTTGCTTTATGTTCATTATTGAGTTAGGATAGACTATGTGTCAAAAGAGAAATAGGGTCTGGGTTTTCGTGATCTTTATAATTTTAATCTTGGTATGCTTGGTAAACAAAGCTAGAATATTTTCTCTAAAACATATACCCTTGTTGGTAGACTTTTAAAAACTAAATAATACCTTAGGGGAATATTCTTTGTGATTCTTTAGGGCATAATCCAAGCAATACTTAGGGAGATAGTCTTTGCAATCCATTCTAAATGAAGGGTGTCGATGGTGAATGGGGGATGGCTCTTCCATTAATATTTGGTGGGATCCATGGATTAAGAAGGATGGTCATTTTAATTTGGGAACCTTGATTATTTTCAATCTAGAATCTTTGTTTGTGAATGAACTTTGGATCTCTAACTCTAATGAATGGGATATTGAGTTACTTAATGAGTTATTTTTACTAAAGGATGTGGATAGTATTCTTAATATTTTTCTTGCTTCAAATGCTCAAGCTAATCAGATTATTTGGCATTATCACAAGCAAGGGCTTACTTAGTTAAATCAGGCTATCATATTACAATGTCTCTTGATGGCAGAGAACAATGTGGCATTATCCATAGGGAGTGGATGAAGTTGTGGCAATTAAACCTCCCTTCAAGAATTAAAATGTTTCTTTGGGGGACTTGTAGAAATATTCTACTTGTTCATTCAGTGTTAGTCTATCATGGTGATCATTCTTTTAGCTTATGCTATTTATAAGGGAGGTTGTGAACATTTGTTGTATTTGTTTTGTGGCTATTGTTTTACAACAAGTTGTTGGCAAAATATTCATTTAGATATTGCAGGTGTGGGAGCTGAATCTTTTAATGATCTCCTTTTTAGGCTTTGGAGTTCAAATATGCATTCCAATGTTTTTGAATTTGAAATTGTTGCTTGGAGTATTTGGAGGAGAAACTCTCAACTATGGTCTTCCTATTCTCTTTCTCCAACTGCAATAGTTGGTGCTGATATCTCATATTTGTGTTAATGCAGAAGGCCAAGGAAAAGCTAGTTGTGCCATTTGCCATGAATAGGTCGACTGGGTCTTTTTCTTGGTGGATAAGACCTGATTTGGGCTTTTTCAAATGCAATTTAGATGCAACAATTTTTAATCCTTCTCATACTATAGGCATGGGTTTTATTATAAAGAATCATATAGAGGCTTTTATGTTTTGGTCTCTTTAAATCATTATTAGTAGAATAGAAGCTCATGAAGCTGAAGCAACTGCACTTGAAGAATCTATTTTAAGGGTTAATTTTCTGGACTATGCAAGTTTATTAGATTGCAAGCAGGTGGTTGATGCACTCTATTCATCTAGTTGTGATACCTTAGGGTTTGGTGTTAAATTTCTAATTGTAAGATTTTCCTTAATTTATAACTAGATTATTCTATTCATTTTGTTTATAGGCAAGCCAATACTCTAGCTTATTCTCATATTAGAGCTTTAGTTTATAATGCTAGCCTAACTATGTGGCAAGTGGCTCTTCCATTCATTGAGCTTTTGTTTGCTACTGATGATATTAAAAATGTCTATTATTTGATTAAAAAAAACTAATATAACTAATAAATTTTACTAACTAAAAGAGATAATAATAAATTTTAGTTTTGATTATTATTAAATAGAGATGAAAATATAAACTTTTATAATGTTATTATAGTAATAATATTTAATCTTTAGTAAATAAAG
The DNA here is from genome assembly GCA_947687605.1 of Reutealis trisperma. Classification (NCBI taxonomy): domain Eukaryota; kingdom Viridiplantae; phylum Streptophyta; class Magnoliopsida; order Malpighiales; family Euphorbiaceae; genus Reutealis; species Reutealis trisperma. Next base: position 264,777 of record CANTUT010000251.1, on the reverse strand, counting down.
ATGGAGTAGGTAAATATACTTTCAAATGTTTTTAAATACATTTCTATTGTATCGTATAAAAAAAAAAATAGAATGAAATGTCTTTGAGAATTTTTGAGCATATTTTAACTATTTGGATAATGATTAAATTCATTTCCAAAATTTGAAGTTTTTTTGTTTAAAATAAAATTTTAATTATTCCTTTCAACTATAATTTGAGGATAGTTAAAAATTTTAACATTTCTAAATTATGATTTGCTAACCTCATGTTCAGTAATTATTATTTTTTAAATATTAATCGCTTAATTTTATAATATAACTGTAGTAATTATTATATTTTTAAATATTATAATTCATTCTCTAGTTTTTAAAATTTCATTGTTTTTGAACACTTGTCTTGAGAGGAAATATCTAGCATTGTAATTCAAGGGTTGACTCAGTTTACTCTGCATCTTATTAATGTTCAATTAGATTATAAGAAAAATCTCTTTCATTTTTATGAATTTTTAATTTTAGTGTAAATAATTTGTGTTATAAATATATGTACATACAATGTGTTTGTTATACTAAAAATGAGCGCTGTAAGAATATAATTGGGAAGGAGATGTGTAGAAATTAGGATTGCCCTTAGAAAAATATCTGAGCTCTTACACTTTAGAATGGATTAAGGAAGGTGTGGACAAAATTAATTAAAAGGATGAGGTGTACTGGATGTAGTGGATATGGATGTATATATCATTTCTTATTTAGGAGGCCATGGCAATGTGATATGAACGTCCAACACTAGGGTAGGAGTAACCAATACACAAAATAAAATAAAATAAAAAGAGATGGTGTTAAGCAGCGTTTTAAAAATTGGACTAGTGATCGAATCAGTCATGTCACTGTTTTGCAGACCGGTTAAATAGGTGGTCCAACCAGTTAAATAAAATCTCTTCATTTTTTTTTAATTTTTTGATTGGTTTCTATTGATGGAGATACAACTAGTTAAAATTCGATTAAAAACTAGTCAAATCTGGTAAAAAATCAGTCAAAAAATAGTTAAACCAGAAATCCTAGTTTTTAATTGAACTGAATTAGACTGGTCGATGATTCCCGATTCAATTAGTCGAATTAGCTAGTCTAATCTGGTTTTTAAAACACTAGTGTTAAGTATACATTATTACTTTTGAAGATTAAAGATGCCAATACTAAGGGTCCAACTTTCCTCATTATTATTAGGAAGTTTGAGGAAGAGGTTAGATAAACAATATAAATTCATGCTTTGATAATGAAGTAGGTGTAAATGGCATATGCAAAGTTGCAAGCGAAGGAGAAACCTGAGGTGGTAAGGCCCTTATTGCAAGAGTTTTAAGGAGTGAACACCGCATTGACTTGATCCCTAATGCTAATATACCTAATTTGGCTCACTATAGGATGAGTCATAAAGAGAGTGAGATCTTGAGGAAAACAATAGAGAAGTTGTTGAGAAGAGACATGTCCAAGAAAGTATAAGCCCATAGGCTATGCTTGCTTTGTTAACACCTAAGAAGGATGGTGGCTGGAGGTTGTGCATAGACAGCTAGATAATTAACAAGGTAATAGTTGGGTATAAGTTATCAATTTTAAGAATGGATAACATGCTAGATAGACTAATTGGTGCAAAGTGATTATCCAAGACAGACTTCAAGAATGGGTACCATCATATCATAATCAGACCAAAGATGAATGGAAGATGCATTTAAGACCAAAGAAGGGTTGTATGAGTGGTTAGTTATGCCATTTGGCTTATCAAATATATCCATAACTTTATGTGACTGATGAACCAAGTATTGAAACCCTTTATTGGTATGTTTGCAGTTGTGTGTTTTGATGATATCCTCATTTATAGCAAAGGAGAGGATGAATCATTTAAGGTAAGTATCAATAGCTTTGCAGGCTTACAAACTATACATTCAATTTAAAAAGGGTAGTTTTTTCACTAACAAATTGTTGTTTTTTGGCGATACTATGAGTGCTAAAAGGATACAAGTGTATGAAGTAAAAGTTAAACCAATTAAAGAATGACCTACCTTAACCAATGTTTATAAGCTTCACAACTTTCATGGGTTGGCTACTTTCTATCAAAGATTGATAAGAAATGTAGCACTATTGCAACATCTATGACAAAGTGCTTGAAGCAGGGCAAGTTCCATTACAAAGAGAAAGCAAAGAATAATTTTGTAATATTAAAAGAGAAGCTCTATATTCTTTTAATGTTTGCTTTGCTAGACTTTAATAAATTACTTAAAGTAGATTGTGATGCCAATGGGTTGAATTAGTGTAGTACTATCATAACAAAAGAGGCCAATGACATGTTTCTGTGAGAAGCTTAATGATGCCAGAAGGAATTGGAACATTTATGACAAGGAACTATGTTCTGTAGTGCATGCTTTAAAGACTTGGGGGCATTATTTAGTTGATAAGGAATTTATCTTGTACTTTGATCATAAGATTTTATAAGTATATGAATAGTCAGATGAGTATTAGTAAAGATATGCATGTGAGGCAGTGTCAGTTCTTGTAGAAATTTCCTTTCAAGTTGAAACATAAACCTAGGGTGCAAAATAAGGTACTTGATGGCTTGAGCAAGGAGAATTTTGCTAATTATCTTTAGTAATGAGATGGTTAGGTTTGAGCAATTAATAGAATTTTATAAAGTTGATAAGGCTTTTAAGGGTACTTGGCATTAGTATTCCAATGGATAGCCCTTATAGGATTTTTATTTTGAAGATGGTTGCATGGGAATCAACAGTATTTAGGGTGAGATAAAAAAAAATTCCTACAATTAGAGAATGATTCTATTGGCCTCAATTATTTAAAGATGTGACCAAATTTGTCCAAAGGTGCTATATTTGAGAAACAACAAAAGGAAAATCTACAAATACTAGACTTTATATGCTTTAACCTATATTTCACAATACTTTGGAGGATTTATCAATGGATTTTGTGCTTGGCTTACCTTATACGTAGAGGTGAGCATATCCTTTGTTTGTTGTTTTTAACATATTTTCCAAGATGGTGCACTTCATTCCTTGTAGGAATACTTTAGATGTAGTTAGTGTAGGTAGACTATTTTTCAAAAAAGTGGTTTGCTTGCAAGGTGTATCTAAGATCATTACCTCTAATAGAGATAAGTTTCTTGGACATTTTTGGAGGATATTGTAGAAACTATTTGACTCTATTTTGAATTTAGTAGCATAGTTCACCACCATACTTATGGTAAAAAAGAAGTAGTCATTGCACTTTAGGCAATTTGATACGCAACATTGTGGATGTAAACCCAAGTAATGGGATGTAGCTTTGTCTAAAGCTAAATATATCAATAATAGTGTTGTCCATAGTGCAACTGGCAAGTCTCCATTCTCTATCATCTATACCAAGGCATCATAAAGTACTTTGGATCTTATTTATTTGCCAAAGGAAATGGGAGAGAGTGTTGAGCAACTCATATGGTAGATCAGGTTGAAGAGGTGCATAAAGAGGTGAAACAGAAGTTGAAGGAGGCCAATAAGAAGTAAAACCAAGCTACAAACAAGCATATGAGGAAGCATACATTTTGCTGTGAAAGATCCATTAATGGTGTTCTTTCAACTTAAGCAGTTTCCAATGAGAACCTACAATAAGCTACATGTAGTAACCTAAGTTTTCACAAATTTTAAAATTCTTATTTTATAAGAAAATGTATTTATTTATTCATATTTTTCTTTTCATATTTAAAATGATTTATATTTGAGGTAATTAAAATATTTTATGAAAATAGTGTATAAATTACTTTGTTTAAAAGGAGTTTACTTATGTAACTAAATTATTTGAAAGATTTATTTAAAAAAAAAAGAGTTTTGTAAAAATAATATTTATGCGTACAATTATTTTTTAGAAGCTTCTAGATTTTTAAATTATCTTTTTTAAGTAAATTACTTTTAAATGATTTTTTATGATTGTAATTATGTATGAATGATGAATTGAGATTATTGTGATGTTTACCAAGTTCGAGGCCCATTGGAGCTAATTGAATTGCTATTGTGTGGTGGTCTTCTATTGTGAGCATGAGGGCTATTTATAAGTGTTATTTCATCTTATTTTGGAGGGAAAATATCCTAGTTATAGAGGAGTTTTTATCAAAATTTCGACAGAAATGTGAGAGTCATATAGAATTAAGCTTAAATTAGGATTGTTATCTTTCTATTATTAATAAAGTTTATTATTATATTGTTTAGATATCCAAGTTATTTTTAGTTGTTCCAAACCAACCAAAAGATTTTGTCAAAGGTTTTTTTAAGTGTTGTGAGTTATATAGCTTAATGTAATAGTTCGTTCCACGTATGAATATAATTATGCATTTGCATATGAGTATGTATATATCATTATGATCATGAAATAGAACTTTAGAAGCATTAGCATTCTGTATTTATTAGTGCATATGAAAATGATGTTGTATTTCCTATGATTGTATGTATAGTGATAGCAAGATGACATAGAATCACCTTGTAGAAAGTATCTATTTTGTGAGTCATATAATGTAAAGGTAAATTATGGATATGAGATATTAGATGATGTGGTGCATGCTTGGAAACGTCTTCATAATACTCCATCCATTAGAGAAGTGACATAGTGTATTCTTCGTTAGATATCTCATAGTGCTTATCTGTAAGAAAGATGACACAATGCACGCTTGGTTAAACACCTCAGAATGCCTATAGATCAAAGAAGAAATGAAATAAGAGAATCAGTTCATATTAAAAGAGAGCCAAAAGAAGGGGATCAACTCCCTAATTATGTTATATATATATGCATTTGTCAATGGTGATTCTATCAGTTGTTGCCATGTTATATGTTATGTGATACTATTTTTCATGAATGCTATGTATATGAATAATATGAGTGAGCATAATTAGACATTAAGATTATAATACTTGAATGAGTGCATAAATGACATGTTATATTGATAACTATATAGCACATTGAGTTGAACACTCACCTTTGTTTAATTGTTTCAAGTTATAGTTAGCAGTAGAATCAAATGAAATCGATGCATTATTGAAAAGTGACATTGTATTTTTTCCTTCACAATTGCCTAGTTGTTTACTCCATGTATTCTAAACTTAATTTTAAATTTTAGATTTTCATATAGTTATTTTGTTATATTATATCTATAGTTGATTGTTGGATGATTTGTTGAATTTTCTCACTTAGGTTATGTCATTTGTCTTATTGGTTAGCTAGAAAAGTTCTGTGTTTGGTTTGGATCAAAATAGTATAATGTTAATTGTCAAATTATATCTATGTTATGTTTGACAGGTTAGCCCTAATGTTTGATATCTTGTGCTTAGAATGATTAGCAGGTTATATTTATGTTAGGTTAGGCTTACTTTATTGTGGGATTTAGTAGTCTTATGCTTTCTCGTACCCCAACACTAGTCATGTGCTATTGGATTTGGGTTGTGACAAAGTTAGTACGAAAGCAAAGGTCCTGCGACCTTTAAAATGTTTAGAGTTAAGGAAGTCCTAGATAGTCTAAGTTCTTGTAACATATAAAGTATAGGATTCCTTTTTGTTTTGTTAAGTCTCTCTTGCCCATAACTTATCATTATCCATATGCTATTATATGTATTATTGTTATTTATGTTTATGTTATATGTTTTTTGTTTAGTATGAGGAACTCAACAGGTCTTTTCGAACTCATGGCTTTCAATAAGAGAACATATAATACTAGTGATACTTTTCTAGCATTGAAGACTCTTTTTAGATGCCAAGGGCCCAGTAAGAGCATTGAGAAGAATAAGTACATTCATTACGGGGTATGATATCGAGGCCATACTAGTAGTGAGTATAGCTCAAAATTTAGTAATAACAATTCTGGTTAGCAGTTAGTACATGTGAAATATATGATAGGACACATCATGGACAATAGGACGCATCATGGACAATTAAGCTTAAATGTATGCTATAAATATAGACAACCAGGATGTACTGCTAAAAGGTATTCCTAGTTTAGTGAACCAAAGTTTAATGACAAAGGATCAAAGGGAAGACTAGAAGGTAGGAACAGACCTAGTCTTAAGTTTACTTAATCAGACAAAAGTCAGACATGATCTTTTGCCTTAGTTCAATAACATAAGTATGTAGAGAGCTATGTATTCCTCTATATATGTTCCTTAGGATGTGAGTTAGTAGACCACGAGTAGTTCTTTGTCGCACCTAGTAGCTTGAGAAGTGAAGCATGATTAGCTCAATTTTAGTACTACTTTTGTGTGAGGTCTGTTCCTAGTAAGTGAGGTGTGAGTAAGAGTAATCTACAATTAACCTAGTAATAGTATCTTTGACTTTCTAGTATGTTTGGATTGTGCCATATTCAGATGTATCCTACTTGGATTGTAGGATAGTGGCTTTGCCAATTAGTAAACCTCTTCCAAATTAGGGTTTGGTCTGAAATGGCTATATGAGCTGTGAGTTAAGCTGGTGGAACCATATAGATCTTTTAATAAACTTGTTAAGCTAGATTACACTAGAGCTTATGAGTTAATAGATTAGATGCTCTATGATTTTCAATTATGGTTCTTAAGATAATATATCAAAATGCACATTAGAAGTACAGTGGTGAGTTTGGTTTAGATGAAAAGTGCTTGCTTTAGTTTAGAAATTCAAGGATGAATTTTCTTAAGCGGAAAAGAAAGTAATAACATGAATTTTCATAAATTTTAAAATTCTTATTTTATAACGAAATATATTTATTTTTATTCATATTTTTCTTTTCATATTTAAATTGATTTATATTTGAGGTAATTAAAATATTTTATCAAAATAGTTTCTAAGTTAAATTAGTTTATTTAAAAAAGAGTTTACTTATATAGATAAATCACTAGAAATATTTATTTTAAAAAGAAAAAAAAAAAGAGTTTTGTAAGAAGAATGTTCATGTGTACAATTAGTTTTTAGAAGCTTTTACATTTTTTAATTATCTTTTTAAATAAATTACTTTTAAACGACGTTTTATGATTGTGCTTATCTATGAATTGAGACTACTGTGAGGTTTGTCTAGTTGGAGGCATCGGAGGGGCAATTAAATTACTATTGTGCAGTGGTCCTCTATTGTGGGCCTTGAGGACTATTTTACAAATATTATTTCTTCTTATTTCAAGAAATGTCGGTCTGCCGAAATTTCAGAAGAAATGTGAGAGTCATCTAGAATTAAGCTTAAAGTAGGATTGTTCTCTTTCAGTTATTAACAAAGTTTTATTATTATATTGTTTTGATCATCCAAGTTCATCTTCATTTGCTCTGGACCAGTAAAAAGATTTTGTCACAGATTTTCTTCAAACATTGTATTTTTAAGATTTTATTTCATGGTCATAATAATAAATTATATATATATATATATAATTTATTATTATGACTATGAAATAAAATCTTAAAAATACAATGTTTGAAGAAAATTTGTGACAAAATCTTTTTACTGATCCAGAGCAAATGAAGATGAACTTATATATATATATATATATATATATATATATATATATATATATATATATATATATATATATATATATATATATATATATATATATATATATATATATATATATATATATATATATATATATATATATATATATATATATATATATAAATTATTAAAACAGAATGATCATGAAATTATTATGATCATGAAATAAAATCTTAAAAATACTAACATTCTGTATTTGTTAATGCATATGAAAATGATGCTACATTTTCTATAATTATGTGTATAGCGGTAGCAGGATGACATAAACTCACCTTATAGAAAGTATCTAGATTATGAGTCGTATAAAGTAAAGGTATAATTATTTTTAAAGTATGAAAATAATATTTCTTTTATTATTCTTGTGCAAGATTTGGATTTAAATGGCTAAAAAATAAATGGTTTGTGCTAATTATACTCACATTTTGGATCTTGATAAACATATATTAAAATTATGATGGCCAAACTCAATTATTATCCACATTATATATATATATATATATATATATATATATATATATATATATATATATATATATATATATATATATATATATATATATATATATAGGGTGCGGTTAAGGCCACACTAAAAATTGTTAAGGCCACATCAAAAATATTAATGTTAATGGAAATTGACATATATATCCATCTAAGTAAAATCCCATATAATCTTTTATAATTCTTTTCTAAAATACCCTTTTTGTTTCTTTCTTACACATCTCTCAATATCCCTTTCTCTAGGCTTTAACGGCTGGAAAAAAAAAATCACAGCTAAACCTTCAAGGAAAAGTACGAGAACCATCTCACAAGCTCGTGTATTTACTATTTAGAGGTAAGAATTTTTCATCTCTACTCTAAATTTATATTTGTTAAAATTGAATTTATATATTTATCATAAGTCAAATTTTAATTAATTTCTTGGTTAATTAGGTTTCCACTATTAGCATATGATTTCTTAAGTTTTGCTTTTTTTTTTTTCTCAAAGATTGTATGTATTTTTTTTAATTATAAATGAATTTACAATAGTTTTGTTTATAAATTATAGATTTTATAAACTGACCTCATGAGTGCAAACTCATATGATGGTGAAAGCTCATCTTCTAATTTTGAATTGCAAGCAAATAACATGAATTGTCTTGATAGTAATGGGCAAAATGAGACTGAGCAATTGCCTTGTGAGGTGTTTAAATCCCTTGAAGAACTTCTTGAAAGCGTGAAAAGTTTTTACTTGAAACAAGAGTATGCAACAACTATCAAGAATTCTAAAAATGATCAATATGTGTTTATTGGCTGTGATCGAGGGGGATACTATCGAAATAAGCACAATATTTCTTTGGAACATCGTCAAAGGAAAACTTCAAGTCGGCTTATAAATTGCCCATTCAAAATTTTTGGCAAGAGACAAAATGATAGTAATTGGACGCTTAAAGTTATAAATGCTTCACATAATCATGTAGCCTCAGAGAATATGTCAGGGCATCCTTCTTGTCGCCGTTTATCCAAAGAAGAAATGAAAAGTGTTGAAGAGTTGACAAAGACAGGGGTTCAACCATGACAAATTCTCTCAACTCTTAAGCAAAGGAATCCGAATCTTCAAGCAATTTCTAGAACTATGTATAACTCAAGACGCAAGATATGGAATGAAAATTTGGGTGATCGTACAATGATTCAAGCCTTGTTTGAAGATCTTGGTAAGAGTGAATTTTTATACAATATTAAGCATGATGAAGATGGTCGAATTAGACATTTATTCATTGCACATCCTACTTCAATCACTCTTACACGGAACTTTTGCAATACTTTTGTTATGGATTGTACCTATAAAACCAACAAATACAAGATCCCTTTGCTTGACATAGTTGGAGTTATATGTTTCAATTCTTCCTTTTATTCTTACTTTGCTTTTATGAAAAATGAAAGGACAGAAGATTATGTTTGGGCATTGAGTATGTTCAAAAAAGTAGTTGGTCCCCATAGCCAACCATTAGTCATTGTTTCAGATAGAGAGCTAGCATTAGTGAATGCAATACAAGTTGTTTTCCCAAATACTACTAATCTTTTATGTGTGTGGCACGTTGAAAAAAATATATTGTCAAATTGCAAAAGACTCTTTAAGGTGAAAGAGGAATGGGATTCTTTTTTGTCTTCATGGACTAATGTGATACAATCTTGATGTGATGTTGAATTTGAGAAGAATTAGATGATTTTTAAAGAAACATACAAAGAAAAGAAAAATGTATTAGCTTATATTCTGAACACATGGCTTCCATTTAAAGAAATGTTTGTATATGCATGGACGAACAAGTACCTACATTTTGGAAATCATGTTTCTTCAAGAGCAGAGGGTGCACATGCTAAACTTAAACAATATCTACAAGTTTCAACTGGGGATTTTTGCCAAGTGAAGGACAAAATTTGCCTTGCAATTGCAAATGAATTTCAAGAAATAATAGTTCAACTTTCAAGTGAAAGGCTCCAAATTCCTCACTATTGTAATATTCCATTTTTTAGAGAACTTGTTACCAAAGTGTCCAAGTATGCATTGAAAGAGTTACACAAGCAATATGAAATGGCAAGATATGGGACAATGGACCCTTTATGTACTAGTCACTTTACGTCAACTATGGGTCTTCCATGTGTGCATAAGATGAGGAATTGGGCAGATAGTGTAATATCTCAATGTCCTATGCATCCACAATGAAGAATCGATACACGGTTATTAGTTGGTGTAAATGGAAGAATAAATGAAGATGATTTTGAATTTACAAATTTGATTAATGACTTTCAGCATAAATTCAAGCAGTTGTCTCTGATTCACAAAGAAAGAGCTAAAGATACAATTTCTCAACTTGTAAGTTCATCACTTCCTTTATTTATTGAACCAATTTTGCCAACTAATAAGAGTTAAGCATTAGGTTTGAAAAGAAGAAATGATTCTAATTTAACAAAAAGAGCGCCTTCAAAATTTAAAATTGTTAAAAAGAAACAAAGAAAGTGCCTTGGATGTAATAGTGTTGGACATGATATTTGTACTTGTGGAAGTAAAACGAAAGCAAATGATAGAAGTTCATATTATATTTCTAGCATGGTTGATGATGTAAGCATATGTGAATCAATGGTACCACATTCAGATTTTATAGCTTTGCTAGAGTGCAATGGCGAGTTATTGACTTTTATCAATGATAACTCTATATTTTTAGAGTTATTTTAATTGTTTAAACTTAAGTTTTAACTCAATTCTCGATAATGCAATAATATTATTACTTATTTTTAGAAATAAATAGTTATACAATTTATAAATAAATTATAACATATTTTAAGTATTTTTATTTTATTTTTGCAGATCAAAATGATGCAGTAAAAATAATGATGCAAGCAATGATTCAAGTTTTCAATTCATGAGAAATAAATTCAATGGTTGGTAGCTAACCTAACCATTTTTGAATATTGATAAAGGAATTCAATTGTTGGTGGCCAAAATTCAATGGTTGATAGCCAACCTAACTATTTTTGAATATTGATAAAGGAATTCAATGGTTGGTGGCCAACCTAACCATCAATGTTGAATTTTTGATGTAAGAATTTTAATGGAACTTGAATTCTTCCACCAAACATGTCTATAAATACCATGCTTGGCAAAGGGAAAGAGCATCAAAGAAAATCCATAAAAAAAATATGTAGAGAGATTTTCATATGTTTTCTTAGAGTAGATTAGTTTTATTTTTTATTTTGATCAAGAGGAGGAGTTTTTGGAAGCTTGAGTTCATCAAAGATTGTATCCCAAAACAAGATCTCTCTAAACTCTATTCTTGAATTTAATTATAAGTTATTATTATGTTTATTATTTTTATTGTTAATTTAATTGTTTCTTCTCTTTTAATTATGAATAGCTAAATTTATTTTTCGAGGATTTAGATGTAATTTTTTAATTTGCATATGATTATTTATATTTAATTGATTGGATTTGATTGTTGGAATTAATTTTTTATCTCAGAACTTAATGCTTGTAATTAACTGACCATTAATTGCATGATTTAAGATACTGTGTGAAGTAGCGAGAGTGGAAGCACAATATTAGTTCATTAGGATAATTGACCTAGAGAATGTATTGCTTAGAGATAAGAATACTCCTTTATGGTTTTTAAAAGGGATTTCCATAAAACTTAATGTGTTTGTATTAATTGCTTATGATCACGAGAGTAGACGTAAGGTTAATATGAATACACATGTTGTATCTTGATAAAGAACACCATATAATTTAGGGAAATCTAATCATTAATTCCAGCAAAAATAATCTATCAAAAAAATTATAAAGAAATCATATGTAATCAATTGATGAATTCTAAATCCTAGACCTTTAATCTTATTTTCATATTTATCATTATTTATTTACTTCAATTTTATTTTACCTTAAAATATAAATCTCATAATTGATTTTCTAAATAATAGAGTAATATTAAAAATTGGTATTTGACAAACCCTTGCTCATGGGAACGATACTCACTCATCACTTTATTACTTGTAAACGATCTGTGCACTTGCAGAAATCGCGCAACAATCAATCAAAATTTATTTATTTTTTTAAATGATTACATTTAGAATGAGATTTTTTTTTCCTAGAGACTTATATATGGAACTTGAATTGCAGAATTGGAGAAGTTCCACATTTTTTTATTACCTAACGTGTAAGTATTTTTATTTAAGATTTTTTCATTTTTTATAGTTATATATAAATTTAGTGTGTTAAAATTGTGCTAAACATGTTTTTATTTTAGCTATTTGCAGGGTTACCCGGTGAAACTTTAGAATAGACATCACATATGAGATGACTTTTTTTTTTTTTTTTTAATGTTTAAGAATTTTTTTTGGAATTCTCTTCCTTTTTTTTTTTTAATCCAAATTAGATAAATATTAGCCGTGTTGTCATTAAAATGGGAAAAACAAAATTTTTTACTGTTATTATGTGTATTTGATGTTCACCACAGGAGTTGCTACTTATTTTAGCTTCACATATAATTTTTGCTTAAATTATTGCTAGATATTAGGCTTTCTTTATAGCAGTGCCAGGTTAGTAAAGAATAAACCTCACATTTATACACTATATTTTGATAGTTTTTTAATTTTTTAAGTAAATGATTGAGGGTAAAATTGAAAATTAAAGAAAGAAGCACTTTTTAATTTTGAAGTTGAAGGGCATTTTGGTCACTCAAGGAAAAACAATTGTTTTTGCTGTGGCCTTAACGGTTTTTAGCGTGGCCTTAACCACTATATATATATATTAAATTTACATTATTAATATTTTTTTACATTAAATATAGTATATTTTTGATAGTATAAAATTATAATTTAGTTGAAAATATAGTTATAAAGTTGAGTGTTTATTTAATATTATAATGAATAATGATAAATTGGCTCTTAAATCACTGCATTTTCATAATTTTTTATTATTCTAATAAAATGAATTATAAAGATCAGATCAATATATTATACTTAATGATATGATGTTAATAAAAAATAATTAAAGCAACTTAATATAGTGTGCAAATTTGTCCTATACCATTATAATAACTTTTACCCAATTTTTTTGTGCTGTGACAATAGAAGTTTTGAATATAATCATTTATTTCTTATTATTAGTTAATACTAAGAGACAGAATTATAAATATTAGAAGATATAAGAATTTATGTTTCATAGAAATTTATATAAATTTAGTGTTAATTTTCTTTTGTCTATTTTCATTAAATATAGTTGTATTTGTTTTGTTCAGTAACATGTATTATCATACTTTTATATATAGTTATTTTTTTTTCCTAACAATGAAATATTTTATATTCACAATAATTGCCATAAAAATAAGGTATTTATTTTCTTACTGCACATTATTTTTTCTACCATACAGATTTACCTCTAAAATTAATGGCTAAAACAAATACTATAAACAGGGTCACCAAGTAAGAAAAGGAAGTTGTCACTTTGTATTTTTATTAAAAGAGGTCTCATTTTCCCTTTTGACTGTTTTGGCATCATTCATCTCGATTGTAGGCTGCATAATAGCATTTACACCACTCCTCCCCTTATAATGCCAAGAAACCCATAAATAAATCAAGAAACTAATCCCATTAATGGCGCTCAATATCCCATAAAAAAAATCAAGTTTGCCCTTGTTAAGATCAGTCCTTAACCACCCTTTCTCTTCTCCACCGGTTGTGTTGCTAATGATTCTAACTAGTACACTACTTAGTATATTTGCGATTCCAAGTTGACTACCATTCACTGCGCTAGTAATACTTCTAGTCCCTTCAGTTGCTTCATTATAGAAAAATTCCATTTGACCCACACCAGTAAACATTTCTGCTGTCGCTAAAAAAATAAATTGTGGGAACAACCAAAACACACTGACATTTGACGGGTTTAGACTATCACGTCTTTGTTTTTCCACCAAAGCGGCAGTAGCTAGAGCGATGACTGAAGCAAATAGACCTACACCAATACGTTGCAATGAGGTGATACCACGAGGGTGGCCTGTGTATCTACGAAGAATTGGGATGATTACATTTTCGTAGGTGGGTGTAAGAATAATAGAATTCAGGGCGAAAATAAGGGGGGTGGAGGCTGCTGGGATTGAGAAATTAGAGGTAAGTTTTCGATCCATAATCCTTGCTTGACTGACGAAGAATGTTGTAAATTGGGAATAAGATATAGAAACAAAAATACCAATTAACCATATTGGAAGAACTCTTATAAGACATTTCAATTCTTCCACTTGTGTTACAGTGCAAAGTCTCCAACGATTATTTATGTTCGCTTCAGGGTCTGTTACAATTGCTGCCTTGTCCAGGAATCTACACCAAAAATATCAATTTTTAATAATTCATATGAATTTAGCAATAAGAATAAAATAACCATTGAGTAAAATTTCATTAGAGATAAATATATTTTACTCATCTTAAGTTGTATAACTGGTTTTTTTTTTTTCAAAATATAAAAATAAAATATAGAAATAGAAAAGTGACGTATACACACTTAAAAAAAATTGGTAAAGTCAATACTTATTATTATTTAACGGTATCTATGTAGTTAATAATTAAATATATCAATAGTTGGCAACTAACTATTGAATGAAAATTAATAATTATATATTAATCTTTTATCGTATGGATTATAGTTTTAGCTATCAATTACTAGATCTTTAAAATATCATCTTAATAGTTATATGCAACAAATATCACATGAAATTCATTTAAAATTGGTGGAGACCTACAAATCTTTAAGCTATGATTATAAATTTCACATCAAGTGAAACCAATAAGAAATATACATTAAAGGAAGATTGTGATCATACTCACTTGTATTCTTTGGTATGAGGTAGCTTTCGAACACCTTTAATATCAAATTCTAATGTGTGAACCTCATAAAGTTGAGCTTCGTTCCAGACTTTAACCCCTTTCATATGATTCCTTATAGAAACCACAATAGCTTGAAGAAACCTAGTGAATGCACTTCCTGTAGGCTTTTGGAAACGATAATAAGGTATGCCTACAAGTAAAATGATGATCGAAAAAATCACAATCACAGTAAGTAGCCCAAAACTCCAACTCCATCCCATTTTTTCTTGTACATAAATAACTACTGTCAAACTAAAGATTGCACCCATATTAATGGAAAAGTAAATCCAATCGAAGAATGATGATTTCTGAATCACTTCCTTCTCGTCTGCCTCATCAAATTGGTCGGCACCAAACGGTGCAATGCATGGCTTCATACCGCCAGTACCCAAAGCCATAAGAGTTAATCCAACACAGAGGAATGCTATTTGGCTAAAGGTTGATGTTGTGCATGGTTTCGTTGTGCAAGGCGGTGGACGGAGGCTATCTATTGAGGCTGAGAGTGTCAATACAAATATTCCCTAAACCATAAAATAATATTAAATTAGGTCAAGGTTTAGATTTTACGGTTCAATCATCAATACTTCTAATTTTTCTAAAGGTAACTTACTTATTTATAAAACCATTTATTAAAAAAAAAAAAAATACAAGCAAAGTGAAAAGTAAAAAAAAAAAAAAAAATTTTATTGTTATTATTATTATTTTTTTTTAATTTGTAACCCGCTTTGTATATGGGAGTGATTAGTAAAGTGATAGTAAAAATATGGCTGCAAGAAATATTCAATAAATAAATTAACCTTTGAATATCTATTTAAAAGAACATTTTTTTTAATTGTATTGGAGCCGTCTTCAGGATTAAAAGCCTCAGAGTTCGAGTTTTCACCAGAGTTAAATTTAAAATATATATTTATAATATTTATTTTTATAAAAATAAGAAGAAATTGATTGGAAAAAATTATACTTACCAATGCGTAGACGCAAGAGAAGACAAGAATAGTCTTAAATCGACCCATGTATCCATCTGCTAGAATTGCGCCAATTACGGAGAAAATGTTGCCGAATCCAGACCAAGCAGTCACATAAGTAATAGCAGTTGGAAGTGATTGCTGCATTTCGGTTAATAAGTAAGTTACCAGATTCACCACTACTGCAATGTAAGTTAAATTTTCTGCAATCTGGCTCACTGCAATTAATTAAGACAAGAGATCAAGATTAAGAGAGAATAAAAAAAAAAAAAAAAAAAATCATTTCAAGCAGTAATTGTATGATTGCTTATTTTTAAATATTGATTTTCGTAAAAAATTAACCTATAATGAATGGAGAGGCTTTCCATCCTCCAGTACTTTGCTTATCTGCAATGTGGCCATGAATGTCAATGCAACCATTGCTTACCAATGTCGTTGATGATGTTTCTCCCTATAAAATTTCCAAAGAAGTGCATATTACTTAAAAAATAAAAATAAAAATAAAAATAAAAAACCTACGAAGTTTTTATTCCATCTATTAAAACAAAATTGAATTAAATACGTTACCTTTTCATTTTGTTGCTTCTCTATTATAAATTTCTCCATTGATGGTTGCTATATGTGGTCATAAATAAACCACTTTTTCAATTACAATACAAAAGTTTCAAGTCTTGTAAAAGAAAATTACTTGTTTCCTTTGCAAGTAAATATGTAGCAACTTGATGCCTTATTTCCATGGAAGAAAATGTTATTTATATCATCAATGGAGCAGTATTTTTTAGAAAGTTTTAGTTTCACAGGCTTTTTCCAGTAATCTGTAGCTATGAAAATATTGTTAATTTGTTAGAAAAATTTTGTTAAGTGGTGTTGGAATTGCCGTCATTATTATAAAAATAAAAATATTGTTTGTTAGAACAATTCCAAAATCTTGTTTCTGTCGGTATCGAGAAAGGCTTGGATCACTCCTAAGGATCAGGGTTCTCACAAATTCACTCGATCATATTGCTCATAATAGTGTTAGTTTCGTCTAACATGGCATCTCCTTCCTATTTTAATAATAATTATTGTTTTTAACATGTGCTTTTAACTTAATTTATATAATATATTAGCTTATGAATTGTTTTTTAACACATTAATAATAAATAATAAATTATTGATCAAGCTATAATTTTATTATATAAGTGTGAGCATATCGATAAGTATATTTGTTTTGAACAATTGATTTTGATAAGGAATAAAATTGACTTTCAATAATTAATGAACACACGTTTTTAGGAGATTTTCATGTTTCCTTATAAAAGATAAAAGAAATGACAGTTTTCTCTCTTTCTATTCGTTTTTTCACTTTCATTCCTCTCTCTGTATATACACATTTTTTCACTCTCTAACTTAGACGTCAAAGGCTCTCTTGGGAGGCCTTGATCCTCCTTTTTTCATTGTCTACTAGTCTTTTTCTTCATGGGACTCTGCATTATCAGCATTGAGTAATTTTGCACTCGTCAATTTTTAATTGGAAACTTCTTGTGTAATGCTACAAAAAATATTTTTTAGGAAAAAATATAATTTTTGTTATATGCAAAAGAAATATATCTTTGTAATAATTTTTGTAAACGTAAATTATAATATAAAAAAAATATAATTTTCAATCAAATTTTAAAATATATGATACAACTAAAATATATAATATCTTTATATACCACAGACCCGCGTCATTTACTAAATAAGGTGGATACCTTTTTCTGCCAACTAGGATGTCCTCTTGTAAGATTGCTTTTGAAATAGGGAAAATTTCCAAATTGACAAAAAAAAAATGCAAAAAATATTATTTTGACCGTGCTCATGAAAAAAATTCAAAAATATAGTCTAAATTTTAAAAAATAACATTTTTACTAGTGTATATGTTTGGCATATTTTTTGAATTTGTGCACCAAAAAAAAAACTCAGAAAATGATAGAAAATAAAAAGATATTAATTTATATTACATTAGCGTATACCAACTACTATATATATATATATATATATATATATATATATATATATATATATATATATATATATATATATATATATATATATATATATATATATATATATATATATATATATATATATTTGCAAATTTGAGAAAATTAAAAGATAAACTCAATAAATGGTATACGTATACCAAAATTTGGTATACATTAAGTATATATTTAGTATTTGTAACTATTTTAATACATATATATTTCAAATTTGAAAAATTAAAAAGATTAACTAACAATAAATGATATATGTATACCAAGTATACATATACCAAATTTTAGTATACTTTAAGTATATATTCGGTATTTGCAACTACTTTATATTTATATAGAATAGAAATATGAAAAATTAGAAAGATGAACAGTAAATGGTATACGTACACCATATATTGGTATATTTAGTATATGTTTGGTATCTACAAATACTTTATATATACAAAAATTGCAAATTTGAAAAAAGTAAAAAGATAAACTAATAGTAAATAATATATGGATACCAAAATTTGATATATGTTAAGTATATTTTTGCTATTTATAACTACTTTAATATATACATATTGTAAATTTAAAGAATTAAAAAGACAAACTAATAGTAAATGATATATGGATACCAAAATTTGGTATACATTAAGTATTGACAACTACTTTAATGTATACATATTGCAAATTTGAAAAAATTAAAAAGATAAACTAATATTAAATGGTATACGTATTTCAAAATTTAGTATATGTTAAATGGTATACACATACCAAAATTTTGGTATATGTTAAATACATGTTTGGTATGTGCGACTACTTTATATATATACATATTGCAAATTAGAAAAAAAAAAAGATAAATTAATATTAAATGGTATACGTATATCAAAATTTGATATACATTAAGAATATGTTTGGTATCGCAACTACTTTAATATACACAGATTGTAAATTTGAAAATTTTAAAAGATACATAAACTAACAATAAATTGTATTCGTATGGTAACCTTAAACCCTAAACCCTAAAACTATAGACCCTAAATCCTAATCCCAAACCCTAAATATGTATGTAGACCATTAATTTGTATACATTTAGTATATATTTAGTATTTGTAATTACTTTATATTTATACTGATTGGAAATATGAAAAAAATAAAAAAGATAAAGTAATAGTAAACAATATACCTATACCATAAATTGGTATTCGTTAAGTAAATGTTTGGTATCTGTAACTATTTCATATTTATACATATTGAAAATATAAAAAAAAATTAAAAAGATAAATTGTAAATGGTATATGTAAACCATCAATTGGTATACGTTTATTATATATTTGGTATCTGTAACTATTTTAATATATATAGACTGCATAATTACAAAATTAAAAAGATAAAATAACAGTAAATAGTATACATATACAAAAATATAGTATATGTGACATATATATTTGATATTTGCAACCACTCTGTATATACAAATATTGCAAATTTATAAAAATTTAAAAAATAAATATTAATAGCAATTGTAAATACATGGATAAGTACATATGCATCTTTTGTTGACATAAATTACTTTGATCCATTTAAATGAGGTTGCTTTTCATGAAAGTCTTACCTTAAGAATGGAGCATTAAAGTCTTGTCCATGTTCATTAATCATTATATAAACTCTAGCTTAAGAGCTAATTTTGGTCTGACTTTTGATTATTATTATAATAAATCATGCTGTTTATTTTTCTTAATTATTTTTGTTGGAAGTTACTATCACATAGTGTGTTTGTTAAATGAGGCAATTCATATAGATTATGAATTTTCTTTAAATACAAAATCTATCAAATCCAATTTTTTTTTTATTTAATCTTTGACCACCTCAAACCCCTTTATCATAAATTAATAATTTATATATAATTCAAAAATTATTATTCCTATGTGGTGTTGAGAAGATTTATATCAAGCTAAAACTTGAAAATCAATAACATATAATTAACCAATAGCCACTAATTAGAAGAACTATTATAATTACTAACAAGCTTAATTCCTGAAGCTTCATCTTCATAATGCTTAATATAAGGAGCAACAATTCGCAAAATAAGTTTCACTATTATCTTGCAATCAAAACTGGTGGAAAATGAAAACTAGATTCCTTTGACATGGTTGGCCTGCAAGCTTGATTATGATTCTTCCAATTCTCAGGCTTCTAAAGAATCCATGGCTTTAAACCTCCAAGGCCTTGAGCTACATAACTATTATTCAATATTTGTTTAAACAAAATTTAAGTTTAAATTAATTAATTAGTTAATATAAACCGAATTTTACCTTGGATTCAAAAAATAGCCTCATATGCACACCCCTACTTCATCTGCATATTCAGCGAGTAAATTCTACTCACAAAAAAGTTGTGATCCAAATGACATTAGAACTATACAATGAAATAAATTGAATAAATGCTTATTTACAGTAAAAATACAAATGAAATTCCTAAGCATTGAATTCATCTTGTATGAAAAAAAAAATCAGATAAAGCTACATATACATGTAAATTTCATATTTTGAAGAAGACTAGAACTATGTTACACATTCTTTCTTTGATTGATTCTTTTGCTTGCACTTAATATAATATTCGTATTAAGATAGTGTCAAGCTGCACTAGGTTTAGTTGGATTCAATTAGCATTAAGATAGTCCTATATTGTATCAAGAATTTATTTGTAAATTGAAATTAGTAGTCTAGGAAACAGAAGGGACCATTATATTATTAATTATTCTTGGACATAAATTGAAATTCGCTCTACAAAATGAAAATTTAAAATTACAATAAACAGAGTACATTAATTAAATAGAACATAGAAGATAGAAAGGTCTTAGTATCTTGTAGAAGAACAAGCATAAAAATAAAGGAAAAGGGAAAACAAAAATGAAAGATTTGGCCTTTATATATATTTTCAATGTTTCTTCAAGAATCCTTTAGCCATCTTCAAGTAATTACCATACCCACTTTCAGAATTGTCATCACTACTGCTTGAATGTGATGA
The DNA here is from genome assembly GCA_947687605.1 of Reutealis trisperma. Taxonomy (NCBI): domain Eukaryota; kingdom Viridiplantae; phylum Streptophyta; class Magnoliopsida; order Malpighiales; family Euphorbiaceae; genus Reutealis; species Reutealis trisperma. The sequence continues at coordinate 243,892 of CANTUT010000251.1, read as the reverse complement.
TGAGTTTGTTGTGCCGGTGGTAGAGTGACTAGAAATGGTAGTGGAATTTGAGACATGGGTATTTTACTAGAGGATGTGGTCATCATCAGGCAATCTGAGAAAGAAGAGACCTGCTGTTATTACCGGGAATTGCCTTTACAAGACTGGGCTAGGTTGTGATTTGTGTCACATCATACTCTTCTTTGGGTTTAATATCTGTCGTCGATAAATAGTCTGGCGATTCCCTTTTTGTGTAAGGAAAATGAGAGCACATAGCACAGTGAAAGTAGAATAAATAAATAGCACACAATACAAAACACGACAATTTTACGTGGTTCGGTTTCTCAAAAAACTTACATTCATGATCCATTAGGGAGATCCACTATATCAGTACACAGTATAATTTTTGCAAGGATAAAATTATAAACCCTCTCATATACAATACCCAATAACTCAATACACCCAGACCATAAGTTTTTGTAATGAGGGATAATTTTTGGATGAAACAAAAATTATCAAAAACCTCTCACAAATATTAAGCTCTCATAGCTCTAATATTATACAACCTATAGTGACTATATTTTATCTCAACTCACTACTTCTTCTCCTCCTCAATCCTTTTAAATCTCCTGCCTATTTATAGGCAGTAGATACGCATTAATACGGCGTCCACCGCATGGGAGTTGGCAGTCAACTTCTCTTCCTCTAACTAATTCACAGCCTAAAAAATTCGATGTAGAATTCCTTGACTCTTTTTTTCTTCTTTATTTTCAAATGGTGGGCCCTCCATGTTGGAGGGATCCACCTAACAAATCTCCCCCTCATGACAACATGGAGGGCTCCATCATAACTGCAACTCATTTGACAACCACTTGCGCGAGTATTGATCTTTATGCGCTTCCCCTCAAACAGAAGTCTCCACATTTTTTTTTTCTGCAGTTTAAAGACTTATACAAGTCCTTCCATCATTGTAGTCCATCACTGTAGTTTATAAACATGCCCGAGTCTCGACATCATTGCAGTTTATAGACATGCCTCGGTCTCTCCATCATTGCAGTTTATAAACATGCTCAGGTCTATATATCATTGTAGTTTATAGACATACCCAGGTCTTTACATCATTACAGTTTAGAGACATGCCTCAGTCTGTCCATCATTGCAGTTTATAGACATGCTTAGGTCTATACATCATTGCAGTTTATAGACATGCCCATGTCTCTTCATCATTGCAGTTTATAGACATGCCTGTATCTCTCCATCATTGTAATTTATAGATATGTCTCAATCTCTTCATCATTGCAATTTATAGACATGCTCGAGTCTCTACATCATTGCAGTTTATAGACATACCCATGTCTATAAATCATTGTAGTTTATAGACATGCATGGGTCTCTCTATCATTTTTTTTTTTTTGCTATCTTCCCCATGAATAGTAATGTATGAACAGTACTTCTGCTACAATGATTGACTTAACTGCTACAGTGACTGAGTTGAAAAAGTAATCATGTAAAAAATTTGCATGATTACTGTTTTATTATTCACGGAATTTCTAATTTTATAACCGTTTTTGAAACGGATTACACCAGAAAATTTCTCAAAATTTTCTCTTCTGTGTAATATATTTCTTTTCTTAAAATTTCACACTCCACCGAACAACAATTCTACCTCGTGACTGTGCTCCCCCTCAAAAGATAGGTCTCTGTTCTGCTATCATCTCCATCGTGTCTCCATATGCATCCCAAACTAAACCATTGACTCTGATACCACTTGTTGAGAAAATTAGAGTACACACGTACAGCGAAAGCAGAATAAGTAAATAGCACACAACACAAAACATGAGAATTTTATGTGGTTCAATTTCTCAATAAACCTATGTCCATAATCCACTAGGGAAATTCACTATATCAATACACAATATAATTTTTGCACAGACAAAATTGTAAATCCTCCCATGTATGACATCTAATTATCCAATACACCCAGACGACAAGTTATTGTAGTGAAGGATAATTTTTGGACGGAACAGAAATTATCAAAACCCTCTTACAAGTATTAAAGCTCTCATTGCGCTAATATTATATAACCCATATTGACTACATTTTCTCTCAACTCGCTACTTCTTCTCCTCCTCAATCCTATTAAATTTTCTGCCTATTTATAGACAGTAGATACACGTTAATACTGTAGCCACTGCATGGGAGTTGGCAGTCAACTTCTCTTCCTCCTGCTAATTCACAGCCTAAAAAATTCAATGCATAATTTTTTGACTCTTTTCTTTTTCTTTATTTTCAAATGGTGGACCCTCTATGTTGGAGGGATCCACCTAACATTTTGTTGACTAGAATGAGGATGGCCTCACTCCTTACCATTGGACTGACATTTCTTGTATGAATATAATTGAATTTCCTGATCCATATGTCGTCGGACTTCGTGGGCACACAATTTCTCGAGTCTTCTCCTTTAACATTAACCCCTCATCTCATCTCTCTCAAACTCTTAAAACCAAATTCAAAACACAATAAAATCATAGACAAATACCATAAAAAGAAATGGACAACATATAAAAATGTATAAAAAATAAAATAATAATTTAGATGATATTTTTGTCAGAAAAACCATATACAATGTAATTTTCTCTTTGAAATAGGAGGAAATTACATCTAGTACAGTTTTTCTAAATGAATTATCATCTACACAGTAAGTTTTTATTTTATACATTTACACTTTGTTGCTATTTCTTTTACATCGTTTTTTTTTTTCTTTTCTTTCTTTTATACGTCTTTCACACTGACACAAAAAAACAGACTGTAAGGGCTATGGACTCCACCCAACAACTCCCTGAATCCATTTTCCTCATCCACTCTCTTATCTTAAGCCTCTACCTTCCTCTTCTTCCTCTTCCTCTGTTTCCAAACTACCCATCAAAGGCAAAAGCCCTTTTCTTCTCAATTCCACCACCATCACCGCCACCACCTTCGATTCCCATTCTAAGTCTCCTCCTCTATTTATACATTTTTGTAAATTCTGTAATTTCACTTTTTGATTTAGTTTATTTTTGGGTTTTCTTATAGAATTTTTGACTGAAATATTTTTTTAAATTGATGGTGTTTGAATTATATTGCTTGAAGTGGTCATCTTGCAATGTGTTCTTAATTTTCTTTACTTTTCTATAGGATCAAAGCTTTGTAGAATGGTGTCTTTTATCAATTTAATTTTTCGGAGCTTTGTGAATGATTTGGGTGTTTTTATCATGCAGGGATTGTCTGTTGATGAACTTTCCGAGGATGAAGTTGATTTTAAGAGTTAAGATGAGACCCAAAGAAGGTATTATTAACTTATGTGTGAAGAAGGGAGGTTTTTTCTTATGGTGTGAACTGGGGAGCTTGAACCAGTCAAAATTCATTGTAGTTTTAACCCAACTCCTCTGCTATTTTCCTCTGCCAAAAATTCTCGATCACAATTGACTTCCATAATTAAAGGGTAGTGCTGGAAGCCTTTGGATAGAAAATTAAAATGCAGAGATAAAGAAGAGTGGTTCTTTGGGTGAAACTAGACTGAGTTTTTCATTATCAAATTCTCTTGTTTTCTCATTTTCATCAATATTTTGTTTCTTATGTTCTCAAGAAAGAAGAAATGCAATAAAGTTGTAAATTTTCCATTATTTTTTTTTTATAAAGATTCAATCTTTTCTTTCTAAACAACTATAAAATTATAAGTTCATTTTTGTCTTGGGTTAATGTGATATGATGGACCTTTTCCTTTTCTTCCAGAAACATTTCTAGAGAAATAATACTTTCAATATGCTTTTGAGTAGTATATTGCAATAAGGAGTTGCGTATTAATTTTTTTTAGACTTACAAAATTGCTTTGAGGAATGTGTTAAAGACTAATGAGTTGTATATTGAATTAATAATATTATAATTCTATTTATTTATTTAGTATTAGGATAAATAAATTCTTAATTAGTGTCAACAAATAATATTATATTTCATATATAACAATACGTGTGTATAAAATCATGCAAAATACATATGGTAAAAATTACATTTAAAAATATATCAAACATATACTATTTGCTAAAAAAAAAAAACCAATTATATATGGTGTTTTTTACAATTACTTTATTTTTAAACAAAGTAACCTACTTTATTTGTGAAAAAATAATTTTTTTTATGAAAAATCATAATTTTATTTATATTTTTTTGTAAATTAAACTTTTTTTTTTATCTTGTGATACACTTTCTTTTTATATTGTGAGTTCGTTTTTTTTTTTTCCTTAATTTTCTTATGTATATGTGATTGATGATTTTGTTTGAAAACCATATTTTCTTTGTTGGGCACTAAACATGGTGGATTGTATATTTGTCTTCTTTATGGCTTTGAAATTTTTAGTAATATTTTATCTTTTTAAATTTTTTCAAATTTACAATTTGTATATATTGAAGTAGTTGCAAATACCAAACATATACATAACATAAACCAAATTTTGATATACATGTATCATTTAATGTTATCTTATCTTTTTTTTTTTTTTTCCTAATTTGCAATATGTATATATATAAAGTAGTTGCAGATACCAAACATGTACTTAACATATATAAATTTTTGTATACGTATAGCATTTACTGTTAGTTTATCTTTTTAATTTTTTCAAATTTGTAATATGTATACATTAAAGTAGTTGCAGATACTTAATGTATACCAAATTTTGGTATACATATACTATTTTCTATTAGTTTATCTTTTTAATTCTTTGAATTTGCAATATGTATATATTAAAGTAGTTACAGATAGAAAACATATAACAAATTTTGGTATAAATATATTAATTATTATTAGTTTATCTTTTTATGTTTTTCAAATTTGTAATTTATGTCTGTATAAAGTAGTTGCATATACTAAAAAAATACAAAACATATACCAATTTATGGTATACGTATACCATTATTATGCCATACTGGCTGATGTCTCAACCATTTATAGAGGAGATCCCATGATCAATCACGCCAATGATGAGTTGGCGGTAGCTACAGCTGCAGTGTTTAAGGTGTATGTGTACAGACATTTGACATTCTAGAGTTAGAGGAATGTCAAAACATTAATAGAGCATAAGTTATTCTTGAAGAAGAACCAGTAGATGATGCTGAAGAGGTTCAACTCAAAGATTTGAAAGAGGCACATGCCAAGTCGAAAGATGTGCAACATTAAGTACATGACCTTATGAAGGAGATTAACTTGGGCACTTCAAAAGAGCCAAAGGTAACATATGTCAATGCTCTGTTGCTTAAAGACCTAAAAGCTAAAATTGTAAAAGTCCTCTAGGAGTTTAAAGATTACTTCATGTGGAGTTATGAAGATATGCCTAGGCTAAGCAGGAACTTAGTTGAACACCGCTTATCCATCAAGCTTGATTTTCGTCCATTCCAATAGCCAGTTAGAAGGATGTCCAAGGAGATTAAACTAAAGGTCAAAGAAGGAATCGAGAAGCTTTTAAAAGCTGGCTTCATTAGGCCTACAAGTTATGTTTAATGGTTTTCTAATAGAATACATGTGATGAAGAAGAATGGTAAATTACAGGTATGTGTGGTTTTAAAGATTTAAATGTGGCTACCATGAAAGACATGTACATCATGCCTATTGCAGATATGTTAGTGGATGTGGCAGCCAAGAATGAACTTCTTTCATTCATAGACAATTTTTTAGATTATAATCAAATACTGATTACTATTGATGATGTGCATAAAACTGCTTTCAGGTGTCCAAGGTCAATAGGGACTTTTGAATGGCTTATTATGCCCTTGGTTTGAAAAATACAAGTGCCAAAGGCAATGGATGCCATTTTTCACGACATAATAGGCCATCACATGGAAATTTAGATTGACAATATCATGGTGAAATCAAAGATGGCCAGGAATCATATGGAGCACTAGAGAAGAAGTTTATAGATAATGAGGAAGCACAATTTAAAGCTTAATCCATTGAAAAGTGCATTTAGGGTTTAGGCAGGGAACTTCTTGGGTTTTTTGGTACATAAAAAAGGAGTAAAAGTGGATAAAAATAAGGCTAAAGCAATCATTGAGGCCAAAGCTCCATAGAATAAGAAAGAGCTCCAAAGGTTTTTAGATTAGGTAAATTATCTAAGAAGATTTATTTATAATCTAGCTGGAAAGACTAAAGTATTTTCAGAATTGTTGAAGTTAAGCAGGTGGAGGAGTTTATATGGGAGTAAAGACACTAGATGGCTTTCGACATCATCAAAGATTATTTATCAAAGCCTCTAGTGTTAATGCCCCCAAGAGAAGGAGTCCCCCTCATGCTATATATTTTGGCCGCATATGAATCTATAGGTTGTCTTTTAGCTCAGAACAACCATAGAGGACATAAGCAAGCCATATATTATTTAAGCAAAACTTAACTACCTACAAAAATCAAATACTCCTCAATTGAGAAATTATGATTAGCACTTTACTTTACCTATACCAAGTTGGGACATTACTTAATTAAGTCCATAGTGTATGAGGTGTCTCAAATTGATCTAATAAAATATATGCTAAATAGACCTTTGATAACATGGAGGATTGGTAAGTGGTCTTTAGCTCTAATGGAATTTCCACTCATTTATTTTCCTCAAAAATCTATGAAAGGGCAAGTATTGGCAGATCATCCATCCCTGGACGTTTAAGAAACCAGAGATCTAGAATTGCAGATATATGGGATTGAGACTAAACCTTGGGTTTTAAGGTTTAATAGATCTAGTATTGAAGATTCGGCTGGAGCAGGAGTGGTGATCACTTCTTCTAGTGGGGGAAAAACAACTTTGTCATTCAAATTGAGTTTTAAGTGCACCAACAACCAAGCTGAATATGAAGCACTGGTAATCAGTTTAGAGATCTTGTAAGAGTTGAGGGCTCGTTGGTGACTCACAGCTAGTTGTAAAGTAGTTGTTAGGAGAATATAAGTGTAACCATTTACTTTTAGCTCCTTATTTTACTGCAGCTATTCAAATGCTTAAATTATTAAAAGAGGTTTCTTTTTTTAATGTCCTTAGAGGATCAAATTGGAATGCTGATGAATTAGCTTAGATTGCTTCTAGAATAAAAATGAGCAAAGCATTAACATATAAAATGATTTCAATTGAAAAAAGAATGAATACATCAATCACAAAGAGAGGTATTACTATTGATTCTTTAAATGCAAGGATTAATATGAAAGATGACAGGGGGAACAAATTAGTGAAGTATTTGGATTGCCCAGGAAGAAAAACTCCATTCAAGGTAAAGATGAGAGCCCAAAATTTCATATTGTGGGAAGGCAAACTATACAGGAAAGGTTTTGATGGACTTTTGTTGAGATGCCTTGGGTTTACAGATGTAATAGAAGTTACAAAGCAACTGCATAAAGGAATTTATAGCACTTATCAAGTTAGAATTAAGATTAGATGGCTTATATGGAGACATGGTTATTATAGGCCATCGATCCTAAAAGATTGTATCAACTATGCTAAAGGGTGTCAACAGTGCTAGAAGTATGGAAGTATTCAAAGGGTACCAACTATCGAGCTCTATTCAATCATTAAACCCTGGCCATTTAGAGGGTGGGCATTGATTTAATTGGGAAAATCCATCCAGCATTTTCTAAAGGACAGAACTTCATTATTATCGCTACTGACTATTTCACAAAGTGGGTAGAGGCCATTCCTATGAAGAAGGTGGAGCAAAATAATGTGATCCAATTCATCAAGAAATGCATCATACACAGATTTGGTATTCCTAAATCAATTACCACTACCAAGGCACTTTATTCACTGGAGAGGATATTAAAGACTTTACTAAGGATTATGGAATAAAGCTTATCAGATCGACTCCTTTTTATGCATAAGCCAATGGACAAGCAGAATCTTTAAACAAAGTGCTAATAGCGATCCTATAGAAAATGCTAGAAGACAATCCTAGAGATTGGCATCAAATATCATCAGAGACTTTGTAGGCATATTGAATTTTGAAAAGGAGTTCTATAAGGGTAAGTCCTTTTACTCTAACATACGATCATGATGCAGTAATCCTAATGGAGGTAGTGGTTCCATCCCTGAGAGTTGCAAGGTAGAATGGATTGACACCCAAAGAATACAATGAGGCATTGCAAATAGAGTTGGAACAGCTTGATGAAGAGAGGATACAAGCTTTAAACAACCTTATTGTACAAAAGAAGTGGGTCTCTAAATCTTATAATATGGGAGTTAGAAAAAAGAACTTTAAGGAAGGGGATTTGGTTTGGAAGATGGTACTTCCCATAGGGTCTATACACAGAGAGTTCAAGAAATGGTCACTTAATTAGGAGGGTCCCTATAGAATTTACAAAATCTTAGAAGGCAATTCATACTGGCTTTTTAGCTTAGAAGGGTAACCTCATTGGAGGCATATTAATGGAAAATACTTGAAGAAATATTTTGCCACTCTGTGAAAAATGTTGGATAAAGAATGAAGGAAAAGAACAATAAACTAACTCCATGGCCATTAGATTAGGTCTATAGAAAGCATTGATATATTGTATGACCTAATATGTAAGGCTATTCACATGGCCTTTTATGTTTGTGTTTTCTACATTTCTATGTAAGTGGACTATGTTGCCACTTAAATTTCAAATAATAAAAGAAGCAGGCCTAATGGCCACTTTCTAAAGTATGTGCTCTAGATATTTCTAATTTGTATTCTGCTAGTTCACAATTTAGCCATTAACATATAGAGTAGCGACAAAAAGCATGTTATAATGACGTGGCTAAAAGTGAATCTGTGCTGATGTTAGGTGATGTATGGCTGCATGATGCAATGACATGGCTATAAGTGAATCTATGCTAATGAAGCATGACATGGCTATATGAGAAGAGAGGCTTAGCCTTTGTATCAAGCTAAATCCAAATGCCAAAATCATAGAGGCTTAGCCTCAATCAATCAAAAGCATCAAAATACCTTCAAATCTCAAAGAGCCAAAACCTATATTTCACAAAAATAATACATAATAGTCCATAAAACCACAATCATAAAAGTTCAAAGCCTTAAAGCCTATATTACTAGCTAATTGTCTTAGTTTTTTAAAAAACAAAGGTAACTAATAGTTCATAGTTTTTGAAATTGTTACTAAACACTAAATTTATTGGATAATGTAGCTCGCATCTCAATGCATCTCTAGCAATGGGTGTATGTAGTATTTTAAACAGCTTCCTATGAACCTTTAATTTTACACTCTCATCATCTGGCAGCAACTTGACACCTGTTAAGATTTAACACGCTACATAGAGCCAGTATGGCAGTCCTGCTAGCCAATAAGTAGGCAGGGGTCAAGGAAGCAGTGCCCTCATAGCAAAAAATGGACTTTTAGTCACATTAGTATAAATATACTTAATTTTTGGATACTGACACTTTTTTTACCCTGACTAAGCCTTCTATACCAAATAATATTTTTTTAAAACTGACTAGAATTTTCTCTCAGACTAACTTTCAGTTGTTCTAAAATTAATTTTGAGCCTATCAACACTGACTAATAAGATTTCTAAACTCTATAACTCTCAAAAATTGACTCGAAAGTCTCAAAAACTGACCCAAAACCTCCAAATATTGACCACAAAAGATCTCAAAAATGGAGCCGGACCCCTACCACATGGAGCTCCGTCAATCTGACGTGGATTTGCGTTAGTGTCTATGCAAATCCACATCCGGCAAATTGGGGTCAGACAGGCCTGACGGCAGCCCCTGTTTGAGGCTGATTCACACAGACTTGACACAGATCTGTGCCCTTTGATGCAGATTCATGGCCTCTAACATGGATTTGCATCTCCTTCTGCACGAAGCCACTTCTTTTGTACAGCCTCTGCACCAAAAATAACCAAATTACCCCTTTCAACCCAAATTTTAACCCCTTTTCAGCCCTACCCTTTTTGTCTTTTCATATTTTCGCTTCCCAAATTATTTTCACCTCATTTTCCTATAAATAGCCATTCCATTTCTTTATTTCTCTTTTCTTCTCCCTCCAACTACTCTCTAATTTATTAATTAATCTTTTTAATTAATTAATTATCTCACCCTAACCAAGTTAATTAATCTTTTTAATTAACTAAAACTCTTTTTTTAAAATTAAAAATAATCACTCAAGTAATTAATTAATTAATCTTTTTAATTAATTAATTAATCACTTTTTTTTTCAAAATCAAATTAATCATTCTTTTTCCAAATCTACCCTTTATCCAAATTAATTAATTAATATTTTTAATTAATTAACCCATCCATCTATTTCGTCACATTAATTAGTTAATTAATTATTTTAATTAATTAATTAATTCTTCAATCAATCCAATCACCCGATCCCGATAAAACAGAATTTCGATTGGGTAAAATTCTCTGTACTCCAAAAACAAAGGTATTAGCCTTTTTCATCTCAAAAGTCCCAAACCAAAATTAGTATGATCAACTCTTAAACCCCTCCACTTAATCCTGCAATGAACTATGAGGGTTTTGATCCCCCATTCAATGGGATACGTAAGCACATTTGGAATCTAAATCTAAATCTCAAATCTAAATCCCAATCAATCCCTATTCCACCTTTTAATTAATTTATGTAATTAGTTTAATTTGGAATTAAGGAGTGATTATGTGGTTCCCCTAAAGTCTATAATGACTAGAGGGAACATTCTCCTTAATTTGTGAATGATTTACTTTATTTACTCTTCAATTTTCCCATGCATCTATATAATGCCATGTTCATGCATTTTATTTATAATTATCATCTTATAAATGTCATCCATAAAATTAATTTTTCAAAATCAAATTAAACTTAAGAGTCAAAATTAGATTATTTAACAAAAAATATAGTTCTTGAGTTCAACTTGGTCCAAAGACTAGTGATTTTTATCCTTGTGTAATTTAATTGCAAAATTAATGAATTGGAGTCAATTTGAGTTTTTTCCTTAATATTTTTCCAACTAAATAAAATTACGGTGGTGACTCCTAAAATCATTTTCAAAAACAACCAATCTGAACCTGAGGGTTTCATCATGAGTTTAAACTCGAATGAGCATCTTGATTCTCTCTAGTGGGTCGGGTCGATGCTCGGGCGAGGTCTCACAGCTAGTGACTCCACTGGGGATTGGTTGCCACCTATTTTTAAATAAAAAGGAAAATAAGAGGATTATTATTTGGTTAAGGAAAAACTTTCCAAAAAAATAATCTCCATTTTGCTCATTAAGTATAATTTGACTTTTCATGCATCACTTTGCATAATAAAGTCTACTTGCCTAAGCCTTAGCTTTAGGAAAGCTTTTGGATTATTAGTAGTATTGGCTCGACAACTCTCTTTGATTATGTTAGGAGATAGCAAAAGCATTTTATCGTGCAATGAATCCTCGATCATTTTAGTAGTGTAACGAGCAATCAGTACTGTTGTATACATACGAGGCTTTTTATCTCATATGTGGTTAGGTATATCGATGCTCTAATGGGATGGGGACTCTTAACCAATCCACCTTTCACCTTTGTGCATATAGTCGCCCTAACTTTTTCGTGCACCATAATAAATCGAGACCTTTGTGCATTTTCATGAAACCTTTTTGGCATGTATCATGACATGACCATGCATACATATTATAAGACTGAGAACCCTGAGTCTATGTTATGCCTTGAACCAAGTCAAGCATCAACCTTCAATCCTTAAACACTTTTTTTGACTTTTGGCTTATTACCTCCCTCAAGCCTAAAACCATTGGCACCACCATCACTTTAAGCCTAAAACTTTTGGCACCTCACCTCTCTTAAGACTAAGACATTTGACCCACCATCACTTTAAAGCCAAAACCTTTGCACCTCACTTATCTCAAAACCCAAAACATTTGGCTTACCATTACCTTGAGCCTAAAACTTTTGACACCTCATCTTTGTCATGCCGAAAAGCCTAGGAAATTTGGCCCACAACCACCTTAAGTTCAAACTTTTTAGCTCCTAACCTAAGTCCTAATCCTTAAGCCTAAAACCTTTTGGCCCCAACCTAAGTCCCAATCCTTAAGCCCAAAATCTTTTCCTTAAGCCTAAAACCTTTTTGGTCTCCAACCTAAGACTAATCCTCAAAACCCAATACCTTTGGCCCAATGAATAATCATTACCCCAAACGCCTTAAGCCCAAAACATATAGCTAAAAACACTTTAGGAATTTCTTTTTTCTCAAAATTTGCATACCAACCCATCCTTTCATCACTTTTTCACGTATACTAACCCATCCTTTCATTACTTTTTCACTCCTTTCTCATACATTTACTCTTTCTTTTTTTATTTTGGCTCGAAGGTACTGATGGCCGATTCTTTAACGCATTTTTCACCAATATCTTTAAAAGGCAAGAAAATTTCTAAGCCATACTCACCTTTGCCCTTGATGCTCAACAAGCTAATTTCAACAATGCCTTAACTGCCCAACAAACCAAATTTAACAAAACCTTGACTACTGAACAAGTCAGCTTTAATAAAGCATTGGCCTAGCTCACCAAAGCCTTATGTTCCTAAAGGTAGACCATGCATTCAAATCCCTCGAGCATATGTCGTGATTCCCATATTAGTCTGCCTAACATCACACCTCCCCATTTTACTAACCAATCCAAGTCAAATTCAATTGACCTAAGTTCCACTGCACCCCATCTTGATCTAACTAATATTGTAACTCCTCCCATGGTCAATTGGCCTGATACCTCTTTTTTCTCAACTAATACTGCCTTTAGACCTATCGTTATAACCATATTAGCTCTTGTCATTAGCCTTGCCAATGATAAAGAATTGTCCAAAAATGCTACACAGGTAATCCCAAACACTCATGCTAACCCAAATCATGTTATTAATCTAACCAATAGTGGAGGAGTCCTCAAAAGTTTCATACCACCAAACACTAAAGTTAACCTTCCTCCTTCCTTGAATCCATTTTAGAGAATGGAAATCTCTGTCCAACCAAACATCAAAAGGTCCATCAAACTACCATTGAAGTGCAACACCACTGTGCTCTAGCAAGCTCACACAGTTAAGAATGCATGGATAATAATCCTTATGCTACCACCCCAATTATCTCCATCGAGCAAAAAGGAAAAGAGGTAGCTACCATCACCAACTAGTAACCCCATAAGCTAGAGAGAAGAAAGTTCATTGATTTGGGAATTCCCTTAGGCACAATTTACAAGATGGCCCTTGAAGCTGACTTGGTTAAGCCTCTAAAGCCGAAAGCACCCTCCATCCATCCAAAAATTATGGACCTAATTAGTTCTACGAGTGCCACCAAGGAGTTGGGCATAAAATTAAGATGTACAAAAGTCTAAGGCATCAAATCCAAGACCTCATTGACAATGAAGATATCCTCCCTCCAAAACTGGTACCTGGTGTACCCATTGATCTGAGGGACATCATTAATCTCAAGCGAGAATACACCTTACCAAATTCATCTATCTTACCCAGTGACTAGCACTTTAAGGAGAGCATTAACCTAACTAACATGCCCTTATTCGATCATACAATCAAGTTGAGTCTAGTCAATCTTGAGTCCGAGTCATTTAAGGTCTAAGTTTGAGTCTTTTGAGTCTGTTGAACCTTTCTCTATTGAGTCTTATACTTGTTTCTTTTCTTTTCAATCTATAGTTATCCAAAGTCAGAGTTAGAGTTTGTCATTTGCAATGACTTTTCCAGTTTGTCTTAATAAAAGTTTATATTTTTCATATTATATGTCATGTTTTTTTTAATCCAACTTAAGTGATACACCAAAAATAAAAAAAAAAAGAGAAGAAAATAAAAAAAAATTTGCATGCATTACACCATAAGACAGAATGGTTCTTAGGACTCAGCTATCCTTAATCGGGCACGAGAATACCTTAATAGTTGTAGATCACTTAACAAAGAGTATCAAAGAAGGGCCATGTCAAAATAGGGAAAGGTCCAATAAACATATGTGAAACAAGTTTGTCATGCCTAACTCTTTTTTCATACTGTAATAAGAACTACATAGACCTAATTCTCCCTAAAAAAAAAAAAAAGCAATGTAAAGGATACGTTGGCAGCCCTACCCGGGTGCGATCCAAATTATAGTGAAAATATCTTTTATCTTGTAAGTCATCATACCCTCATGTTCTCTTAACCACGCATCCCCACTTGTATCCTCAGTCAAAAAAAAAAAAAAAAAAAAGATGGTGTGTCATTCAAATTGGACTATTTTGACTCATTTCAAAATCTGTATGTTTCTATCTAATCTATCTAAATAATTTATTCTCATGAGCAGTCAAACAATTTCATCCTCCTTAAAGTCATCCTTCTTTGGGTAAAGAAAGTTTTCAAGTCAAATATCGAGTCATTACAAATAAAGTTGCTCTTACCCATCATTAGGGACATGTCATTTGAAGACATTCATATTCTTTTGAGTAACCCTCAGTCAGTCCACCACCTCTTATCAAGGGCAAAATCTATAAGTCGTATTTTTCTATCAAAGTACTTGAGTCACCAAAAGACCCAAATCAAAAGGTTCTCTCTCATTTCCTAAAAGTTCATTCTAACCTCTATGCCAATCCAACAAAAAATATAAAAAGCATTATCCCCAAAAGACTTCTTGGCCCAGATAATGCATTCTTTCCTTTCTATGAAGCATTGAAAAAAAAAAAAGAGAAGAAAAGGAATAACCATAAAGCTGAAGCACTTAGCTGAAATCAAAACTCTAAAAAATCTGCATTGCCTAAGTCATGCGTTGGAAGCCCACAACCCACTTTGAATCCCCATTTTCTTAGCAAAATGAAAATCCTGCACACTTTCCAAAAGCCCTAACTTCAAAATCCCAAGCCGTTGTAGAAGGCCTACCTTCCATTTCTAAGGGCCTAGCTCTTTGATAAAACCAAGCCACTCGAAGGGTCCCACTATGAACCAAAATCAAGGCATACTCCTCTCATCTACTTAAAGAAAATTCAATCTCCAAAATTCAACTGAACCTTCCAAATTTATCCAAACCATTTGTCCTTATAACCAAAACCCTATCATACCTAGATGTGAACCCTCAAATTTGCACCTTCAGACAACTGCCACTCGATTATGATCCTGTAGAATCAAATCGGGCATAAATCAGATCTGAAATGGATGAGAAATAGGCCAAAATCACAAAATAGGCGAAGTTAGGCTTGGCAGCTGCAGGATGCCCTATGGCTTCCGCGTATTTTTCCTATTTTTCTTCATTTTGTGCACCTATCCCACATCAGAAGTGCATGAAACTTTCCCCTAACCTTTTCCCTATATATAGGGGTCCTCCCACTCCTTTTTGATGACCTCTTAGTTTGCTTGATTAGCCTTTGTATCAAGCGAACCATCTCCATAAGTTTGGTCTAAAAGGAATGAACCTTTTTAGTTTAAAATTTATTTGGGTGGTCATTTTGAGGTAGCTCTTCTCAAATCAGTCTAAGGAAGCCCCAATAATGCCGTCCGAGTTGCCGTTCAAAGGTTGTTGCTCTGCCGAGCTGAAAAAATGAAATTGCGATCCGATTGTTTGTTTCATCCGCTCTACGTCCCCAAGCCTTATCCTCATAAGGTATTTATTTTCTTTTATTATTTTTTTTTCTTTGTTTTAATTTTTTTTTTGTTTTATATTGTTTTGTTATTTTTCCTTAGGATTGCTTAGTTTGTTCTCTTTGTTTATTATTTCTTTGCTTTGCATGTTTTACCATTTTCTTTCATTATTTTGAGACATGTTGATTAGAATATAATTTAATTAACTTGGTAAATGATTTGAATTGATCCATCTATTTGTTAATTAAATTCTGACCTAATTAACAACTTGGAGAATAATTCTGCTTGTTTAATCAATCAACCCACCTTTTAATCAATGAACTAAAATATGATAAAAAGTTAAGACTAAACAAACCCCTTTCGCAAGAAGGGAGAACTATATAGATTTTGATTTCCATTCAAAAGGATACGTAGGTTTGCTTGTTTAAAGCATCAAATCCAATTTAGATATGAAATGATCATTTTCTTGTATATTCTTTTATGAATTAGTTCTTTTTCTTTGTGCTATTTGCTTTTAGGTTGTTTTCTTTATTATGATGTTGGTTTTGTTCCTCTTTTTCATTATTTATTGCTTTAGAATTATTTTAAAGAATGTGTGACTTCCCTAGAACTCATAAGAGCTAGGGGAAGTATTCCCTATTTTGGTTTTGAATTGTAAAGTTAATTCCTTTACTTTATTGCTTTACTTTTTCACTTTGAATGAATGTTTATTTATTTGTTTAATTCATGCATTATATAATTTTTCATGCATTATGTAAACTATTCATGAAATTTATTTTAAGTCATTTTATATTAAATTTGCCAAACTAATCATTTTTTAAATAAACCGAAAACCTAGTCTCCAAATCCTCTTTGGTTTCGATGCTAGTGATCTTTTTTTTTTCTTTTTCATTGGGATATTAATCTAAGTTGATTTGGGTTTTTCCCAAATAAAATAAAATTAAGATGGTAACTCTTTTCAAAATCAACCAATCTTAACCTGAGAGTTCCATTGTGAGTTCAAACCCAAATGAGCATTTCGATCTCACTTAGCAGATCGGACCAGTGTTTGGGCAACGCCTTACCATTGGCGACTCCACTGGGACCACCTTCTTTTTAACAAAAGAAATAAGAGGCTACCAATTGGTTTAAATCAAAGTTTAGCACTTTTACTACAAAAATGGCTTTCATGCATCATTTGAATAGGCTCCTTACCTTTCAACCAAGATTTCTTAAGAAAACAATGAATAGAAAGTAACATCGAATGGGTAACCCTCCTTAGGTCTATTCACCGATAGTGAAATCATCTACCCTGTAACTAATCCTTTGATCCTTTCAAAGGTGTAACGAGCATACACATACTATTAGACCCATGCAAGACTTCTTGACTCGTATATCACTACTCTAGTGTGATGAGTACCCTGTACAAGCCACCCTTACCCTTTTTCATGTAATGAACCTAGATCCTGACCTTAGGTTATATGTATCCTAATCAAAGCCTTGTATCTTTTTATTCTCATGAAATGTTTATCCATGCATATCATGCATCTATACTGCATAATGAAACATGCATTCATTTTAAATCTAAGACATACCTTAAACCGAAGAAGGGTCACATTCTCACTTTTATCCAAACACCTTCACTTCTAAACCTTAAACACTCTCACCTCTATCCCAATCACCTTTGCACCTACAAACCTTAAGCTATCACCCTAAACCTTACCCCATTACCTTAGCTTTTAACTTAAATGTCAATACCCTAGCCCTAGACCTAAAACCTCATTTCCCTAGCCTTGGCCTCAAAACACCTTTAACCTTAAACACTGTTATCTTAACCTTACCCAAAATGTCTTCACCCAAAACTTTAACCTAAAAACAGCTCTACCCTCCTTTTTACCCATACCCTGCCAACCTAATCATCAAGACACTACCCTAAGCCCAATACCTTTGGCCAAACACACTAACCTAAGCCCAATACCTTTGGCTCAACATACTACCCTAAGTCTAATACCTTTTGCCCAACACACTACTCTAAGCCTAATACCTTTGGCCCAATACATTACCCTAAATCTAGTACCTATGGTTCAACCCAATACCTTAAGCCTGAGAACTTAACCTATGAAACCTTAGGAAATCCTCAAAAGCCCAAATGCAGTTAGCTCACAACATTAAAGTGAATCTTTTTCCTTAAAGTTTGCATGCCTATATTCCTATTTCTTCCCCGAGCACTTACCTTAACTCTTTGATTTGGTTTGTAAGGTACCAATGGTCAACTAGGTTAACATGGATGCCCTTATCACACTTATGACTAGCCTTCTTAAGAATCATGAAGAGCATTTTCAAGCCATCCTAGTTGCTTAACAGATCCAATTTGAAGAAAACATGAAGGAACAAAGGTAAGCCATCATTGAGGAAGTTCGAGCCCTAATTAACCAAGTAAACCTCAATAAAAGTTATCTCAAGCACAATCTAAATCAGACCTATCTTAGGAAACCTACCAATACTCAAGCCCTAAACACCACTACCCACTCTAGCTCTTCCTCTCTCCTAGATCCTTTTTATGGAGGGGAAGTTTTCTGTCAGCATACCAAATTGCTTATGGATAAACTTGAATTTATGAAGAAAGCCATCAAATCCCTAAAGCACCATAATGATTTAATTGATATGGATAGTTTGATCTTGTTCCTTGATGCCAAGCTTTCTTCTAAATTCAGAATGCCTGAGTTGGATAGATTTAATGGAACCACATGCTCTAGAACTCATCTGAAGATTCATATAGGAGTAATGAAACCTATCAGACTTAGCGATGAGCTCTTTGCTTAAATATTCCAAGTATCACTAACTAGAGCTGCCAAGAGATGGTTTCTTTCATTATTGTTATAACATTGAAGTGGATGTCACTAGACGTGATTTAGAAACCATAAAACAACTTCTAGATAAGTCCTTCTCCATGTTCCTTACTATATGGAGGGCTAAAACTACTCAAATAGTAAAAAAGCCAACCGAGCAAGAACAAGTAGATATCATTGTCAAGAATTTACTCCTGACCTATTAAGCCCACTTGTTAACACAATACTTACCCATGTTTAGAGCTTTAGTTGCAACTGCATCAATGGTTGAAGATTGCATCCAACACCACATATGTGGTTAGGTATATCGCATCTCTAGTGTGATGGGTTCCCTTTAAACCACCCTAACCTTTCATGTAATGACTCATATAACCTTCCTTTAAGATTGTATGCACCATAGTACTGAACTTGGTATTTTATGAAACCTTTTTCAATCATTCATGCATACATGCATGCATATCTTGAACCTTATGAGGAGTTAAAAACCTATCCAAACGTCTTCACACCCAAAACATATTAGTCCACCTAAATCCATGGTCAAAATCTGAAACTCATAGTAAAAATAAACCCATCTATGGTACCCTCATCCTTATGCACAATCCTTATCCAAGCTAGATACTGACCTAACTTCATCCTCACTCATAACCCTTTCCCAAGCTAAACACTAACCTAGCTTTCATCCTTCACAATTCTTACCTAAGGTAAATGCTGACTTAACTTCATCTTTTATAGTACTATCCAAACCCTTGGCCCATCTAAGCCTATGGTCTAGTCCAATCAAACCTATTATCCAACTATCGCTAAACCTATAGTTCACCCAACATCTAAATCTATGGTACATCCATAACCCAATTGCAAAAAACCATGGTCCCTCCATCCTTAAGCCCATACTAAACCTTCCATAAATTACAAATCTAATTACTTGAGACTAAACTCTAACCTAGCCTTCCTAACTAAACTTTGGTTCCTCAAAGCTAAAATCCGACCTAGCCACTCAAAGTTAAAATCTAACCTAACCACCCAAAGCTAAAATATGACCTAACTCCCCTAGCTAAATATCTACCTAGCTAACATCATACACCTCTACCTTCATCTTTGAATATACATCGTCAACCTAACCATAAAACACCATCATCCACTGACATTAAACCTAAGGTCCTTGGTTTTGTCATACCCCACCATAACCATCTTTTTCAAAGCTTGATATTAACCCAGTTCCTTTTCCCTTCCAAAGGTTGCCAAGATGTCTACTATATTCAATAAAGATGTCATGGATAAGATTCTGGCCAAATTGTTAGAGCAATAAAAAGAGATATTCAAGAAACAAGCTGCCCAAATTCAGGCCTAAAAAGAGGTCGTACTAAATGATGTCTAAGACATGCTAAATAGAGATAGCATAAACCAAACCCCAAATCCCACTCTCTAGAATCCACTCAACCTAGACCAAAATTTGGCATCAATTCAACCATGCTTCTACTACCTCCACCAAGCTAACCTCTCCTTCACTCCTCTCACCTAATATAATCCAAAAAAACACTGTCTCCCATTTAGCACCCACTAAACAACTACAAATCACCTCATTTCCTCTAGATCCTTCCTAAGGGAAGGAAACCATATGTAATCCTAGGCTTAAAGTCTTCCTACTCAAACTAGAAGCCATGGAAAAATTGAAAAAAAGTCTAAAGAAAAGGGAACACATGGTTGATACAAGTTCATTAAGCCTATTCCCCAATGCTTGGTTACCACTAAAGTTTAAGATGTCGAATTTGGACAAATTCGATGGTATTACTTGTCCTAAAATCCATTTAAAGATGTACATGGGGGCAATCCATCCCCTTGGTATCAACAATGAGCTCTTTGCTCACCTCTTTCAGCAAACCCTTACTGATGCTGCCCTAAGATCGTTTATTAACTTAGATGACACCTAAAAACTGACCTACGAGGACATTTGCAAGGCATTTGTCAAATAGTACCACTACAATACTGAAGTGGACATTACAAGAAAGGATTTAGAAACTATAAAGCAACTTTCAAATGAGTCCTTCTCCATGTTCCTTACCAGGTGGAGGGCTAAAGCTGCTCAAATAGTAAACAGGCCAACCGAGCAAGAACAAGTAGATATCATTATCAAGAATCTGCTCCTAACCTATCGAGCTCACTTATTAACACAATACCTACCCACCTTCAGAGCTTTGGTTGCAACTACATCAAAAGTTGAAGATTGCATCCAAAGTACATCATTTCAAGCTGAATTCCCTACCACCAACTTGAACAGTGGTGAGGAATTTATATCTAACTCGACCACACCTTACCTCTGCCCCAAAAGGCATGTCATGGAGTAGTTCAAGTTCAGCTAATCTGACCTATCTGAGATTGAATTCCAAGTCTAAATATGAGTACAAGTCTAAATCTCAAAGTCTAAGTCCAAATCTAAGTCGGAGTCTGTCATCTTATTTTTCAGTATTCTCATCGACCATAATGGTTCCTTTTTGTCATCTTGTAATAAAGTTTCCTTTATAGTGATGTATCTATATTTTCTTTTCATTATTTATGCATTAAATTTCTTATCTTCCTTGTTTAGTCTAACATAGATGAGCCTTAAAAAATAAGAGAAAAAAAAGAGAAAAAAGAAAAAGAAAATGAAGAAAAAAAAAAGAGAAGAGAGATGAATGAACAATCAATTAAGTCCACTATAATTAGCATAGATCATAATTTGAGATGTCCCTGTTCTCTCAAATAAATAATTGCTTCACTGGCTAATCAAAGAAGATCAAGATAGTTGAAGTATAAAAAGCAAGTAAATGTAATTACCTATTGCATATTAGATAATCAAATAATGCACCTTAACAAAGCGCGACAAATTCAGAGAAAACCTGTGTCAAACCCAAAATTCAAAGGTCAGAGCCTCTTAACATAAAGAAAAATAGCAAATCATGGTGGACTATTTTCTCCCAAATTTCATTAATCCAACCTCACTAAGTTGAAAATTTGAAAGGGTGGCTTAGACAAAAGTTAGAGCTAAGAAAAAAAAAAAGGAGAGAGAGAGAAAGAGAGAGAGAGAGAGCGCTTATCCAACCCATCTTCCCTCATGTCCAAAGTTTCCAAATCATTTTCAATGAATTTGTCTTTTCTCATGTCTCCAAAGTCATCCTTCCTCATTAGAGATTTATTCTCTAAGGATATGCTATCTTCTATGCCCTTATCCTATAATAGGGGCATGTCTTCTCAAAATGTCATCATCTGTTGTCAATCCATCCTGTCACTTAGCTCAAAGAGTTAATACATATCTCCAGTCTATCATATCCATATCTCTCATTTGGGAGGATGATCCCTAATTTGTCTTCTTCCACTAGCCCTTTAGCCATTCCTAAGGGCTTTTTGTTTTAGCCAGTGCAGTTAGTGTGTCATCAAGTCAAACTAATTAAGTGTCACTCTAAGAATCTCTTCAATCTCAAACAATAAGAAAAGCTTGGCTTGCTCTTTTCCATGATGCTACAAAAAGCAAAACCATACAACCTCCATGATTCTTTTTAGAAGTTTAAGCCTACCTTCAAACCATTCTCAAACTTTTCCATCCTAAGCCTCATTGGCAAATCATACCATCATTTTAAGCTCAAGCCATGTACCACCATTTTCTTGGTAAAATCTCATCATGGGTAGAACAAAAAATCTCAAGTCTCTTAAGACTCATCATTCTTGAATCTAGTTCTTTAGCAAAACCATAAGTTAAGGCATATCTCTTATAGCCTATCATTCTCAAGTTGATTAAGAAGGACTCGAACCAGTTAAGGCCCATCTCATGCATCTTTGGCAAACATCTCATGATCCTTAAAAGATTAAGCCTCATTGGCAAAACACATAATCCCTGAGATCCTTAAAACCTGTAAATCATTCTGATGTAACCATGTTAAAGGAAAAACCCTTATCTATGAGCCTATAGTATCCTTGTGACCAAAACCTGTAGCACCATACCTGAGCCAAAGCCAACCACAAAAAACATCCTCGTAGAAAACTATCCTCATGACCAAAAGCCTTCACTATGAAACCCAAAACCAAAAGCCTGCCGTGAAGCCCAAATCTATAAGCCTTTATCAAGGAGCCCAAATCCAGAAGCCTTCACCATGAAGCCCACTCCTAAAAAGCCTTCATGATGAATCCCACTCCCAAAAGGCCTTCATTTATGAAATCCATGATCTCCTCTAAGGAAAAATCTAACAGAGACGTCCAAATTAATTGCCAAGCCTCACCTTTTCCTATATGCTACAATTAGCCTCCTAGGTATAGCATCCCAGTCAGATCTCTCTAACACAGTCTTAAGACAAAATCTGACCAAGCCTTTTGAATGAACTCACCAGAAGGCTATAACTTGACTGAGCATCTAATATGATCTCTTATAAAGCTAAACCAGACTGAGCTTCCAAAAGACCCTAACCAAGGCCAAATCTAAACTAGCCTTCCAAGATGATCTCCCTGAAAGCCAAACTAGAAGGCCATAATGGACCAAGCCAATTACCATACCTGACCAAAGAATCCTGCATGAACTTCTTTAGAGACAAGACTGACAAACTGACCTTCGCCAAAACTTGACCTAGCTTTTCGACCTAATTGTCTTCAAGGACTTCACCTTTCCAAATTCAGCCTTAAACCAAACCATCTCCCAAGCCGAACCCACCTAAGCCCAGCTTAACCTTTTTCTGCCAAACCTGGCTTAACTTCATAAAGTGTCTTCTTTCTAGGCCAATCTGATAACCAGTGAACAAAGCAGCCTCATACCTGATATGACCCTAAGCTAGTTATTCAATCCGATCCCAAATTAAAATTCCATGCTTGACTAAGCCTTTTAAGCTGACTAGCTCAATCTCTTCCTCCTCTAAGGCCAAACTGGTAACCTTTGACTGACCCTTCAACTAGCCTCATACCTGGTCCAACCATCCCTAAGCTAGTTTATCTGGACAAAATAACCAAATCACTTTATCATTCTAAAGTGGGGGCATTTGCCTCCTAAATATTCACCTTTCCAAAATTGGGGCATCTTTCTCCTAAAAAAAAAAAAAACCACAGCATAACAAAGTGACCCTTTACAAGTTCAAAGTATCCAATCATTGCATAATCTTATGTATTTTGCATTAAATACTCTTAAATCAAGGCGGATTATCATATTAAACTTCACAAAGCAAGACAGGATCATCTCCTTACCAATTCCTACCAAATAGGGTCGTCATTATTTCTACCGACAGGATCATCTCTTCGCTGATTCCTACCAGAAAAAGTCATCATTATTCCTACCAGACAGGAACATCATTTTTTAGCTCCTATCGAAAAAGATAGTTTTAGGATTCATATCTTAAATCTGAATTAGGTATCCCTTTTAATCAAACCCATCCTAAGATAGCTTTAGAATTCATACCTTAAATTTGAATTAGGTATCTCTTTTGATCATACCTATCCTAGGTCAACCTTAAGATCCCTACCTTAAATCTGAATTAGGTATCTCTTTTAATCAAACCATCCTAAAATAGCCTTAGGATAATTTTACCCATAAATGTTTAGTAACAATCACCTAAGCATCCTTATGGTTCATTTTTTCTGCCACTTTTATTCAAAATCCACCATTTTCCCTAAAACATGTCTAGACTCTAACTTAGGCATCCATTTGGTTCATTTTACCATCCCTTATCCTCGGGTTCACTATTATCAGAATCGCCTTTTGTCTAAAGCCAATTCTAATGAGGGGGCAGCTATGAACCCTCAAAATTACACCCTTGGGATCTGACTGCAACTTGACACCTGCTAAAATTATTGCGCTACATAGAGCCAATATGGTAGTCCTATAGGGTGCAAGGCAGGGGTCAAAGGGGCAGCGCCCCATTGAAAAATAAATTCCCTGAATCTTTCACCTTTAGATGACCAACACTTGATTACGAACCAATAGAATCAAATCAGACTCAAATCATATCAGAAATAGAGTAAAATCGACCTAAATAGTGCTAAACTAGGTCGATTCGGGCAAGTCGCGCTAGGCGTGCCATCAGGTTGGGCAGCATGCCCAACGTGCTGGGGGCACGGGCAACACCAAATGACCAGCATGCCACCAGTGCCATCCAACCTCCCGGCACCCTTCACCTTCCTCTATAAATAAAGCTTCCATTCTAGCTCTCTATGATGAATTTTGAGGCAAAAATTCACCTATATTGCTCTTCTTTTTATGCTAAAATTCTGATTAAAAATTGATACTAAAATCTGTCATTTCAACTTCTTTTAATTTACAATTATTATTCTATTCTACTAACCTTTTCTGTTTAAGGTTCAACTTCAGGATTTCCTAATTCAAGGTAGAGCTTAGATCTAGAGTTAATCTCACCCTATTCATCCGAAGGTCAAGGAAAACAAAAGTAAATTCCTTTTCTTCTTTCCATTTCTAAAATTCTAAACTCAGATCTAGAATTCTCTCTATTCTATCTTTCTTTAAATCTAAAACATAAAAGATCTAAAATTTATTAATTTAAAAATCAGATTTAAATTAATAAACCAAACTAACATTTTTTTCAAAACCCCTCCTTCACAAGAAGGAAGAACTATGTGCGATTTGATTCTTATTCAATAGGATATGCAGGCTACCATTCTATAAGGCATCAACTCTAAAATTTTTTCAAATAGCATTTTCCCTTTCAGATTTACAATTCAAGTTTTATTTTACTTTGTTATTTATTTGTATGTGTTGGATTCTTTATGTTCATCTCTGTAATTTAGTTGAGGAACGTATACTTTCCTAGTATCCATAAAAGCCAGAGGAAAGATCCTCTTTATTTCATTCATTTTGTTTTTGTAATAATTAAGTAGGATTTATTTTTTGTTTATTTATTTACAACTATCATTTTATTTTACCATCAATAACTATTTCATTCATCATTTTCGCTCATGTTTATGCATACACTAAAATTGCCTTTTTTAGAGTTATTTTGCAATTTTTAGCTAAACTGAAGAAAATTATATTTTCTTAATTTGTTTAAATGCCAAAACCTAATCTCCAAGCCCTCTTTGGTCACTCGCAGGTTAGTGCTTTTCCATTGGGGATAAATCAAACATTTTAGAGTCAATCAAATTGGGTTTGCTTTAATTTTTCCAATTAAAATAAGTAAATTAAAGTGACAACTCCCTTTTATAAATAATAAATTTCAAAACCCAATTTTCTAAACTCATAGCGCGTTTTAATTGTGGAGTTTCTCCTAAAGAGCATATTGATTCCCCTCAGTGGATCGGATCAGTGCTCAAGTAAGGGCTCACAGGTATCTAATCATTACATAATCAGATGCATTCCACAATAGAACAAGTTGTAAGTCAGACTTCTAAATCAAAATGGATCATCTCTTTGCCAATTCTTACTTGACAGGGTCATCATCATTCCTGCCAGACAGGATCATCTCTTTGTCGATTCCTACTAGATAGGGTCATCATCATTCCTACTAGAAATGTCTCAAAACTAACTAGACATCAAGCTGGACTTTCCAAAATAAACTGGAACCATTACTTTTACTAGATTTCACCAAATCTTCTTTACCTCTAACATTAACACTAGACAGATAGCCTTGATTTAAATTCAGCAACATTAAGGCTGAACAGATATCCTTGATTGAGATTTATGCCAAATCATCTTTACCTCTAACATTAAGGCTAAATAGACAGCCTTGATTGAGATTTCTCCAAATCTTCTTTACCTCTAACATTAAGGCTGAACAAATAGCCTTGACTGAGATTTCCCCAAATCATTTTTACCTCTAACATTAAGGTTGAACAGATATCCTTAATTAAAATTTATGCCAAATCATTTTTATCTCTAACATTAAGGCCAGACAAATAGCCTTGATTTAGATTTACCCGAAATCATCTTTACCTCTGACATTAAGGCCAAATAGATAGCCTTGATTGAAATTTACCCTAAATCATCTTTACCTCTAACATTAAGGCTAGACAGATAGCCTTGATTGAGATTTATCCTAAATCATCTTTACCTCTAACATTAAGGTCGAACAAATAGCCTTGATTGAGATTTATCCCAAATCATCTTTACCTCTAACATTAATGCTGAACAGATAGCTTTGATTGAGATTAACCCAGATTAAAGCCGGACAGATGGCCTTGATTGAGATTTACCCTAGATTTTCTTTACCTCTAAGATTAAGGTTGAATAGATAGTCTTGATTGAGATTTACCCAAATCTTCTTTACCTCCAATACTAAAGCCAGATATATATCCTTGATTGAAATTCACCAAACCTTCTTTATCCTCTAACATTAGGGTCGAACAGATAGTTTAATTGAAATTCACCAAGACCATTCTCGCAATCAATGGCTAAACCAATAGCCATTGACAAAACCTTATTCAACGTAAGGGGCCTCCTCCCAAAGGATCTGACAAGAACACACAAGCCTAGAAATCTGACATGGCACCTCTTCCCAACGTTCATCATCATTAGAATCACTTTTTGTTCAAGGCCAATTCTGATGAGGGGTTCGCTATGAACCCTCAAATTTACACCTCTAGATAACCAACACTCAATTATAATCCCGTAGAATCAAATTGAGCGTAAATCATATCTAAATCGGATGAGAAACGGGCCAAAATTGCAAAAAGGGCAAAGTTAGGCCTAGCAGCCATAGGACGCCCTGCGGCTACCATGGAAGCTAAAGTGGCTATTGCAGGTGTCCCTACAGCTGCTGCTAATGTATCGACGGCTGCCACGGGCTTTCGCAGAGTAGCTGTGGTATTTTTCCATATTTTTGCGATTTTTCTTCATTTTGTGCACCTATCCCACATCGGAAGTGCATGAAACCTTTCCCCTATATATAGGGGTCATCCCACTCCTTTTTGATGATCTCATGACCTCTTGACCTTTTAGTTTGCTTGATTAGCCTTTGCATCAAACGAACCATCTCCACAAGTTTAGTCTGAAAGGAACGAACTTTTTAGTTTAAAATTTTATTTGGGTGGTCATTTTAACGTAGCTCTTCTCAAATTAGTCCGAGGAAGCCCTAATAATGTCGTTCAAGTCTCTATTTAAAAGTTGTTGTTCCGCCAAGTTAAAAAGGTGGAATTACGATATAGTCATCCGCTTCATCCGCCCTACATCCCCAAGCCTCATCCTCGTATGGTATTTATTTTCTTTTATTATTTTCTTGTTTTCTTATTTTGTTTTGCTCTGTTTTAATTTTTCTTTTGCTTTATATTGTTTTGTTTGTTTTGTTATTTTCCTTAGGATTGCTTAGTTTGTTCTCTTCATTTATTATTTCTTTGCTTAGCATGTTTTATCATTTTCTTTCATTATTTTGAGGCATATTGATTAGAATATGATTTAATTAACTTGTTAAATGATTTGAATTAATGCATCTACGTGTTAATTAAATCTTGACCTAATTAACAACTTGGTGAATAATTCTGCTTGTTTAATCAATCGACCTACCTTTTAATCAATGAACTAAAATATGATAAAAGGCTAAGACTAAACAAACCCATTTAGCAAGAAGGGTGAACTACGTGGATTTTGATTCTTATTCAAAGGGATACATAGGCTTGCTTGTTTAAAGCATCACATCCAATTTAAATAAGAAATAATCATTCTCTTATATATTCTTTCATGAATTAGTTCTTTTTCGTTGTGCTATTTGCTTTTAGTTTGTTTTCTTTATTATGATGTTGGTTTTGTTCCTCTTTTTATTTATTTGTTACTTTAGAATTATTTTGGGGGATATGTGATTTTTTTAAAACTCATAAGGGTTAGAGAAAGTATCCCTATTTTGGTTTTGAATTGTAAAGTTAATTCATTTACTTTATTGCTTTACTTTTTCACTTTGAATGAATGTTTATTTATTTGTTTAATTAATGAATTATATAATTGTTTATGCATTATGTAAACTATTCATGAAATTTATTTTAAGTCATTTATATTAAATTTGCCAAACTAATCATTTCCTAAATAAACCGAAAATCTAGTTCTCAATCTTCTTTGGTTTCGAGGCAAATGATCCTTTTTTTTTTTCATTAGGATATTAATCATAGTCAATTTGGGTTTTTCCTAAATAAAATAAAATTAAGGTGGTGACTCTTTTCAAAATCAATCAATCTGAACCCAAGGG
This sequence comes from Reutealis trisperma, assembly GCA_947687605.1. Lineage (NCBI taxonomy): Eukaryota > Viridiplantae > Streptophyta > Magnoliopsida > Malpighiales > Euphorbiaceae > Reutealis > Reutealis trisperma. Next base: position 215,403 of record CANTUT010000251.1, on the reverse strand, counting down.
TTCCATCTTGAGTTCAAACCCAAATAAGCATTTTGATCCCACTTAATAGGATCAAACTAGTGCTCAGGCGAGGCCTCACACCATACTAGAACAGAGCTAAGATTAACCAAATCCTAATACCTACCAACCCATTTATTCAAACCTTTTGACAAAACCAAAACCAAACCCTAAAAGAAGTCCAAACCCTAAACTCCCCAACCAACCCCCCAAGCCACCCAGCAGGGCCAAAAGCACAAAAGGAAACATTGGACCATATGGAGTGAACCATAATCTTTGTCATCTATGTTAATCTATATGCTCACTCATCGCCACAAGCTTCCAAAGTCAAACTAGGGGTAAATCATCGACACCCTATTATTATAACCAATTCTTCCTCCAAAGTCTTAGGAAGCCTAAACAGATAAATTCCCTTATGAACTTGAAATAAGCCACTTGTCTACTAAATTCATCACAGACCAACTCGTTATCCCATTGCTATGCCAAGCCCCAACCCATGTCAAAATAGCCAAATTGTTGCCCTCTAATAGGGCACCTTCCTAAAAGTACCTTTTTAGATAACCAGTCATTGGTTTAAAGCATGTAGCTTGCATGAATGCCTTTCTTTTAGGGTTTAGATTACCCATCATTGTCATCACTCAAAAACATCATAGAATTATCAAACCTTTATAGGACAACCTTAGGAATCCATTAAAAAAATCAATCAAAATAATCATCTTGCAACCTGCATACCACTTTTAAGAGTCAACATCACATACAAATTACATTCATAACATACACAGAGCAAACCCGTGAATGCACCCTCTTGCATCTATACATTCATCATTATCTATAGTGCAAAAGTTAAGATGTCCATAAATCCCAAATCATACATACATAAACATGCATCATTTATGCAACAACATTTATGCAACTATCTGCAATCATGCATCATCATATATATGCTGAGCCAATAGCCTCATCGACATCTCTTAAAGCTGACCAGTACTTCTTCGAAGCTGACCGATACCTCCTAAAACTTACTAGTGCCTCTTTGAAGCTAAATGACACCTTTCCACATCCAATCAATGAACTGTGACTTTCAGAGTCTCTTTAATCCTAGCTAAGTTACAATGAGCCTTCCAAAAGACCTAAGCAGTCACATTCAAAAGCCCAAGTTTCTTTAATGCAACAAAAATCCTGTCAGAATCTCTTGAGCTGACTCACCATATGCCGAGGCTCTCCTTCTATCAAAATCCTTTGAGAATCTCTTGAGCCAACTTACCATAGGCTGAGGCTCTTCTCCTATGAAAATTTTTTAGAAACTCTTGAGCCAACTCGCCATAGGCTAAGGCCCTCCCTTTAACAATTTTTTTTTTCAAAATTTATCGAGCTGACTCGCCATAGGCTGAGGCTCTCCTTCTATCAAAATCTTTTTAGAATCTCTTGAGCCAACTTGCCATAAACTAAGGCTTTCCCTTTATCAAAATCTTGTTAGAATCTTTTAATCCGACTCGCCATAGGCCGAGACTACTCCTTGGCCAAAATCTTTTCAGAATCTATTGACCTGACTCACCATAGGCTGAGGCTCTCCTCCTATTAAAATCTTTTCAGAATCTCTTAAGTAAACTCTCCCTAAGCCGAGGCTCTCCTACCAAAATTCTTTTAGAATCTCTTATCGACTAGCCATAGGTCGAGACTCTCCCTTTACCAAAATCTTGTCAAAATCTCTCAAGTTGACTTGCCATAGGTCAAGGCTCTCCTTTTACTAAATTGTCTTATCCAAATCCTCTTCCACTTATAAGTGTCTAGAAACGGTCACCTAGATATAAATGTGGTTCTTTTTTCCATCACTTTTATCTAAATCCATTAATTTTACCCATAAATGTATGGTTTCACTTTTCATATCTTTTACCCAAATCCATCAATTCATCCAAAAATATCTAGCCATAGTCTAGATATCCCTTTGGTCCATTTTCTCACTTCCATTTATCAGTCATATTTTCCACCCATAAATGTTTAAGAATGATTGCTTAAACATCCTTGTGGTTCTTTTTACCATCTTCCTTTTTTAACCATGTCTCTCATCTAAATATGTCTAAGCATTGACCTAGATATCACTTTGGTTCCTTATAGAATCACTTCTTTTGGGTTCACTATCATTAGAATCGCCTTACAGAAAAGAAAATTCTGATGAGGGGGCAACTGTAAACTCTTAATTTTATACCCTCATAATCTATCCACAGCTTAACACCTGTTAAGGTTTAACAAGCTACGCAAAGTCAATGCCATGGTCCCACTAGCCGGTCAGCGGGCAGGAGTCAAGGAGGTAGCGCCCTAGAGCAAAAAATAGACTTTCAGTCACATTAGTATAAGGATACTTAATTTTTAGACACTTACACTTTTTTTTACCCTAATTGAGCCTTTTATACCATATAGTATTTTTCCAAAACTGACTGAATTTTCTCTCAAACTGACTTTTTTAGCTGTTGCAAAATTAATTTTGAACTTATCAACATTAACCGATAAAATTTTTAAACTTGTAACTCCCAAAAATTGACCCGAAAGTCTCAAAAATTGATCCAAAACATTTAAAAATTGACCAAAAAAGATCTCAAAAAGCGAGCTAGGCGTGTGCCACTTAGAGCTGCATCAATCTAATGCAAATTTGCTTTAGTGTTTGCATGGATCCGCGTCAGACAGGAGTGGTAGCTGCCTCCATCTGAGATGGGTCCCTGCAGACTTGATGTGGATTCAGGCCCTATGAAGCATATCTGCATCTCCTTTTGTGCGGAGTTGCATCTTCTATACTGCTTATGCACAAAAAATGACCAAATTACCCCCTTTCAACCCAATTTTTAACCCCCTTTTTAGCCCCACCCTTTTGGTCTTTTCAGATTTTCACTTTCAAAATCACCCCTCATTTTCCTATAAATAGCCCTTCTATTTATTCATTTCACCATAACCCTTAAATTAGAGTTGATAGTTATCCTCTAATTTCTCTTTTCTTTTCCTTCCAACCACTCTCTAATTAATTAATTAATCTTTTTAATTAATTAATTATCTCATCCTAACCAAGTTAATTAATTTTCTCAATTAATTAAAATTCTTTTTTTTAAATTAAAAACAATCACTCAATTAATTAATTAATCACTTTTTTTTTTCAAAATCAAATTAATCCTTCTTTTTTTTTTTTTTTTACAAATCTACCCTTTATCCAAATTAATTAATTAATCTTTTTAATTAATTAACTTATCCGTCCATTTCAACATATTAATTAGTTAATTAATCATTTTAATTAATTAATTAATTAATTCCTCAATCAATCCAATCATCTAGTCCTAATAAAATGGAACTTCAGTATGGTAAAACTCTCTATCCACCAAAAACAATGATATCAGCCTTTTTCACTCTCAAAACACCCAAATCAAAATTAATCTAATCAGCTCTTAAACACCTTCACTTAATCGTGGAACGAACTACATGGATTTTGATCCCATTAAATGGAGTACGTAGACACGTTTGGAATATAAATCCAAGCCTCAAATCCAAATCCCAATCAATCCCTATTCCCCCTTTTAATTAATTTATGTAATTAGTTTAATTTGTAATTAAGGAGCAACTATGTGGTTCACTTAGAATCCAAAAGGACCGGAGAAAACACTCTCTTTAATTTATAAATGATTTACTATATTTGCTCTTCAATTTTCTCATGCATCCATATTATGCCATGTTCATATATTTTATTTATAATTATCATCTTATAAATGTCATCCATGAAATTAATTTTTCAAAGTCAAATTAAATTTAAGATCCAAAATTAGATTATTTAACCAAAAATTTAATCCCCAAGCTTAACTTGGTTTGAAAACTAGTGATTTTGATCCTTGGGTAAATTAATTGCAAAATTAATGAATTAGAGTCAATTTGGGTTTTTCCCTTAATATTTTTCTAACTAAATAAAATTAAGATTGTGACTCCTAAAATTATTTTTAAAAACAACCAACTGAACCCTGAGGGTTCCATCGTTAGTCTAAACTCGAATGAGCGTCCTAATTCTCTCTAGCAGATCGGCTGATGCTTGGCAAGGCCTCACATTTCCAAATCTTGGTTGTGGGACTAGATCAAGGGGTACTCATTCTTCAAAGCCAAACCTTTAGTAGAGACTCTATCAGCAATTATATCACACTCAGACTTCAACTTCTTGCCTTCATTCAACAACTTAATAAGATGATTTTCTCTAGCTAATACTTCAGCTTTGAGTTGTTGAAGTGCATAATATTCTTCCTGGTATTAAGCTAAAAAGGACTAAAGGTTAGATTGGACTTGGGCTACTTACATCATCAAGGAATCATACTCTTGCTTATAAACAGAAAAGGACTGAAGCTTCTTAGATAAGCTTGCAATAGAATTACTGTGGGTTGTAGTAGTATTAAACATAAACTTCACTTCTGATAAAAGCCCACTAAATAGAGCAGTTTCTTCTAGCATGCTCAAAGCTGCTTAGAGAATAGAAAGAGAGGACTGTACCACCACATGCTAGTCTTCATTAAAGCTTCAGATAGCAAGGAAGCAGTAGAGTTGGTGCTAGAAGAAGCCCGGGTCAAGAAAGAAAAGTCTAGGCTACCCAAAGAATCATAATGATATTATGAAGGCCTGCATTATAAGAAACAAAAAAGCAATTTAATAGATAAGTCTCTTAAGGCACCAGTAAACAAGAAAGGAAATTTACCTTTAAAGGAGAAGGAATAATGGGCTCTTTACTAGGAGATGGACCTCGAGCTCTTATACCACCAGTATCTTTAGAAGAATAGGGGTGAGAGATAGGAGATGAATGGTCAGATGGTGGTGAGGAAGCACGAATGCCATCTGATATGGAAAAGTAATAGTGTGAAAAGTGTAAAATCACCATATGAATAGATTCTTCTACTTCATCTTCATCATCACTCCCAAAAGAAGGAGAATTTGAAACACCCATAGGAGTTTGTGGTGTATTAGAAAATTTACTCTTTAGTTGTGTTCTATTGGACCTTCTAAGACTAGTAAAAGGAGGTGGCATCATTGGTTTGCTCTTCTTGCCTTTTTTAGGAGTTAGTATTATAGTTGTCTTCACTTTTTTTTTTGCCTTAGATGGTGTTTTGTCTTTGTTAGGAGTGGTATGTGCTTCCCTTTGTCTTTTCCTAGACTTGTAAGGGAGTGGAGAAAAAGATATATCTAAAAAAATGGAAAAGAAAGTCAAAACTCAAAAAATAAAGTAGGCCTAATTCGCCACTAATTTATATCAAAGAAATAAACTTAGTAGTAATCATTTTCTTCTAATGAATTAGGAACATGCTCCTTAAAAATCCTAGACCACCAATCACCAAACATAGTCCTCTCTTGAGTAGAAATCTCTAAAAGTAGGCAATAGGAGGAGTAGTCCCTTTTAGCCAAGATCTTAATTGAAGCCTCTGTCATAGTATCCTTGGGCAAAGAAAGATGAGGGATATCTAAAGAAGGAATCAGCTGAACCTAACCGAATTGCCTACTCCATAAACAAAGTAAGCACTTATACACCTTAGGAGGACTAGCAAAGGGGATATTAGAAAAAAGATAGAAAACCACCTACTATAAGGAGCCTACTAAAAGAAAATGCATAGAAGAGCTGAGTCTAAAAAGTTTGCAAGCTACTAGAATCATAAGGAAAAGAGTGAAGCCACCAAGGTTTATACTATAGACTATTATAGAGAGGAGACCAAAGATCTAATTGTTCAAGTAACTGTGAAGACAAACCATAGAAAAAGCTAAAAAACTCAATGGATCCTAAAGAAACTTTATAGGTCATGAGTTGGTAACCCAATGGTAAAAGATGAGATAGATGATCTCACTTCAACTCTGAAAAATAAGCCAACAACCATATTTGAACTATCCATAAGCTACCACCCAATTTAGTAAAGGGATCATTAGTAGTACACTTATGCAAAGCATAGAAGGTGGAAGCTAAAAACATGGTGCCTAAAGCATAAGGTTTACCTGCAATAAAAGCTCTAACTAAAGGCAAGTAATCCATGGAAGGTTTACCAAAAACTAGTAGAAGATTAATTTACAAATAAGGACCCAAAGGAATTCAATGTGTTCTTCCAAGGTAATTTCTACTGTAGAGTCACACCACCTTTTGATAATGCCATAATAAGAACTTTGAGTGGTAGAAGAAGAGGAGTATGATGGTAAGGAAGAATCCTAAGGGTTAAGTAAACATGGGATATCTTTACCCAAGATAGGAAGGCCAGTAAGGAATAGAATGTCTTTTAAGGTTAAAGAAGCCAAACCAAATGGAAAGACAAAGGAACAGAGTGAAAGGGACCAAAACCTTAAGGCAGTGCATAAAATGCTAGATTCCAAGGTCAAGGGTTACAAGCTCATTTGGATTAAATCATGGATGCCTGTGAACCCTCAATTTTACACTTTCATCATTCGGACGTAGGTTGATACCTGCTAAGATTACTGTGCTACATAGAACTAGTACAACAGTCCTGCTAGTTGGTTAGCAGGCATGGGTTAAAGGGGCGGTGCCCTTGGAGCAAAAAATGGGCTTTCAATCATATTAGTAGAAGGATACTTATTTTTTGAACACTAACACTTATCCAACCCTCGCCAGACCTTCTATATCAGATAGTAATTTTTCCTCAGACTAACTACTCAACTATTTTAAAATTAATTTTGAGCCTATTGATACTAACCGATAAAGTTTTGAACTTTAAAACTCCCGAAAATTGACCTAAAAGTATAAAAAACTGACCTATACACCAAAGCAGAATTTTCAATTGGCATGGCACCAAAGCACCTGGTGACGCCATCTCCCCTATAGGCAGCGTTGCCACCTTCCCGGGCGGTATGCTGCTAGGCACATAGGCATGCAGCCTAAAAGCCTTATGGCACCGTCAACTCCTTAAGTGGCATGGTTCCCACCACCCTTTTTGCAGTTTTCAAAATGCCCCCAATATGATTTTGCAGTATTTTTCCAGCCCTATCCTTTTAGTCTTTTCACTTTTTCACTTCCTAAAATACCCTCACCCCCATTTTCCTATAAATACCCTCTCATTTCTACCATTATTCCATATCCCTTAAGTTAGAGTTGTCAGCTATCTTGTAGTTCCTCTCTTCTTCTCCCTCCAACCATTTTCTAATTAATTAATTAATCATTTTAATTAATTAATTAATTATCTTACCCTAACCAAGTTAATTAATTTTTTTAATTAACTAAAACTCTTTTTATAAAAAATTAAAATAACCACTCAATTAATTAATTAATTAATCTTTTTAACTAATTAATTAATCACTTTTTTTCAAAATCAAATTAATCCTTTTATTAATCCACCCTTCATCCAAAATAATTAATTAATCATTTTAATTAATTAATCCATCTATCAATTTCATCACATTAATTAGTTATTAATTATTTTAATTAATTAATTAGCCCTCAATTAATCTAATCATCTAGTGCCGATAAAACAAAATTTCAGTCGAATAAAACTCTCCGCCCTCCAAAAGCAAAGGTATCAATATTTTCCTCTCAAACCCAAATCAAATTAATCAATCAAATTAAACCCTAAACCTCTCTACTTAATCATAGAATGAACTATGTAGGTTTTAATCCCCATTCAATAGGGTACATAGGCACGTCTGGAATTTAAATCCAATCCCAAAATTAATTCCATTTTTCCCTTTACTTTCAATTGTAATCAATTATTTATTTATTTTTAGAATTAAGGAGTCATTATGTGGTTCTCCTAAATCCATAAGGATTAGAGGAAACACTCTTCTTAATTTGTGTATGTTTATTTTAATCATTTTATTAATTTCTCATACACCATACATTCATATTATGCCATATTCATACATTTAATTATTTGCCATCTTATGAATGTCATTCACGAAATTAATTTTTCAAAGTCAAATTAAACTTAAGAGCTAAATTTAAATTATTTAACCAAAAACCTAGTCCCAAACTCAACTTGGTTCGAGACTAGTGATTTTATCCTTGGGTAAATTAATTAAAAATTAATGAATCGAAGTCAATTGGGTTTTGCTTTAATTTTTCCATTTAAAAATAAACTAGGATGGTGACTCCCAAAATCATTTTCAAAATCAACCAATCCAAACCTGAGAGTTCCATTATAAGTCTAAACCCGAGACCTCATAATGCCAAGTTTTTTCCAATCATCCTCATATTGGGGGTTAGTCTAAGAACCTATTGACTCTATTCATCAGTAAGTTTTGGCTAGGATTTAATCTTGTCAGAGACTTTAGGTTTCTTTAACAAGGACCCTAGTAAAAGCTCATCAGGATTGTTGAGTGGAAAAGGGAAGCCTTATGCTATAAAGCTTTTAGGACCTAGTCCTAAGGAATGCTCTCTTTGGGAGGCCTTTGGGACGAAATCCTTGGCATTATAGCTACACAATACCAAAAACATGTGTGAATTTATGAACTATTATACAAGGTGTACAAGTAAGCAAGCAAGAGGAAGATACCTGAAAAGTACATTAGGTCGAGATGAGTCACATAGCAATGACATTGAAGGAACACTCTGCAATAAAAAAGAAAAATGTGTGTTGGTATGGGTTTTAGAATGTAGAAAGTATTTGACCAACATTACCTCTGATGCTTGGAAAGAACTAGAAGTAGGAGTCTATTGGCTAGAGGATCTATGCAAATACATTAGTCTTGAAGACGTTAGAGAAAAATGGCATAAATAGAAATGTCTCTTTGGGAAATAAAATAAAAAAAAATCTAAGAACAAATAAGATACTTGGACAAAAGCATTGTCTCTAGAAGTAATGAGACTAACAAAAGTAGAAGAGGATGGTAAATCTATGGCCACAACTACAAAAGAAGGAAGAGCATCAATGCAACAAAGGAGCAAAGAAAGATGAGGTACAATCTTATTTAGTACTTAATTGAGAAAACACAAGTTTATTCAATAACCTGAAATTTTGCCTTGACCTAAATAAATTTAGATTGGTCAATAGACTATGCTTTGTTCCAAATTGTGAGTCAATGAAATTCCTAGTGATCGAAGCCTCCAATGTCAGAAAAATAATCATTAAGGCTTTATAGGATTAAGGTTACCTAACCAAACCATCAACCATAAAAATTAGGTCGAAAGCACCTTACACTTTCAAGCCAAAACACATTTAGCACCCCAGATTCGCAAAATCAATGAAACTCATTAGATCATCAGGTGTTTTCCAAAAAAAGAATAAGAGATGTTCATGTGATTTTGGCATGGAAATCCAAGATATATGCCAAAGTCATAATAAGTAAACATGACACAATAAGACATGGAGAAAAAGTAAACCTTAGGTGATTTTGCAACAAGTGCTAATATTTCATTGGCCTTTAGGCTAAGGAAAGTTGGAAGTTACATGCAAACCTAATTTTAAGGTTAAAATCAATAAAAATCCATCATAAGGTTTAAGCTCCTAATGTTGTCCAAAATCATGGCCATTCGATTTTGTATCATTCCATCATTTAAATTTCCATTACCCTTTCTTGGTTCAAACTTTTATGGTCAATACTTACCCAAAACCAATAAAAGACAATTTTGTACATTGAACCATATTTATATTTAGGCTAAGGTTTACTTGAGTCTAAGTTTTTCATAAATTCATCATTGGCCAATACATGGCCATAAGTTAATTTCATTTAGAGCTTGAATTTGATATCTAAATGCATTGTGTGAATTTAGAATGATAAAGGCCAAAATATGATTGTATAGTACCATCCTATTTAAGCCAAAAATTTCAATCCATTTCAAGTCTACATTTAATTTTCCAGGATTTATTTTTCATCATGGTTTTAATGTACAATCTGTTTTGAAGGCCAACACGTGGCCATATTTCATTCTTATTGTTTAAGCTTGGTGTTCAAGATTGCAAGTTAAAAGCCAAAAAGGGGGTAATCAAAATTATTATAAACTTGAATTTAATAATTGTTTGAGCAAATGAAAGCCCTCATGTAAATTGGAGCCAAATTACAATCATGTTATGGTTATGTGTTTCTTTTCAAGCATATTCATAGCCTAATGATGAGGTATTTGATTAAACTACCTAAAGGCCAACATATGGTCACTATTTTATAGCATTTTACGCTAGAATTTCAAGGTATAAAAGCTATTAAATTAATTCTCAAGAAAATTCAAAGACAGTTTATTTAAGTTTTCTCATGGTTCCAAGTCCATTATTTAGGCATATTGTCTCAAATTTGCAAAAATCTCTTATGAATTTGAATCGGCTAAACGCAAAATTAGCCATTTAATTTCATATCTCCTATGACATAGGCTTAAAATCCAAAGCTTGAAAAGGTCTTCAATTCAAAAGTACCCTGGAAGAATTTTTTCATACACAAGCCTAAATCCCTAGTTGTGAGTTCTAACTCTTTCCACCATTATTTTACTTGAAAATTCTCCAAGTACCAACACATCATAACCAAGCCAAATATGCATAATTTGGGCTAAACATAAGGCCTAAGTTAATTCCAATCACATTCAATAGCAAAATTCTCACCTAAAAGCAAAAGTACCAAGTCCATTCTTCATCATCATCAAGAATTCATCAAGGAATTTTGCCTTCGCCATATAAAATTCATCCAATAAGTCATCTTATGTCTTTATTTAGCCTAAATATAAAAGCCTAAATTCATTTTAATTATGATGAATTCAAGCATCAAATAAGTAATCAATTCAAAAGGAGCCTATCAAAGATCAAGGTAAGAAGCCAAGTGGTCATATTTGGTTAAGTTTATTGTGACTACTGATGGTCTAAAACCCATCATGATTCCTTAACTGGTCAATACATGACCATTCTAACATCATTTGATTAAATTAACTAAAGGCCAACATATGGCCAACAACTTATAGAGTTCTAGGATAAAATTTCAAGGCCTAAAAATTGGTCATGAAAACATCCAAAGGAAATTTCACTGAAGTCCACCATGATAAACATGAATTAAATTGGCCGAAGTAAATTTGGCCATTTAATTTCTTAAAATTCCTATGGAAAACTCAAAAGCTCCAAAGTAAGACTCCTAACATAAAAGGAAAGTCCCTAATGGAAAATGTGGGTTTAATTATTGTAGCTATATTTACAAAGAATGGTCAAAGACCAAAACATGATTTTTCTCAAAGTGATCATTGACAAAAATTATTGTCAAAATTTGCAACAATTTGCAAATTTAAGCATCAAAGGGTAAAACCAAACAAAAGAAAGCTCATTGAGATTCTCCCCTTAAATAGCCAACATATGGCTATCTTGATACCCTTGATTGAAAATTAAGGCAAATATTGTGGGTATACCAAAAAATAACACTTTTAGGCAAACTACCCTCCCACCAAATTACCCATTCAAGCTCCCATCCAATTCAATCTTTACTTCAAGTGGTATCTAATTCATCATTTAAGGACCATTCAAAAGCAAACAATTGAAATATCAAGAATTTACCTTTCTTGAACTTTCTTCTTTGATACACTTAGGTAATGTGATGAAGCTTTCTTGAAGAAGAATTTTTTGGTGATAAGGAACTCTTTTAAGGGGATGGAGTTGGTGTTGGATGGATTTACCAATGCCAAAGCTTTGAACCACCTAAAAAAAATGTATTATTTGATGATTTAGATTCAAGAAAATTACAAAAAGGCAACTACCTAGTGAAATGGTGGGATTATTTGGAGGAATAGCCACTACAGTCGAGTCCTTTGAAGCAGCTAATGAAGAGAGTTAGTTGTTGAATGATGAGACAGTGCCAGAGATTGTCGTGAATGGGCCATTCATGACTAGAGGAGCAGCTGCAACTCGATGTAATGGAGAGGTAGCAAGAACTGTTGCTTCTTGCTGGGAGTCAAGAATAGTAGTAATGCTAACTAGAGAAGGCGAGAGCGGCTGGGCAAGGCGAGACGGTGAAGGAGCTGAATTTGGTGGAATTGACAGCTTTACTGTGTAAGAGGGACTGGTGGGCAATTTTTGAACCAACGAAGAACACGAGTTCAATAAATAAGAAGAAAAGACTAGAGGATCAGTTGAGGTATGTGAAGAATCTAATGGGTTCAAAAAATTAAAAAAGGGTTTAGGCATATTAAACTCCAATTTTGAAAGTGAACCATTGGGATTTTGTGAGGGGCTTAAAGAATCAAGTGGTTTTTTGAAATTAGGAGAATATTTAGGAAATTTAAATTCAAATTTTAAGGTTTGGTTAGTTGGGTTTTATGAAAATTCTACTGGAGAAGATGTAGTTTCAAGATTTAAAGGGGAAGTTGATGGTAGATTAGATATTTGAAAAGGGTTCAAATGGAAGAATGAAGAAAATGAGTTTTGGATAGGAGGGAGAAAATGGAACATTGTTGATTTGAATAAATGATGTTCTTGAAAGGAGTAAATAAAAGAACTAAAAGTGGAAATCATGGGGGAGCTAGAAAATTTTGAATTTTGCTGATGCTCCAATTTCCTAGTAAACTCTAATTCTACTCTCTTGTTCTCTCTTTTTCACCACCACTCCTCCCATTAGGAGAATTGGACCTTGGGTCTGGGCATGATGGATAATGAAAAGAATGAGCAGGGAAACTCTCTTATATATAGTTTTGGATCTTTGGGCCAAAATATATATAAGAGGGGCAATTGTTTGTACCCAATTTTTGCAGTCCAGTACCCATTTATTTTGATCCAGCCCATTAATCATAAAAATTATAAAATAAAATTTAATTGATAGAAGTGGGTAGTGGGGAGTTGAGCAAGAAGAAGAAGTGGCTGTAAATGAATAGGTGAAAAGTTAAGTAAGAGAGATTTGAAGAAATATGAAGAAAATTGTCACTTAATGGGAGAGTGGACAGTTGCATGATGAAATAAAAAGCAAGGAAGTGCTCAAAAGAGAGGGGGAGAATCATCCAAGAGACTACCGAAAGCAACAGCTAATCTAACAGCATATTAGAATTCTACAATAAATTCCTTCAAGGATTTCAATTCCAGTCTTTGTTTTTCATTTTAATTTCTGTCTATTGTCAATATTTTCACTTTCAAGAATTTTATCATACCTTAGTTTACAGTTACAATTTCTATTTCTTATTTGTGAATATTTTCAGTTTCAAAGCATTTTCAATTAATGCAAACCCCATTTCAATTTCTTGTCTATATTCTATCAGACTTTAAATTACAAGCTTTTTCAATTTCAATTAAATTAGCATTATCCAATTTAAGGGAATCATAGTAAAGAACCTTGAGGATTCACAATCACTCTAATTTTAAAAGTCTATAGGCACATGAATTCAGTTCGCATACCTCACACGCGTAACATGCTCACATTTCACAAAATTTTCCACCAACAAAAGTAAATATGGTTGTTAATGAGATTGAAACTTAAAATATCTTAACTCTAAAGATCATTTAAGTACCATCAAATTAAAATCTTATTGTTATTCGTATAATTTTTTTTCTTTTATAGATTTTGAGATAAAAAGCGGTCTTGTTAGTAGAAAAGATTTATTATTATTATTATTATTATTATTCTTAAATTAAAGTTGAAATCTTGCAATTTTAAAAATGATATTTTTTTAGCAATAAAAGATATTTTTGAATTAATTTATACGTCAATCAATATAAAAATTTCTTCAATAATATCAAATCAAATGATAATCAATAATAAAGGTAATTTGGTAAATTTGTTAATACAGATAAATGCGGGTTGTTAGGAAGGCCCATATCTAATGGGCTTGAAATAGTAGGACATAAATGTACCTGAAATGCGGCATGTGAATTGCTAATCATTTCTTTGGTAATTCACACTCTTAGCTCATTATGGTGGTTGTTATTGCGCTTTCATTTTTGATAGAGAAGATGATTAATTAGGACCATGTGACAGCGAGAGAGAGCCAAAACCCAAATTCATTAACATTCACATGCATTATAACCTAATAATACACAGCTGGAGTAGCAACCTATCTATTTTTAAGTCAGCAAACAATCATTAAGTGTATTACTATATAAATTATCACCTTTTGTCTTTTTAGTAATTCAGAAATTTCTAAAGAAAAGGTATTTAGGATGAAATTAAAACTCATCTTTAGGCTATAAAGTTTCCATTCTAATTGAATATACTTAAATTTTGAAAGAATTTTTTTTCTTTATATATTACATGTATATGTATAACATTTAAACAATAAATTTTAAAAATTTGAGCTTGAACTCGAGTTGGCTACAATTTTTTTCTAATTTTAATTGAATAAGTGGAAATTTACTTAAATTATTATTGATGATTGTTAATAATCTATCTTACATTGATTAAACACAAATATATCAAGTGATTAATATAAAAATGAACTCTCTAATCTTAATAACTAGTTTTTAAAGTTAATTCTCCTAGACTTATATTAAAAACTTAATGTGATATCAGAATCTAATCGATCCTTACACCACTTCTTATTATATTATAATTTGAACTGATATTTCAATTTCTAATATATTACGAGTTTAATTTGATTTTAATGTTTACCCCGTGGTAGGTTTTTTTCAATTCTTCTTGACTCATAGAGGATATTTCAATTCTTGACCCTTGGAGAGTTTCATTTAATTGTCTTTCGCCTAGTGATAAACTTTCAAATATATTTTTTCACCTGTGTTGAGTCTTCAATTATATCAATTAAGTCTATATTATAAATTTACAAGTATCAACTGGATTTAATAAAAAATTAATTTCCTTTAATTGCCACTTGAAAAGACTATTAAAAATCTATTCTGCATTGATTAAATGCAAACATATCAAGTGATTAATATAAAAATAGACTCTCCAACCTTAATACCTAACTTTTAAAATTAGTTCTCTCAAACCTATTTTAAAAACTTAATAATGATGATCAAGTTTTGAATTTCTTAATTGAATTAAAATTTAAATAGTATATTACAAATGAATTTTGTCTCAATGATATTATATCGTTTTTTAGGACTATTAATTTATTAATTGACGCACTCATTTTAGGTTTGATTACATGGGGTTTTCATCTTTTTCCATTAAATGATGAATCTTTAGATTATTAATTATTCATACAATAGCTTTAATATGTACACGCATTGGTTTTTTTCTTGGGAAATAAATTTTACATTGAAATATAATAATATAATTCAAAATTTTATATATTTGTATTTCAAGAGATTTCTTTTTTAATATTATATGTTAGTTGATTGTTGCCTTATTAATTAGCCGAAAAGATAAATAAAAAACTGGTTAAAACCAAATTAATGAGATAAGCTTCTTATTCTGCAGTCAAACAACAAGATTACCTCCCTCTTTTGCTCATCTATTTCTTAATTAATTTATTTTCTTTCCAATGAATAATTAACTAATAAAACCCATTAGATTCAACGCTTATTATGGACTCTCCTTCAAAGGGATATATATAATATTAAAAAAATTAAAATTAAAAATAAAAATAAAATTAAAATTAAAAAGAAAAAGTAAGAAAAGGTTAAAATTCTTAAGCAGTGTTTGACATAAGGAATAATTAAAGTGGTGGGTAATTAACTATTAGGTTAAAGATTTGGATTTTGGAATGTTGGTATTTGTTCACCCAAGAAAAAAACTGCAAAAAGGAGACATGTGATGATGATGTGCTGACCTAATATTGCATTAGAGTTGATAATGACAATCAATATTCATGGTAAAATGATTAATTGCACGATTACCACTAATGATACTTGACTTGAGAGGGATTAATATATAACAGCCCCAAATCTTATTCCCATATATATAGGTTTCTTTTAATGAAATTATTATTTTGAAATTTCATCTAGTCAATAAATCAATATAATAAACCAAAAGATACCATGTTTTATATATCCACCACTCTTATTATATTACTATTAATCGGTTAATTTGTTTATAACTTTGACATTATCCAATATATATATATATATATATATATATATATATATATTGCATGGAAATAGAAACAGAAAATGAGAGAACGTGGAAGCAATAATTTCAAAAGATATAGGATACAAAGTATGGGAAAAATGTGCAAATATAAAAAGTATAGGGGTATATTTATAAATATTAATTTTATATATACAAAAATATTAAATAATAATTTATAAATATATAAAAATATGATGATAAATATATATTAAAAATAATCATAATTTATTATTATTATTATTATAAGAAAAAATAAAGTCAGAAATGGATATTGTTGTTTAGAAGTTAATTTTTTTTTTTTTGTCACTTGGAAACAAGTTTTCAATTTTTAAATTGCAAAAACATATCCGAAAAGTTTCGATCAAATTTCCAATTAGAAAATGTTTTCAAAAAAAAAAAGACATAATCCCCTAAAAGTTTCTGCGCAATATAAAAAAGGTCAAATAATCAACACATTAAATTTATGATTAAATATACATTTATTACATTTTTTTAAAATCAATAATAAAATTGTCTGAAGTAGAATATAAGATAATGTATTTAGATTTTAAATTAAATTCCAAGTTTTATATAATTATTCATTATTTGTTTTATATAGTTTAAGCAAAGGAAGGAGAAATTCAAATTCTGAATTTTGAATATCTGCAGTATCAAATTGGCATCTGATCACTAAAATTACAAAAATGAACATAAATGCTTAAAAGGTTATAAAATAAATAATATAAATATATACTTAATTATTTAAGAATTTATTGACAAATAATATCAAATTTGATTAAAAGAAAAGTCATCCATAAGTGAATGAAAAAAAAATTGAATCTTATCAATAATAATCTTCCTTCATTGTACCCAAAATAATAATAATAATAATAATAATAATAATAACATGCAGAATATGGTAATTACAATGAGTATTTTAGTGAATTGAAGAAAGAATAAGGGGCAAATGAGGATAGAGATTGCACGATATTTGCATGCATTAAGGGTCAAAATAACATGATTCTTAAACAAAAAACAAATGATATTATTAATTGATTAATTAATTAATTAATTAATATAATAATATGGCCTTTTAAGAGTTAGGATGAGCGGTGAAAACCAAGCAGAGTGGCGTAGGGAGACACTTCACGTGGAAAGATTCATGATATAATGGGTTGGTATTTGGTAAAACCAAATCCATCTTCTCATTATTTATTTATAATACAAACCACCGAAAATCTTTTGGTATTCAACACTCTAATGTGGTATCCAATGCTAATTCATCAACCTTCATCTAATCTCTACTCTCTTTAGATGATAGTGGATAAAGAAATATTAACATGATATGTACTTAGCCTTGTTGATGGAACAATTAGACTTGAACCCGACTTAACAAAATTTATTAAAAATTTTTAAATATTTAAAAATGGGTTGAGTTTTAAATCCATACCCATAAAAATTAAAACTCCATCGATGGGTTGATCTGAATTAAAATTTATATCTTTATGGTTTTGAACCGAACTCCCCAAAATACACTGTTTAGCTCAGATGATTTAAATCCAACAACATTGATACTAAAATTATTTTTAATATAATAATATTTAGACGTTATACAGAGAATGGTTTACAACTATTAGCTATTTAGTTCTTTAAAGGTTTTACAATTACAAAGTATAAAATTTACTATAAAATATATTTTAATAATATTTAATTAATATTTTCAATATATTTTTCAATAATAATTCAAATAATAATATCAAACACATTTTAAATCATATTTACTTTTGTAACAAGCCTCTGTGGATCAAATTGAATAATCGATATAACAAACACAACCCCCTACTCTAGCTTGGTTTTTTTTTTTTTTTTTTTTTTTTTTTTTTTTTTTTTTTTTTTTTGTAACCAAGTAGGAGAAAGTGGATTTATATAGGAATTGATGAGTGGGTCAGTAGAGTTTACAATTGCAATTTCTGTCTCATTATAGTAATTGAAATGTGGGTCATTATTTATTTTTTTTTTCAATCTATATATATATATATATATATATAATTTAGCCCCAATTGAAGTTGGAATATGAAATTTTTTTAATTTAAAAAGGATTCTGTGCCATTAAACTAAAAGCTTAATAGTTAAAAAATATATATTTTTAATGTCTGAAGTTGAAAAAACCGTAAGAGTGCGTTTGATAGATCATAATGAGACGTAATGTAATGTATTCAAATAAATTTCTAATATAAAGTTATATTAAAAATTAATTTGATTACATTATATTACATTTCGTTATGGCCTACCAAACGCACCTTAAAGATTTTATTATTTTTTTTTAGTTTTTTTTTGTTAGTCGAGTTGGAAGAAATAATCTTTTTATTCTCAAATTGAACCAGGGATTTTTTTTTTTGCCAAACAATTGAACCAGGGATTTGAGGAGATGAAAAAAAATACACTGAATCAAAACAATTGTGTAATAATATTGAGCAGAAAAGCTTAGAAAAGTGAAACAATGAAAAGTGATGAATTAATGGCTAGCTAATAGTGGGGAAAGGGAAGGCAAATTAATAGGTGATTCAGTCGGAAATTATTAATTATGATTTATGGAGTTAGATTGTCCTCTCATAATCTCATTGAACTCTTGCCTGTAAATGGCAGTAAAAAGAAATGAATGAATACATTGGTGGTTAGCTATATATAGCTAGATATAGCATATGTAACAGGCAATTCATGACCCGCTTTTATATATATATATATATATATATATATATATATATATATATATATATATATATATATAGATGGGATATTTATTTATTTTTATTTAATTTAAGGTAAAAATTTTAATTACTCTATACATGAAAAGAAATATGTGGTGTCAAGCAGGCTTTTAATCTAATGGAGCATCAAATTAACACACACATATATGGTTGAAAATTGATAGTGAATAATCTGAAACTATTGATTTGCGGGTCTATTTTTAATTCTGAATTTAATATATATATATATATATATATATACAATCCGCCAATTAATAATCCTTCCTCCCATGTTAATCCAAATTGATTTAATCAAAATGTGCTTGAAAAATACATCCAAAGTGTCCATAATACAATTGGAACCCACCATATTCCAACTTATCGTTTGCCACCTCTATGAAAAAGAAAACATTGATATATCAAATATAATTCAAAATAGAATGGAATATTCACAGAGACAAATGGTCTCATTGTGTACTCTCACCATAATTACTTACATATGTTTCTAGGAATCACAATAGAGTAATGTATAAGATTAACATTGTTTTTTTAGGTAGGGAAGAAGCTGAGAAAATAAAGTGTGAGAAGATATGTAAATCCTTGTTTTATTTTTTTTAAAAATTAATTAATATTATAATAAAGAATTAAAAATATAATATCACTTGAATAAATTATTGTGAAAGATTAACATGATGTATATGTTTTCCGTCGGTTAGAGATATTTTTAATTCAGTTTACATATTAATTGATATTAAATTTCTTTGAATAAGTTAATGAATAAAAAGAGAAATAAATTTTATTTCTAATCTGACTAACATTTGAGTTTATATTATATTTTTCATACTATAATATTTGTGAAAAAAATAATATTAAATAATAAAATAAATTTAGATCTTATGCAAGATATTTCAAGTTCTTAAATTGGTAAAATGTCCGAAGACGAATAATAACTTTTGTAGAAAAGAAGCAAAAGACCAGAAACAAAGAATTTCCAACTCGAGTGAAATACACGTTACAAAGGAGCGCGTGGAGCAGTATTTTATAAGCATAGTTAACTTCTTTTTGCCTGCAACGTAAACGTCACGTTCCGAATATGAATCTTGAAAAAAGTAGGAAATAGTCTATGAAACCGGAAATCAGATCCGGGAAAAAATAATAAAAAAAATTATTACTATTATTTTTTATTTGAAAAAAGAAATTAGAAAAAAAAAAAAAAAAAAAAAAGAATTGTATTATCCTTCGTTGTGTGTCCTATCATTGACGAGCCAGCACTGACACGTGGTCCTGTCAGCAGTCTCTCACCAATTCACGTAACCAACATAGTTAACCCACTCTTAAATTTTCTCAACCTTCTTCACACGGATGCGTTATAATCGTGACTTCTTGCTTCTATAATTGTCTTTTTATAGAATACCCAATTTTTATATAAGGTCTAAGAATTGGAAAATTTTTATATATTTTTTGTAGGATGGTCAAATTGGGGTGATAAGGCATTACATCATTTTTAAAATAATATTTATGATAATTCCAATAATACAATTTAATTAAATTAATTTAAATATTTCACCGATTATTATATTTAACCGAGTCCTATTAAGATTAATTTCTTCATATTTCAAAGAAATGATAACTTATATTTTTATCTCGGATTAGTATTTTTAAAATTGGATTAGTCTACATATCAATTCAGTCCTCCAACTAGTTTGATTCGATTAAAAATTAATTTGAAAATTATAAATTTAATTTTCATTGATTTTAAAGTTATATATATAAACTATAATAAATTAGACTGAATTTGTTGCGAAATTGACACCGGATTAGAGCAAAACCGCAGCTAATAAATTGAGAAGATTATTTAGACACACAGATTTTACGTGGAAAACCCCTAAACAAATTAGGATAAAAATCACGGGTAAGGATAGAAGAATTTTACTATGAAAATAATAGGAATTACAATCTCTCTATTTATAAAGGAGAAACAATTTTAATTCTCTCTTTGTAATAGGAAATTAATCACTCTAACTCTCTAAATATTTTCTCTCAAAATAGGATGAATTTAGGCCTTGTCTTCATGGCTATTTATAGCCATCCAAGAAATAAAAAATTCAAACCAATTAGTTGTTAATTGGTTGGCTTCCATTTCCTTTTTTGGTATGCTATTCTATTTCAAAATTTGGTGCCTCTTTTGTTGACAATTAACTAAATTTGGTGCATCTTTTGTTGACAATCTCCCACTTGAAGATTTGATTAAGGATCAATCAATCTTCACACCGTTCTCTCTATCTTGTCATTTCCATGTTGCTTACGTCTTTGCTAGGCCACTGGAGGATCGACACCAAATAAACTTGTCAGTATTGACTGCCTTTGTCATAAAATCTGCCAGGTTCTCTTTCGTATGAATTTTCTGCATATCCACTGTTCCTTTTTCTACTTTCTCACGAACGAAATGGTATTGAACTCGAATGTGCTTTGTCTTTGAATGAAAAGCTGGATTCCTTGCAAGATGCAAGGCACTCTGACTGTCACAAAACAAAGAAATATTTTCCTGTTTGTGCCCGAGTTCTTCCATTATCATTTTCAACCAGATTGCTTCTTTACTGGCTTGTGTAGCTGCTATATACTCTGCTTCTGTTGTTGATGTAGCCACAACTGACTGCAGTTTTGAAACCCAGCTTACTGCTCCTCCAGCAAGAATAAACACATAACCTGTAGTGGATTTATTTTTATCCAAATCACTTGCATAATCTGAGTCAACATACCCTCTGACAGTAAAATCTAATCCTCCATAACATAATGCAGCATCTGAGGTCCCCTTAATGTATCTCAAGACCCTTTTCACAGCATTCCAATGCTCTCTACCAGGATTCGCCATGTATCTACTAACCACTCCCACTGCATGTGCAATGTCTGGTCTTGTACAAATCATAGCAAACATTAAACTTCCCACTGCTGATGCATACGGTACTCGAGACATCTCCATCCTCTCTGCTTCACTGCTAGGACTCATCTTGGAGGATAACTTGAAATTAACAGGAAGTGGGGTAGAAATTGGCTTACAATCTTGCATGTTAAAGCGTCGCAAGATTTTCTTCAAATAATTCTTTTGAGAAAGCCAAATCTTTCTATTATTTCTGTCTCGGTGAATTTGCATCCCTAGAATCTTGTTTGCCGGTCCCAAGTCCTTCATTTCAAACTCCCTAGCCAACTGAGCCTTTAGTTCTATGATATGATCTTTGTTGGGGCCTGCTACCAATATGTCATCAACATACAATAGTAGAATGATGAAATCATTATCTCCAAACCTCTTGAAATAGGCACAAGGGTCTGCATTTAATCTGCTGTATCCAAGGCTCATGATGAAGGAATCAAATCTCTTATACCAACACCTCGGCGCCTGTTTGAGACCGTATAGAGATTTGTTCAACCTACAAACCAAGTTCTCCTTTCCATGTTCTTCAAATCCTTCTGGTTGGAGCATATAAATTTCTTCTTCAAGATCTCCATGAAGAAAAGCAGTTTTCACATCTAACTGCTCTAGGTGTAGGTCAAGAGTAGCACACATTGCCAGAACTACTCGGACTGTATTAAGTCGAACCACAGGGGAAAATATCTCATTAAAATCAATCCCTTCTTTCTGAGCATACCCTTTTACAACCAATCTTGCACGATACCGCTCCACTTGATCATCACTATTTTGTTTGATCTTGAAGATCCATTTATTGCCAATAGGCCTTCTTCCTTGTGGTAACTGCACAAGCTCCCAAGTCTTGTTCTTATGAAGAGCTTCCATTTCCTCCTGCATTGCTACCATCCACTGAGATTCATCTGAACTATTCATTGCTTCTTGGAGAGTTGATGGCTCCCCTTCCTCTGTTAGAAGACAGTATGCAACATTACTCTCCATAAAATAATCAGACTGCCAAGCTGGTGTTTTTCTTTCACGAGTTGATCGTCAAACTTCTATAGTTTCAAACTCAACTGGTTCTTGTTCCTCAATTTCTGGTATTACTTCAGAAGAATCCTTTGAATCAGACTCTTTTTTCACCTGTACCATTGTAGTTTCTGGACCTTCATTTGAACTGCTACTATCACCTTTCTCTTGCAGCTTCCCTTCTGCAAATATCACATCCCTGCTGATGACGACCTTATGGGTAGTGGGATCCCATAGGCGATACCCCTTTACTCCATCAGCATAACCCAGAAATATGCATTTTCTAGATTTTGGATCTAACTTTGTAGTTTCTTGAGTGTTGTACATCACGTACACAGGACTTCCAAATACATGGAGGTTTGAATAATCAACAGGCTTTCCCGTCCACATCTCCATCGGTGTTTTCAACTCAATTGCAGTTGATGGTGATCGATTGATCACATAACAGGCGGTGTTGATTGCTTCTGCCCAAAATATTTTTTCTAGACCAGCAGCTCCCAACATGGCCCTTGTTCTTTCTAACAGGGTTCTGTTCATCCTCTCTGCCACTCCATTTTGTTGAGGAGTGTATGCCGTAGTAAACTGTCTCTTAATGCCTTCTTGATTACAAAACTCAGCAAACTCATTGCTGGTATATTCTCCTCCATTATCTGTCCTCAAACACTTGATCTTTTTCCCATATTCAAGTTCTATCCGCGCTTTGAACGCTTTGAAAACTGAAAACACATCTCCCTTCCCCTTGATAGGAAATACCCAACATCTCCTGGAATAATCATCTATGAAGGACACAAAGTACTTCGCTCCTCTCAGTGATGTAACTGGTGCTTGCCATACATCAGAGTGAACTAATTCTAAAACTTTCTTGCTTCTAGAATTTGATGTGTTGAATTTTAACCTATGCTGCTTACTTGTCACACAATACTCACAAAAAGGTAAGGACACCTTAGTGAGTCCCGGAAGTAGATTCTATTCTACAAGAATTTTCATTCCCTGCTCAGACATATGCCCAAGTTTCTGATGCCATATTGTTGTAGATCTTTCAGTTGAACTGCTTGAAGCAACAGATGCTTCTCCTTCTTGTAGAGTCTCTCCCATCAGTATATACAAATTTGCAGCCATTTTCTGTCCTTTCATAAGTACAAGCGCACCACGGATTATTTTCTTAATCCCATTCTGAGTTTCGATCCTACACCCAAGATCATCTAGTTGTCCTTTAGACAACAAATTCTTTTGTGAGCCCTCTACATGTCGCACGTTTTGAATAGTGTGAATTGTACCATCATACATCTTCAACTTGATGGTTCCAATACCGACAATCTTCAAGGCATGATTATTTACTGTGTACACAGATCCTCCTGAGATAGATTCATAATAATGGAACCACTCTCTCTGAGAGGTCATATGAAATGAGGCTCCAGAGTCAATGAGCCATACATCAGCAAATCTTTTTCTGCCTTCTGAAGTCATCGCTGCTTCACAACACAAAGCTTCACCTTCATTTGAGGTAGATGCTATATTTCCATGAGGACTGAAATTTTTATTTAAACTCCAGCAATCCTTCTTCAGGTGACCCTTCTTGCCACAATGGTAGCACTTCATGTTCTTCTTACTTCTTGATTTGGACCTACCATGATTTTGGCTCCCACTTGAGCCACGTTCCATTGATCTCCCTCTCATCACCATTAGCGCCTCCGCTTGCTGCGAATTGGCCAATCTGTCTTGCTTATTTTTGCGCCGATTTTCTTCTTCAAGAATAGCAGCTGCAATATTATCGAAGACTAGATTGTCTGTATTGTTTGTCAGATTGATGATGAGTTGATCATATGAATCTGGTAGACTTTGAAGTAGAAGTTCAGCACGCTCTTGTGACTCCATTTTATAACTCAGTGATGTGAGTTGAGAAAACAGAGTATTCAAGGTGTTAATGTGCTCTGTCACTGAAGTAGATTCTGACATCCGTAGAGTGTATAATTTCCTCTTAAGAAAAATCTTGTTGTGAAGTGACTTGGCCTCGTATAATTTTTTGAGATGATCCCAAATCTCTTTTGCTGTTTTCTTCTCCTCTATGCTAGACAATATCTCATCTGCAATTGCCAGATGAAGATTTGCAACAGCATTTCCATCCATCTCATTCCATTTATTGTCATCTGTGATCTCCGCTGGCCTATTGCTAATAGCCGCCAGGCAATTATCTTTTCTCAAGATAGCCTTCATCTTCAATTTCCACAGTGAGAAATTTCTCCCGTTAAATTTTTCAATCTCAAATTTTGCCGCCATTGCTTCTATCACGAACTTTTGAGCAAATCTAGCTCCGACTATTTCACGTAAATAGTAATTGTATACTGGAATAGTGACTGTAGTCCGTGAACAATACACCAGGTAAGTTCCCAGGAAAGAGAGGTGGGTCACAGTGGACACACTTAAATACCAAGTCTTTCCTTAGCCAGAACTTTTCCTAGACATGTATTTTCACACTACCACACTTATTTCCAACGTACCTGTGAATAGTGCCAAATTGTATAGTACCTCAGAGTACTATTCGCAATAATAATTTTTCAAGAAAAATTTTTTCTGATGTGGAAGATCAGTTAAAACTGCAACCACAGAGCATACTCTTATTTTTCAAGAAAAATTAAAACCAATAGCTCTGATACCACTTGTTGCGAAATTGACACCGGATTAGAGCAAAACCGCAGCTAATAAATTGAGAAGATTATTTAGACACACAGATTTTACGTGGAAAACCCCTAAACAAATTAGGGTAAAAACCACGGGCAAGGATAAAAGAATTTTACTATGAAAATAATAGGAATTACAATCTCTCTATTTATAAGGGAGAAACAATTTTAATTCTCTCTTTGTAATAGGAAATTAATCACTCTAACTCTCTAAATATTTTCTCTCAAAATAGGATGAATTTAGGCCTTGTCTTCATGGCTATTTATAGCCATCCAAGAAACAAAAAATTCAAACCAATTAGTTGTTAATTGGTTTGCTTCCATTTCCTTTTTTGGTATGCTATTCTATTTCAAAATTTGGTGTCTCTTTTATTGACAATTAACTAAATTTGGTGCATCTTTTGTTGACAGAATTGAATAAGTCGTTAGACTAATTTTTTTTATTTAATTGATTAGATTGATCAATCTTATTATTATTTTTTTTTAAATGCACTAACTTAAATTTCTCCATACAAATAAGAAAATGCCTATTTGGATTCATAGTTAAAAGTCAATAATTGATTTTTGGAATTTTCAATGGTGAATTAGTAGTATTTGATAACAATAGCAATTGAGAAAATTATTTACTGAGTACACCTAATGCAGTATTGCCTATGAAATTTTCAGTAATAATTTTTGTTTAGAACATATTGAAATGGTATAAGAAACCTAAAATAAGAAGGTGGTAAATCACTCTCCACTTAGATATAGCTCATAAAGAGGGAGATGGAGAGAGTTATGGTAAAATTAATAAGGAGAGTTTATTTTCTGACTAAAAATAAATGGGAGCAAATTGGTTGATGATATTGTATATATTCATAATAAAATATAAATTATATCTTACTATATATACAAATTAATTAACATATATTCCAAAAAAAACTATATTATCTACTAAGATTGCTGAGTTGGATGATAAATTTTTAGCTCACAATACACACTCTCAAACTAAGAAAAAGCAACTTAGGTATGTAAGCTAGCTAGATTAGCTGTAGCATGTTAATATATTCACAAATATATTAATATAAAATTATAATCATTAATTAGTTTATAAAATATTATTACTTACACTGTATATCTGTATTCATATGAACCAACAAACATAATTTAAGAAAATTATTCACTCGTTTTATGTATTTTCTTTTTAATAAAAAGATACTGAATTTTTTATTTTTATTCCTTATGTACTATTATCATATAGTACATATTTATAAGGAAAATTAATTATAAAATATTTTCTTAATAAAAAGCAAATCTTGGACGATAACATGCCTCCAAATCTCCAATTTCTTAAAAAAGGCTAAGCTAGATCTCTAATCAATTGCCTTTGCCAAGTGTCATGTGAGCTTAGCTAAAAAGCTCATAACTTCCCAACTCAGCAATTAACAGTTTCTCTCTCTCTCTCTCTCTTAGATGGAAAAGTAAGTTCACAAAAAGGTAAGACTAACCAAAATAATAATAATAATAAAACATATATTCTCACTTACTCTTCTCTTCCTCTCCTCTTCTTATATAATTAGTTCTAACACACAACTCATCCATGTCATTTTTCCTCACCAGATACAAGAATACAAGGATAAAAGAATCCAACGAACCTCTCTCTCTCTCTCTCTCTCTCTCTCTCTCTCTCTCTTACCTTGCCAGACACGCCTTCATGTTCTTTTTTTTCTTTCCTTCATAAATAGTTACAAATCTTTCACATACCCTACATTTCTTTCATTCACTTCTCCACTTCTTTCTTTCTTTCTTTCTGTCCCCTAGTTTCTTGATGAAAATGTCTACTGATCTTCAATTACGCCAAGATTTGCCAAGAATTCAAGTTTCTCCAATCAAGATTCAAACCCTACAATCTTGCACTTCTTCCGACGATTTAATTCGTCGCGAAAATGGTGAAAGTAGCGACAGTGATGACGGATGTCGAACTCCGACATCTGTGGAACATAGGATTCCTGTCGTATTAAGTTGTCCGCCGGCTCCACGGAAACCGAAGAGGATTGCTTCTTGTAAAAGGAAATTGTCAGAATTTGAATTCTTCGATATTGTTAATCAAGAAGAAGTCGAATCTTTCTTTCGGTCCAGTTTTGATAAAGTCTTTGTTGCAAAGAGAAGGTGCATGCCCTTGTAAATGAAACGGTAGCATCAATATATGGCAGAGAATCACGTTTTAATTCTTTCTTCTTATTATTCTTCTTCCTTTTTTTTTTTTTTTTTTTTCTTCCAATTAAATTTAAATTACGATATTGATTTTTAAGGATTATGTTTCATGAGAAAAATGTAAAATGTACGTATTACACGTTTAAATGCAATGAATGATATGTAAGATATCTAAAATTCAAGTTCTTATAAATATGTAATTCCAGTCAGTATCAATTTTATATATATATATATATATGTCAAAATTTTAATTTTAGATTATATGAATCGATCTGAAATTGTTTTATTATTATGAATCTAATCAAATTATTTGGTGTATGTTTATTTTGATCTTGAATTTTGGAAATCTAATATCTAATATGTTAATGAATAATTGGATAAAATTTCAATTTAATCAATTTGTATGTGTATAGTTGCAATTAGTTTTATATAATTAGATCTGTTTTGGTTGTAATTTTGTATGATTAGCTATAATTAATATCTATCTTTATTTGGGTTAGAAGTACCATAATTAAAATGTAATGAAATTAAAATATGATTTGCTGAGGTGGAGAGGATACGGTAGATGAAGGTTGGTAGCTTATAGTTTTGGTTCAAAGAATGAGATATAATCAACCAAGTTTTCACAACTTCTCATTGCACATTAGTTTATAAATTTGTTTTTTTCAAAATTTCTCAATTTTAGAGAAGACTTCAATATTACTAACTCAAAGGGGAAATCTACATTAATTTATAATTAGTTGTTAAGATATATGGTTGGATTAAATTTTTATGGGTTGGTTTGACATGTTAACCTTGAGTGCTTGACACGGCTTCGGGATTGATAATTAAACATAAACATGATTTATGTGTATGTAGGTGGGAGAGAGAAAGAGCGGTTTGTATTTATCAATGAGGCACAAAATTAGGCAATTTGGTATGTCATGGCTTCAAATATTGAATGTGCAATGTCGTTTTGTCTTTTTTCATGATTTGACGATATTATATATATATATAGATACATACACACACTCTTTCTCTTTCCCTTCCTTGATAAGGAAAAAGAATCATTTCATCTACTTGGGGACCCAAATGTCAAATTAATTATATTCCTTCCATAAGATGTGAAATGCAATGAAATTAAACATTTTGTGAGAAAATATAAATGTTTTTAAAATTTAATTGGATAGTTAATCGATCTCCTCACTAATTTATGGTCAAATCGATTTGATCGGGTTTAAGTCGATGGTTTGATCAGCTTTTTTTTATTTTTTTTAACTTTTTCCTTTTATTTTTATTTTTTTTATATCAAAATGACATCGTTTTATCATATCCAATTTTTAGACTTTTAAATCAGACTAATAGTCAATTCTCAATTTAATTGGTCCAACCGAATAGTTCGGTCCAATTTTAATAACATTGAAAAATATATGGAATATCCTTCTAGAAATAAGAATATAGAGCATTTCCTTCTTTTTTAAATGATAAAGGCTATGTAACAAACATAATTTGAAAAATACTTAAGCGTAGCTAACTAGTTATTAGCTACTCTATTTTGTCAAAATTTTAACTTTTGATATCAAAATGCCTATCTTGCAATATGGAAAATTAGAAATCAATTTCTCTCGGCCGCTTTTTTCTTTTTTAAACATTTTTAAAGTAATACAAGATATATAAAAACTTTTAAACGTAAAATGATGGTTAATTTTAAATTTTATATATATATATATATATATATATATATATATATATATATATATATATATATATATATATATATATATATATATATATATATATATATATATATATATATATATATATATATATATATATATAATACTCGTAATATAACTCATAAAAATTAAAATATTAAATAAAATTGATATTTAAGTAAATTTTAATATTTTATCTAATTAATTAATTGTAGTTAATTAATTCATGAGCTATTTAATGTTGCGCCATTATGCAACCAAAACAAAATGCCACCAATTGTCTATTTATTTCTTTGCTGAAAATTAATTTTTTTAAAAATTTAGAGCAAATTAAACTTTTTTAAATTTGAGAAAATTAGGCTTTTATGAAATTTTAGAAATAATATATTTAAATTTAATTTAAGTAACGTACATGATATATATGGCATAAAAATTTTAAAGTTTTTCTTTAAATATACATTTTGATCCGTACGTAAAAGAGTAAAAGTTTGATTAAATTTGAAAATTTTTGAAGTTGGGCATTAAAAATTTTAACCTTAGTATGATAATTTATTTAAATATATGAAACCTGAGCTCGACTAAATTAAAATCGAATTAATTTTAAACACATAATCAATTCCTTTATAAGATAAAGTGGCATTAAATAATTAATCTAGTTATTTAATTTAATTTTTTATTAACATGCTTCACACCACATTATAATTATACATATATTTAATTAATTGATTATTAATATTATAATTTGAATAAAATATTAAATTTTTATCAACTTATAGTTTTTATTATAGTATAAGCATCTATTTATCTTTTTTTTTTTTTTTACAAAAATTTCAACCATAATTAAAATTAAAAATATGCTATTAACTTTTAGTAGTTTGAATTTCTTATAGTAAAATGTTCTTTTTTGTTATTTGTTAATTATAACTCTTTTAGGGTAAAATAATATTTTTAGTGTCTTAACTTGGTAAAATTTGTCACTTAAGTGTTTAAACTTATAAAAATTTTAATTAAATGTTACAATTTGTAAAAAAAATTTTAATCAAATGTTATTAGTAGATTACCGACTGGTTACCTTATATAAATTACAAAAAAAATTCTTAAAAATTATAAAATGATCTAAAATTTTCAAAATTCTTGCAATTAAGTCATTTTCTTTATCTTTTTCCATCGAATCTATCACTTAAAATTTTTATATGTTCACAAATTTAATTATTTTATGTTCAGAAGTATTCAATCTAAGATACAACAAAAAAATAATTAAATTTATAATGAAGATGAAAATATTCAAATTTTTAATTTAGTTCACATATTTAATTATTTTTTGTTCAAAAATATTCTTCTAAGATACAACAAAAAATAATTAAATTTGTAATGAAGATGAAGATATTCAAATTTTTAACTTAGTTCACAAATTTAATTATTTTTTATTCACAAATATTCAATGTAATATACAACAAAAAATAAATATTTTATTTATTTAAAAATTATTCAAAATATTCAAAGTTTAATTATTTTTTGTTTTAAAAATTTTCAATCTAAGTTTCAAATTTCAAATAAATTTTTACTTATTATATTTTTATTCATGTATTTCATTTTAATTTGAGATTTCTTTATTTATAAAAAATAGAGATATTGATAGGAAACAATGATTTTAAAAATTTAAAGTGATAGATTTGGGGGAAAAGAATGAAAAAGATAGTTTAATTGCAAGAATTTTACAATTTTTGAATCATTTTATAATTTTCTAAGGACTTTTTTATAATTTACATAAGGTTACTTGCTAGTAACCTTCTAATAATATTTTATTGAAATTTTTTTACAAGTTGCAACATTTAATTGAAATTTTTGTAAGTTTAAACACTCAATTGATAAATTTTGCCAAATTGAGACACCAGAAATGTCATTTTACACTCTTTTAGTGATTGGAATAATAAGATTTTACTTAAGAGAAAATTTTGATATAAAAATTTTTAGTGATATTACTAGCAAATTAAATATTATATTCAATTATGTTTTATCTTTAAATTAGTATATGAGTTATATTTTTTCTTTTTATTTTAAATTATTTTTTATTCTAATCAAGATCATTTTTTATTATAATTAATTAATTAATTATTGGTATCTAATATTGAATTAGTAAATACTTATATTGATTTAATTTAAATAAACAATCAATAAAGAAACTCTTAAGTAAACTTGTTTCCTCCTTCATCCATACTTAAATGAGTATATTAACTAATCTAACATAATAACTATAAAAGTCTCTTAGTAAATTTGTTTGTCCATCCTTTATATTTCTACCATGAACTTCTAATAAGTTGACTCGTTAATATAATTTTTAGTTTGTAATATTTATCTAAGTTTAATTTTTTCTTCTTAAATAGATGGACAAATTAATTAATTAATTATCTTCACAATTATTTTTAATTAAATTAAACTATCTAATCATAATTAGTTATCATTAATATTCATTGATTTTACAATTTTATAATAGTAATGACCAATCATTAAGGATTTTTTTAATTATTAGGGTTAATATTTTAAAATTGAATTCATTTTTTCTTATCTAAAATAAATATAATTAATAATATATTAAATAATAATTATTTTATTCTTTTTATTTTAATTAAATTATTTTTCCTTATTTAAATTAAATATAATTAGATAATTATATTATTTAATTAATAAATAACCATATTAATCCATTATAAATATGCAACTAGAAAGAACTTAGTTAGAAAATTTTAAGTAAATTTGTTTATCTCCGCTAAATATGATATCTTTTGCATTTGGTACATAATTTATTTTCTCTTTTTATCTAACAAAACTATATTATTTTATGAATTATTTTTTCATTATTCAAATTAAATTAAATATATATTAAATAATAATTATGTTATTTTTTATTCTAATTAAATTTATTTTTTCTTATTTAAATTAAATATAATTAATTATATATTAAATAATAATTATTTTATTCGTCATTATTCTAATTGAATTCATTCTTTTTTTTATTTAAATTAAATATAATAAGATAATTATATTATTGAATTAATATTAGATAGTTCATGGTAGAATTTATTAGCAAATTGCAAGTTATTAATCACTAAGCACCATATTTACAAACACTTTGAATCGCATAAGAGGCTTTAATAAGAAATTTTGCGAGTAGCTCAAATGATCAAATCATAAGATAGATTTAGTAAACTTGTAAGTTTATTGATGGATTGAAAAAAAAAATAACAAATAGCTAATAATTAGTATATATGAATTATTAAGTTAATTAACGGTTTTAAACTTTGTTTGTTTCGCAATCATTGAAAAATGTTTGAAAAAAATATTTTCTTAAAAAAATTTTATAAAAAACTAATTTTTTATTATTTGTTTAGAATATTTAATATTAAAAAGTAGTTATCAAATATTAAAAGTTTTAATTTGTAAGACCATAAATATTTTTAAATTTATAAATATTTTTTTAATTTTATTGTAAAATATGAGAAAAAATACATAATAAAAATAGTAAATTATTGTGGTTACTAGCGGTCAATTATAGCTTATGGGTCAATGATGACTAGTTGTATTTATTAGTCGTCACAGGAGGCAATCATCAATAATAGACAATTAAATAAGTATTTATATATTTTTCATCAAAATTTTAAAAATAAATTCTCTTGAAAATGATTTCTCCTTTTGTAAAGATAAGTCATTTTTCTTAAAAATAATTTAATTTTCCGTTAATGACAAAAATATTTTTCATTGAAAAATTTTCTAAAGTCTTTAAAATATTAAAAAAAATGAAAAAAAATTCTTCAAATGATAATAAATAAATAATATATCGGATCTAGAAAGATAAAAACCTTTTGTAAGAATGGTGAAATTAAAAAAATATATATATTTAAACAAACATCTTGATGCTGCTATTTTCTTTCTTACTTTTTCACCTCTCATCTTTGTATTTTGTTTTGCTCAATCACGGAAAGTTTAGCCTTAAATGAAGTATTTTTTAGTATACTAATTACAAATAGTATTATTTGAATAAACTTGTTTATGTCTATTAAATCTTTGCTACTAAACTTGAAATTTACTTGAAAATTGCTAAAATTTATGTGAATTTGTTTGTACCAAAAGATAGACTTCTAGATAAAATTTTATTCATGTATAGTAAAATAAATTGTCAATTTATAATTTATAAATATCTAAACTAAAAATATTATTGTGATTCCTAAATAATAGTTTTAGACACATCACTAATTAAATTCCCAATAAAAAAGATATAATCCATTATATAGACACTTAGAATTTTTATCATAATTAAATACACAAAAGATCTTAAAATTAATACTATACAATCATAAAATCTTTATATATAGTAAAAAAAAAAAAAAACTCAGAACAAATACCTAAAATAATTATCACTATAAAAAAAATAATACATAATTAGCTTATATAAATGATACATAATTATCAAGCTAACTACTTTATCAATGTACTCTAGTGACATATGATTAATTTATTATATTTAAAAATCTATAATTGATCACTAATCAAGTTAACTTAATTTGATTTCCCCAAAAATAAAAAAAATTAAATTAATTTGATTTACACAAAAATAAAATATTTAACTTAATTTGAAAAAAAAAAAAAAAGAAAAAAAGAGAGTAAGTGCAATTATAAGTATCTTGTTGTTAGTGTATTACCACCATATGTTAGCTATTTATTCATCAAAGAAGCTATACATTCTAAAAGAAATAGTTAATATACATATAGATAAAAAACTTTTGGTCTTCTTTGTATATAAGTAGAATTACTATTGAGCCGCCTTCTTTCTTTTAATTAAATGTTTTAGGTTAATTAATTAATCAATCTTCTTTTATATACAGTATTCTATTCCAATTACGTTCAAAATAATATATTAGTTATTTTTTCTTATTTAAATTAAATATAATTAATTATATATTAAATAATAATTATTTTATTCTTTCTTTATTATAATTGAATTCATTCTTTTCTCATTTAAATTAAATATAATTACATAATTATATTATTTAATTAATAATAACCATATTAACCATGATAAATGCACAATTTAAGAGTTTAGCAAGGGATTCTTATATAAATTTACTTATTCTCTTTGCATATATATATATATATATATATATATATATATATATATTCAAAAGACCATTCAATTACTTTCTTGTTTGACTATTATACTACATTGAAAAGGGAAAGGATAAGAGGGGAAGAAATTACTGGAAGTAACCTTTTCCAATTTTTCTCCAATTTAGAGAGAATACATATATATATATATATATATATATATATATATATATATATATATATATATATATATATATATATATATATATATATATATATATATATATATATATATATATATATATATATATATATATATTCAAAAGACCATTTAATCTCCTTTAATTTCAAAAATAAAAATTCAATACTAGAACATTGCATTTGTATTGAGGGAAGTGAAGGGAAAGAGAGAGATAATGAAATTATAATTACTTTCTTGTTTGACTATTATACTACATTGCAAAGGGAAAGGGTAAGAGGGGAAGAAATTACTCGAAGTAAGCTTTTCCAATTTTCCTCCAATTTAGGGAGAAATAGAGGAAAATGGCAAAAAGACATTTAATTTTCTTCTTTTTCATCCATCTAATTAAATTAAAGAAATTCACTATTTTTAGGGTGAAAATGTTAGACATGATATGAAATCAACACAAAATTAACATAGTTGATGTTGGTAATATTTTAGCCCTTTAAACATGTGAGAAGAATTTTGGGCATGTCACATGTGTAAGGTATTTGAATATTGAGTTAATACATTTTTTACTTCAAATTAGATGATTGTATAGGGCTAAAGGGACTTGAAAAACCCTTGAGTTTCTAGCTCTACTTCTAGAAATTTTTGTTAAACAACATACCATAGGTATTTATAAAGAATTAAAGTTTATAGTAAGAGTAATTGTATTGTAGTAAAGAGGAATTGTATTGCTTGAGTGAAATTTGATTATAGAGAGAGCTTTTACAAATTGAGAGTATGATAGTTAGATAGCTTAATTTTCTCATATGGGAGTGACTATGTGTGATACTTCTGTCTAATTGCACTTTTTCTTTTATAAGTTTTTATATTTAGAATATTGTTAGTAACTGTTTCTTTCCATTTAGTCTATCAATTCCTCTAATAAACCACTCCACTACCTCCTATTAAGAAGCTCTACTACCTCCTATTAAGACAGTTTCACTATCTCCTCTTAAGAAGCTCCACACTAACCATGTTCCTCAATTCTAGTAACTGCTCCTCTTAAATGATTTGGTTTTATTCTAAGATATTGAAAATATCAGTTTTCAATTTTTGGTTGATTGTGCTAAATTCTAGACTAAACTGATTGAAATAACCAAATTATAAAATACCATAAATTCCTAAAGTCTATACTACATCGTTTCAGCCTACTATATATTATTCTTAACCCTTAACTCTTAACCCTCTCACCCTTTCCCATTCCTACCGCTTCTTTAGAATTTGTTGATAGTTATCCTCTCTCTTCTCTCTTGTCGTACATCTCTCCTCTCTCTCTATTCTCCATTCTCTCATCTCTTCTTCTCTGAGTCTAAGGCATTAAACCTAAACTTTCTCATTTCCATTATTTTATAGCCTCTGTTCTTATCCTCTTTCACTGCTTTGTTCTTCTCCTCTTTCATTGCTTACTCTCCTCTAGCACATATCTCTCTCATATTTCAGTCATTTGCAGTGGAAGCCTCTTTCTCTTAGACCCTTCACCCTTCTTTGCAAATGTTTCTCCTTTTTCTTTAAATCTCAAATCTTAACCCTAATATCCTTAATTAATGAGACTCTGAGATATAATTATGCATATTGTAGAGGCCCCTTTCTGAGAAATTGATTCTTTTCCTTCTCTGCATGTAAGGATTTGGCCCTATAGCATATAGATCTATACATTTATAGAGAAGCAGAGCCTTCGAACAGAGGTAATTAGTTTTTTTTTTTTTTTTGTTTCTCTGATATTTATATTTTATTGTATTCTTTGTGAATTTTTTGGTAAATATGTATTTTTTTTGGTAAATATATGCTCTATGAATTTGTTTTAACTTTATAAATTATTTTATAAACTTTTTTATTATTTAGGGCTTGATTTGATATAGTTTTAAATTTATTTGATTTTTTATAACCCTAATACTAATGTTGTTTTGAAATTTTATTTTTCTATTTCATTGTTTAAGGGAAATTTACAGTTGCTTGTGGTATTGTGACTCTGTTGCTTTCCTTAAAGCAATCAATAATCATCATTTGAATTAATTTACTTATACTGGACTATTTGCTAACTTGCTGTGAGCCTGTGACATGTTATAATGTGATTCCTAGACTTGTTCTTTACTAATGTCTAATGAGGGCAATGTGACTAGGTCCATTACCAATAATGCCAACGTGTCTAGTCCTTCTGGTGGAAGCTCTATTAACGCTCAACCTAATATGGTGGAAGCAAATCAAGAAGCAACAACTTCTACACTACAACCAACTAAGAAAAGGAAACAAATGGAGAGCAAATCTCTTGTCTAGGACCACTTTACTAAACAAAATAACTCTAATGGTAAGGTGGCAAGTGCCACATATAACTACTATGCTAAGTCTTATGCTTGTAATCCTAAAACCAATAACAATTCTAGTTTGAGAATTCATATGTTGAAATGCTTAAAAAATACTACAAGTAAAGATATTAGACAAAAATTATTGATCCTCTTACTTGCTACTCCTGATTCTATGATTTTGATTTTTTTAGGGGGGGGGGGGGGGGGGGGGGAGGGGGGGGGGGGGGGGGGGGGTTTGGGGTGTGGTCTGAGGGTGTAAGTACTTTAGACACTTGAAAATTTTCCCATATTGCCACTAGGGATGCTCTCTCTTATATGATAATTATTCATGAGTTCCCTTTTAAGTTTGTAGAAGGGGAGGATTTTAGGGTCTTTATGAATACTGCCTGTCCTATGTTTGAAATCC
The DNA here is from genome assembly GCA_947687605.1 of Reutealis trisperma. Lineage (NCBI taxonomy): Eukaryota > Viridiplantae > Streptophyta > Magnoliopsida > Malpighiales > Euphorbiaceae > Reutealis > Reutealis trisperma. The sequence continues at coordinate 178,237 of CANTUT010000251.1, read as the reverse complement.
CATCTAAAAGAACTATAGTTGCATATTGTTTTAACAAGTATTTGAATGAAAGAACAAAATTAAAAGCTTTTATTAAGTCTCATTCTCAAAGGTTTAGTCTTATTACTGATATACATGGACTAGTATCTAAATAATAAATTACATATGTTTGAATGTCCATTTCTTTGATGGTGAGTGGAAGCTTCACAAAAAAAAATCCTTTCTTTTGTTCCTATGTCAAGTCATAGGGGTGAATATATTGGTAAGGCCACTGAAAAATGTTTGCCTAATTGGGGCCTTAGCAATATATTCACAATAACTGTTGACAATGCAAGCTGTAACGATACTGCTATTTTTTTTTTTTTTTTAAGAAAAGAATGCTTAATTGGGGTGGAAGTGTCTCTAACTATAAGTATTTACACATGAGGTGCATTACTCACATTCTAAACTTGGTAGTCATAGATGGGTTAAAAGAGATTAATCCATCTATAAAGAAAGTTAGAGATTGTGTCAGGTATATTAGAAACTCACTTGCAAGATTAAGAAAATTTAAAGAAATTTTTAAAATGTTTGATATTCAATTTAAAGACTCTCTTTGTCTGAATGTTCCAACTAGGTGGAACTCCACCCACTTGATGCTCAAATTAACATATGAATATGAAAAATCTTTTGAAAGATATGAGGAACATGATTCCACAATCAGTTCAAATTTAGGTTAATCCAATTTACCTGATATTATTGATAGGTCTTCCTATATAAAGATGTCTAATTGCCTAGACCATTTTTATAACATGCCACTTAGAATATCATGTTCTCTTTATATGACTACCAACACTCTCTTTTTTTAAATCTCTGAGCTCAGCTTCATGCTGAAATCATTGTGTTCTAGTGATGACTTTGAACTTGCTTTGTTAGGCAAAAATATGAAAAGTAAGTATAAAAAATACTGGGGGGGATCCTGAAAAGATGAACAAGTTGATTTTCTTTGCAAGTGTTTTAGACCCTAGGGATAAATTTTAATACTTGGAGTATTCATTTGAACAAATGTATGGCTCAGACATAGGTGGTAGTCTATTTGCTGGGGTTAAAAATGATCTTAATATTCTATTTAATAAATATTTACAAATATATAACCCTAAGACTCCCTCATTATTAGATTCATAGTCCCAATCATTCCAATCATAGTCTGATTCTTTTTCCATTTCCAAAACATCTTTACTAAAATCTAAATTTAAACAACACAAAATGGAAATGGGAATCGCTAGGGGCAAACAAAATGAGTTTCAAATTTATCTTAGTGAGTCAATAATGGAAGAGGACAATCTAGATTTATTGAAGTGGTAGAAGCTCAATTAAGATAGGTTCCCTATGCTGTCTAGACTAGCTAGGGATGTGCTTGTTATTCTTATTAGTATTGTAGCTTCTGAGAGTGCTTTCAACACTAGGGGAGAGTTTTGGATTATTTTAGGAATTCTTTAACTCCTAGGATAGTGGAAGCACTGATATGCTATCAAGATTGGCTTAGGGTTTCAAATAGCCAATGTTTGTTGAGAAGTCCCTTAATGAGCTAGATGGTCTTATAAAAAGTGCTCATTTTTTATATATTTTGATTTAAGTATTCTGTTGTTCATTCTATGAGTTGACTATTTGTATTAAATTACATTATAATATTGTAGAATTGTCAAATGTGGGACTTAGCCACTCTGTTGTTAGCTCAAACTAACATAGTTGTTGTAAAATCATTTTCTGCTTCCTTTATCCTTTTGTTCCTTTGTTTTTTTATACTATTTTATTATATTTGGTCTGACAATTTGACTGATATGTTTCTATATGTCACTATGTAGATGTGGATTTAGGATTTTTTTTTTGGCATATACCCCTTAGTTCTTGTGCATATCAAAGAAATTTCTAATTGGCTAGACAATTGCTGCTATTTTTTTCATTGTTAGCCTATGCTTTAGCCAACTCTATATTTTTTTGGATAAATTTTGTAATGTTTTTTAACCTTATTGCATTACTATCTCTATTTGTTTAATGCTACTTGCTTTTCTGTCTTGCTTGCTATTGTTTGTAAAATTAGAGGTAGATGTAGGCTATTGCTTTTGTAGTCCTTTCATCTTTGGTAAGTTTTGTTGCCTTATTAGCATTGGAAATTGGCTTTGGCATTATGGTATTGGCATTATGGTAACTAGTAAGCTTTGCTTTGTTGTCATTTTCTTCTGTTTTAGGCAATGATGTGATTCAAACTACTTTGATTACGGGGATTGAAGTATTGTAATGTACTAATTTATGGAGGCAGTCCTTGCTTGTTTGTAGCTAGTTAGTATGACCTTATTTCATCCCATTTAATATATAACAATTGGCATTATTATTAAGCCTTTTGTTTTCTATGTTTTTGTTTTTTATTTGTGTAATGATGAAGCTTTCACCTCTTCTCATTGATTTTCCTTTCTTTCCCTTTCAATGGCAATGAAAATTAATAGTTGGTGTTTTGGCATATTTTTGTCTTATTTTTTGTTCCTTTAATTGTTAATTTATAGTTTATTTTTATGATTTTATGATGCTTTTAATGTTTTTGTTAAGTTGTTTTTAGTTGCAATAATAATTGAAGAAATCAAAGATATCTAGGCTAAATCAGAACATTCAGTGAAACGTTGCATGCTGGACAGCTTGTCACAGCGTAGTAGCAAGCCAGCAACCCCAGCACCATGCAACAACCTCCCGGCGCACACAATAGCCTACATAGTCTTAGCGCCCTCAGCAGATTCCCAGCGGGCGTAGCAGGATACATAACCCATAGAAAATTGTCACAGTGCCTAGCTGTAAGCTCTCGACGCCCCGCTACACCATTTTTAAGCTGTAACTGAATTTTATCCAACTTTTTTGAGGGATTTTTAACCCTAGGTCATTTTGGAAAGTATAAATAGAAGGAGAAATAAGGGGGAAGTCGACTTGAGAGAGAGGAGAGACAACATTCATTGGAACTTTTCTAGTATTACATCATTTTCTTCTTCTATTTTCTCATCTAGTTTTCAGATTTCATACATAGATTAGATTGTCTTTAGTTATTGTAGGAATTCTTTGTGAAAACGCTAAGAGATTAGGTTAGAACATTGAATTAGTTTGTAAGCTTAATTTCCTTGTTATTTTCATCTTTAGATTATTGAATTAAAAGTTTTAATTCAATGGATTTTTTTGATTTTAATAATTTGGAGATTGTTATTATGTTTCCCATGAACTGATTTCATCAATCTCTATGGTTTGTACGAGGTGTTCATGATATGCTATTGAATTAAATCCCTTTTGATTAAGCTTTATTTTCTTAATTGAATTGATTGATTGTTATGAACAATTGCTTAGCTACCAATTGTTTAACCTAAGTTTTAAATGAAGGAATGAGAGTTGAAGTACAATTCCAAATTTCATTCCTTTAGGATCTTAAAATGAATTAAAAACATAAGTTTTAAAATTAGGTTTTAGTTTTTGATATATGATTTGATAGAATATTTTTTATGAATGCGCTTGCTAATAGATTGATTTTTATCCTCTGAGTTATTAGAAACTAAGGCTTTAGCATAATCAATTGGGTATATTCATGAACATATAGAATTGATAAACTAAATACAATCCTAGGCATCCTTCATTTATTGCATTTAAACCTATTGCATTTTAATCAAAATTTACTTTCAATTTCCTATTTCGCAATTATTTCTTTTCAAATTCAAATCAAACAAACATTTTTACATTTAATTTACTTTAAAAAGGAACAAGTGATTTCTATTTGCAATTCCTTGAGAGATATGACCTTGGATGCTTTCAATATACTATAATGGCCCTGTATACTTGCGGGTCACTTTTGGACGGTATATTTTGAGGTGAACAGTTGGAAAAGCCTCAAAATCCTATTGGGTTAAGCTCAACTATTATAAGAATATTGAAAAAGTTTGGAAGAATGATTATGTTGTATTGTATGTCAAATGGTTGTGTTGTATTGTATGTCAAATGATTGTATATAAGGCATTATACTTTAAATATACAAAGAAAAGGAAACCCTACTTAACCCTAATCAAGAAATTATGTACAAGATATTTAGGCAATATTTATAGCCTAAAATCATGGCTAAGATTGGTAATAAGATATTTAGTTGACTAACAACCCCTCTCAAACTCAAGTAGGTGAGAAAGAACCTAACTTGAGTTTGTCTACTAGTTCATTAAAGCGGGTTGGTAATTGGGCTTTGTTGAAAATGTTAGCTATTTGATCATAGGATGAGACTGAGTGAAAAAAGATAATCCCTTGCTATAGATGATGTCAAATAAAATGATAGTCGTTCTCAATATGCTTAGTTTGCTCATAAAATACGTCATTATGGGCAATCTAAATGGCACTACGATTATCACAAAAAATGGTAGTGGCAGATGGATGTTCAACTCCCATGTCCTATAGTAGCCAACATAACCATAGAAGTTCAGAAGTTGTGTTAGGGAATGCTCAATATTCATCTTCAATACTAGAACAAGATACAATTGTTTATTTCTTACTCCTTTATGAGATGAGAATCACCACAAAAAAAATAAAATCCAGTGGTAGAATGATAATTAGTAGGATCACCAGCCCAATCAATATCAGAGTATGCACGAAGCTCCAAAGAAGAGGATGATGAGTGGTGAAGACCATGAGACAGAGTTTCTTTAACATAGTACAAAATATGAAGCACCACATCATAATAAGTAGTATAGGGTACTTTCATGAACTGACTCACAACATGAATTATATAAGCTATGTCAGGACTAGTAATAATGAGATGGACTAAACTCCCCATAAGTTGCTGATATAGCATAGGATCACTCAGAGGTTTGCCATCAGTTGGTGTGAGATGAATAATGTTCTTGATAGATGTGAAGGGAATTTTGTTATCGCTTAGACCAGTACGAAAGAGATTATCAGTGACATATTTTATTTGCAAGAGGTAGTAGCCATAATCGTCAGAGAGAACTTTTAAACTAACAAAGTACTCCAAATATCCCAGATCTTTGATTTCAAGGTACTAATTGAGGTATTATTTCAACTCTGTTATACTAATAAAATCATCACTAGAGATGATCATATCATCCACATAGAGTAATAAAAGCACACATCCTTTGTCTGTGTGGCAAACAAAAAGGCATTATCATAGGGACTAGAAACAAAACCAAACTACTAAATAATAGAGTTAAATTTGGCAAACCATGCTCGAGGAGCTTGTTTGAGGCCATAGAGAGCATTTTTGAAGCGATAGACAGTGTTTGAAGGATAATCATAACCTGGGGCTAGCTGCATATACACTTCTTTAGAGAGGTCTTCATTCAGAAAAGCATTTTTGACATCCATCTGAAAAGTTGCCATTTCTTAATGGCAGCAATAGTATGAGACTGCAGATTGAAGTGAGATGGGCCACAGGAGCAAAGGTCTCCTTATAATTAATACCATATTCCTGACCAATCCTTTAGCAACTAGTCAGGCCTTATAACATTCAGCTATCCCATATGCCTTTGTCTTGATCTTATAGACCTATTTTCATCCTATTAAGGTCTTGTCTGGAGGAAGTGGAAAAAGATCCTAAGTCTGGGTTTTCTCTAAAGCCTACAATTCTCCTTTCATAGCTTGTTGTCACAAAGGATTAGTACTAGCTTTATAGCTTTGAGTTTCATTAATAGAAGGAATGGTTGAGTGAACAAAATTATTTTAAGATGAAGGGGATTGACAACATAAGATTTCAAGTGAGAGAGAAGTTTAGTGGTTATTACAAGGCATGACTATTGGGATGGTTCTGCTAAGACTTCGATAACAAGATTGTTAGAAGAGCTTGAATCCTCCAATGGAGCTGGATCCTGAAAAGGGACACATGATGATTGTTCTATAGGACCTAAAACATAAGGAAACTCAAAAAAATGCGATGAGCAATCAGAAAATAAATTGATAGAGGGATCAGTAAAGAATGGAGTGATAGATGAGATTTGGAAGGAAGATAAGGATGAGAAAATTTTATATTCCTAGAAAGTGACATGTCTAGATATGCAGAGATGCTTAGAGATAGGATCCCAATATTGATATACCTTATGTTCAATGCCATACCCTACAAAACAACATAAACGAGTTCATGGTTCCAATTTAAAGCATTCATGAGTTGAAGAAAAACAAAATAGGTAGAACCAAATATTCAAAGGACACTATATTTAGGAGTATGACCAAAAAGACATTCATAGGGAGTTTTATTACTTAGAAAGGTTGAGGGAACACAATTGATGATATAAATTATAGTGAGTGCAACTTCTCCCCAAAAATGCTCAGGATAAGAGGAAGAGATAAGTAGAGCCCTAATAATGTTAAGGATGTGTCTGTGTTTCCTCTTCGCTCTTCTATTCTGTTAGGATGTACCTAGATAGGAGCAATGAAGAACAGTGCCATATTGAGGTAAAAGAGAAAGAAATGATGCATTCTTATGTATCGTGGCATTATCAATTTTGAAAAATCTTAATTGTTTTGGAAAATTGAGTTTTTATCATTTGAGCAAATTGAGAATAGATATCTTATAAATCAGATTTTTTGTACAACAAGTAAATCCAAGTATATTGAGAGAAATCATCAACCAAAATAACAAAATATTTTGATCCACCCATAGTAGAAATATGAGAAAGACCCCAGATATCAAAGTGAATCAAATCAAAGGAAGCAGATGTCTCAGAATCACCATTATAAAATGGCAAAGTATGATGTTTAGCTAACTGACAAAATAAGAAATCAATTTTTTTTTTGTTTATCAATGCCTAATAATCCACTAGAAGTTAATTAATCTTAACATTAAAAAGAAACATGACTAAGACAAGATCAGCCCTCTTTATGCCTGTCCCAAGGATATGCTCGTCTTTGGATCCTACACATAAGAAACATGACTAGAAAAGTGAATATCAAAACTAAGATCATAGAGTTGGCCAACAGAGATAAGATTAAAGGACAGTTTGGGAACTAAAAAGGTATCTGGTAATATAAGCTTAAATGTAGACACAGTACCAATATGACTAACAAATATAGTAGAAGTATCTGCAATGTGTATAGTGGGTGTATAGGAAACCGATTGTTTATTTATGAGTAGTGAAGGCATAGAAGTCACATGATTATAGCACGTAGAATCAAGGTACCAAGAAGAGTGGATATGTGGCGTGACATACAAGGTAAAGGTTTTCAAATTACCAATGTGAAGAAATAAATGCATGCCTAAGAGTAGCAAAGTCAATTTGATTGAGAAGGTAGCAAGATTAGATTTAGAAGAAGATGTAGGTATCGAATCCTTGGTGATTGTAGCTGTGAAAGAAGAAGACTAGCATCACTATTGCCCAGACTTTTGTCTAGAATCTTTCTTTGGTGGCTTGATTAGATAGTCTGCTATCTAATGTCTAGGTTATTTACAATAATAACAATTGCTCTTCTTTGGAGGATGAGATGTTATAGGACCTACAATAGCCAAGACAGTGTCAGAATAATGATGGGATTGGAGAGTAGCCAATCTGGGTTTTTCAAATATAAGTCAGCAATAACTGTCTCAATTTTTAGAAATGGATCAATATAAAGAAGAAAGTCACATATTGGTTCAAATTCTAAGCAAAGAAACATCAAAAGTTTCATTACATTCAAGTAATATTATTGTTGAGAATACAACTCAGCATCCCTTGAATCAGATGTGGCAAGTTGATCCCAAATAGCCTGCAACTATGAGAGAAAATCATAGAGACTGTCCAGGATCCTGTTTTAGATGATGTAATTGCTTAAGCAACTGAAACTAACGAGCAAAATCAGATGTTAAATAATGTTTGGCAAGTATATCCCAGACATCCTTGGCATTTTCAAATTGACCAAAATGTCATTTGATTAATGGTTCACCTGTATTGCGAAACCATGTAAGGATTTAATGATTTTTACAATCCTAGTCTTTCAGTAACTCCTTGTACTTCTTAGGATCCACATTTGATGTTTGAGTAGGTTGAACAATATCACCTATGATATAATGCCATAGTTTGTGACTTCATAAAAAACTAGACATTTCTTGAGCCTACAAAACATAATTAGTCCCATCAAATGAAATGGTGATGGGTTTGTTAATATCAGGTTTGTCCATTATAGTAGAATTAACAAAATTGTGCAAAACAAATGCAAAGGAAGCCAAATTATGAAAAAAAAAACCCCAAAAATGGAATAAACACACCTAAAAACCTTAGAAACTGATCAAAAACCAAACCAAAAGTGACTGAACTGGCTAAAAAATTAAAGTTGAACTGGTTCAAGTCAACTAGAGGGCAACAACAATGATAGGCACATGAGAGTGCAAGTGGAGGTGTTTTGGTAAAAAATTTTCACGATGATTTCTTTTAAAGGTGATAAACCTTATTCCAAGGAGCAACCATAGAAGAAAGAGGCAGAAGACAGTCAAAGATCGACCCAAAGTAGGCTGCCCAAGACTTGAATCAATCTAAGTGAATAGATTTGAGCCAAAAAAATTTTGCGGACCAAAAATAAATAGAGATAGGCTCTAATAACGTATTATAAGAATATTGCACTAGTTTGACAGAATGATTATATTTATTGTGTATTAAATTTACACAAAAGGCTCTATTTATAGTGCCATGAATATATAAAGAAAAGGAAAACCTAATCAAGAAATTATGTACAAGATATTTAGGCAATATTTACAACATAAAATCATAGCTTAAGATTGGTAATAAGATATTTACAGTTGACTAACATCAACAGTCGAGCTTTTGAAGGAATGAGCACTACTCATTGTTGGTAGAAGTGGTTCAATAGAGTGCTTATGAGGAAAGATGATGGTGGGGCTCGGGCTTGCAATTCTAGTGCAAGTAGGTCCAAGCGATTCGATGGCAACTTGTGGGTGCAATGATGATGAGCTAGATAATGGCATTGAGATTCTATATCAAAATGATAGCCCATTTCTTTGGGTTTACTCTGGGATTGCTTTCTTTTGTCTTGGTTAATGGGTTTCACCTCTCTGGACTCATGTATACCATTAAGAAATTTTTCGGTGAGTTTCTTTTCTTTTTATTTTGTTTCTTTTGTGGGGGTGCATTTTGAGATCTCTATCTTGGTGTTTGTTAATGGTTTCGCTTTTACTTTTAGTTTCAATCTTCAACCTTCATTTTTGGTTGATTTTACTCTATTGTTGAAATGGGTTTCTTGTTTTATCTTCATTGCTTCAAAGAATAATTTTTCTACATATAATATTGGTGGTTGGAATAACTAAATATATAAATACACCTATACTCTGAATATGGAATAAACATCTATGGCAAAGACAAACTACAAGATCAAATTGTATGAAATGGGAGAGAATATAAGTGAAAATGCTACCAAATTGTGATTGTACCTGAGTTATTCAAATGATTTTCATGATATCATTTAATATTCAATTTAAATCATAAGAGAATTTCAGTGATGGAAATAATCAGTAGGTAAGAATGTCATGTCCCATAACCATGGATGATAATTATATATGATCGGTTTTCAATCTGTAGCCACTTTTATATCTATCATGGATCACTTATGCATACATGATAGCCATTTTTATATCTATCTAGAAGATGTGGAATACTAATTTTCTCAATTTGATGGTGTAGATGGAACTCCAGTTCTGCATCATGTTGGATTATTGGTCAAGTTCTTTTTGTATTGCTATTGCTGCTTCATTTCATATATGCTTTACCTTTCCTGGCTACAGTTTTTTATGAATTATTGCTAGATATATATAGCTATATTTGGTTTTATGTAGTTAAATGCAATGTTATGTAATTAAATAAATTTTATTTGATTATTTTTCAAACAATGTGCATTTTGCTTTTTGTAGGATGTCTATGAATTGCTACGTTTCTTATAGTTTGGATGAGCTTAGTTTTGGACAAATGATACAAGAAGTTTAAAAATTGGTGTTACCTGTGAAGGTCTATTTAAGAGGGTTTATTCCCTAATAGGGCATCTCAAGTTTTATCGAGTCACATAAATGCTTTTATTATCTCCTTCTCCTTCAAGTTAAGAGAAATATTTAATAATTAGAAAAACAATTGGCTTCTTGAGGGACTACATTTGTAAAATTTGAAAAATATCCTATATAAAGGTAGTAGTTATTTACAATATTCATTGGAATTGTTTTTTTGTAGGAAATAAAATTGAAGTGAATGGTAGTATATGACATTTGAATTATTTCATTATTGATTACTCAACTTATTAATTGAATTTTATTTTGGTTTCCAGAATTTAGTTTATATTAACAAAATAACTTAATTTTTATTTCATTTTTAACAACATCACTATTTTTTAACTGAATGTTAAGAAATCACTTATTCTGAATGTTAAATAGTATTAGATAATAATTATTTGCTAGAAGTCTACTGTTTTTTTGTTTAATGCATATTATTTGCTATGAGTTTTTATTTTATTTGAAATAAACAATAGTAAATACTAATGACATTGTGAAAATATATTAAATTTTATTTAATATATTCCATAAATTAAATGTTAAATAATATTAGATACAAATTATTTATTAAAAGTATATTTTTTTTGTTTAATGTATACTATTTGCTGTTAAACAGTATTAGATACTAATTATTTGCTAAAAGTATATTATTTTTTGTTTAATATATACTGTTTGCTGTATTTTTTTATTTTGTTTGAAATCCATGGCTTGTATAAATAGTAGTAGATACTAATGACATTGTGAAAGTATATTTATTTTATTTTATTTATTCCATAAATTTAATATTAAACAATAATATATACTAATTATTTGCTAAAAGTATACTCTTTTTTATTTAATGTATATTGTTAAACAATATTAGATACTAATTATTTGCTAAAAGTATACTATTCTTTATTCAATATATACTGTTTGCTGTTTTTTTTTATTAATTTTACTCTAAATCCATGACTTATTAGTAGATACTAATGACATTTTGGAAGTAATGCTAAATTTTATTTAATATATTACATAAATTAAATATGAAATAGTATTATATATTAATTATTTGCTATAAGTATACTATTTTTGTTTAATGTATACTGCTTGCTATGTTTTTTTTTTTTTATTTTGTTCGAAATCCATAATTTGTATAAACAATAATACATACTAATTACATTATGGAAATATATTGAATTTGTATTAGATACTAATTATTTGCTAGAAATATATTATTTTTTATTTAATATATATTGTATGCTGTGACTTTTTATTTTGTTTGAAATCCATGGCTTGTATAAAGTAGTATATACTAATACATTGTGAAAGTATATTGAATTTGTATTAGAAATGGATTGTATACTAAAAGAGTACTAAATTTTATAGTAATGTACACTATTTACTATTGGTATTATAAGAATACTAAATTTTATGATAATGTATATTGTTTGCTATCATTTATTCTTTTTTTATGGTAGGTATATTGTCATACACTTTTTCTACCAATCCAATCAACAAATATGATAATTTTTTTTTTTTTTGGTTTAGAATAGAATAACAAAATTGCTTAATGAAGGAAAAGTAGATAATTATGATTGAAACTATTAACTAAAAATAGAATAAATTACAAGAAATTAAAAATAACAAATAATATATACTTATAAACATATAAATACTACTTGAAGAAATGTTTTGATAAGTATATAATAAAAATTTGAAGCAAAAGAATGAAGCGTGATGAAGTGCATGAAATGAAGGCTATAAATGTTCCTTTTTTTTTTTTTTCAGATTTTTGAGCCATTTTTGCCCCAAACAAAAAATTATTGAGGAAGTAAAAGGTAACTTTTTTATGCTTTTAGGCCATTTGTGTAAAAATCTCTTTTTTTTATATGTATTATGAAGTTTTTTAGGATTTGTACACAAATGCCTAAAAAATTAACCTCACTAACAAATATACATCTCGTTCCTAATATTCACAAAAACACGCTACCTTACCAATTTCTAATTATTATATGCTTAACAAATAACACCATTTTTTCTTAGCAATTCCCTTAGCTGGAACTCAATCTTTACAAACCTTTCACAAAATGCAACACCAAAAATCCAAAAACACCAAAAGATCGCAACAAATCTTCAGCAAAAATCTCAACTAAGTCTCATCAACAAATCACAGGAACTAGAAAACAAGAAGAAAACCCAAAGATATATTCAACTCAATTTACAAAAAATTCAATTCTTCAATTTCTTAAGAGGTAAATCAAATTTCATATATATATATATTTACTTAATTTTATGTTGTTTTAAATTCACTACTAGAAAGAAGGCCTTTACCGACATAAATTAGCGAAGGATCACAATCCATAACTAAATACTGACCGAATATGGGCAGAATACTGACGGGCTAGTTTGTAAGAATGTTTGTATATTTACTGACCGTTTACTGATGGAAATACAATACTTCTGACGAATTACTAACAGAATATACTGATAGACACCAACCAAAAATTATCGACATTTTATTGATCAATTACAAACAAAAAAGAATATGCGAGAATGTTTTGGCTCCAATTAAGCTATTTACTAACAGATTACTAATGGAATGCCATGCAATAGTAGGCTTTTTCGTTAGTAAACACCAAAAAATACTAACGAAATGCTGATTGTAGTGCAAAAATAAGGGCGCGAATTAGTCATTTACTGACTAATTAGTGACGTAAATAGCTGTCAGTAATACAGATTTACCGACGGAATGCAATGTGATAGTAGGCTTTCTGTCAGTAATCTGTCAATAAATATCATGAAACACTGATGGAATACCAACAGAAATCCACGCGGCAGTCCATTAGTAATCCATCAGTAAGTACCACTAAATACTGATGAAATACCGACAGCAGTGAAAAAAAGGCGCTTGTTTTACCGCCTTTAGCAGTTTACAGATAGATTTTTTAATCTACGTGGCATATTCTGTTAGTAATCTGTCAATAATATTGAAATATAAACTGTTCACCTTCTTTTTTCTTTCTTTCTTTCTTTCTTTCTTCTTCTTCTTCTTCTTCTTCTTCTTCCTGTTTCTTTGTCTCTGCTACCCCACGTCATGTTTTCCTTTTCCCTCCCGTATTTCGGCTGCTGTTCATCCATCACCGGCAAATTTTGATATTCTGGCAGTATGGGTTGATTAAATTTACATTGAATTTGAATTTGATTGAATTTTTGTTTAGATAATTGAATTTTTTTTAGATTGATTTTGTTGAAATTTTGTTAATTTTGTTGTGTATATATGTATAATTATGTATATTTGGGATTTGGGATTTGTTGTGTATTTTGCTTGAATTGGGATATATATATATATATATATATATATATATATATATATATATATATATATATATATATATATATACGGTAAGGGAGAGGAAAAGCACATTTACTAAAATATTCTTATTATTTTTTATTAATTATTTTATAAATAAAGATTAGTTTAGTAATTTAATAGTTAATAAATTAATTTATTAAATAATAATGCTATTTTTTAGGATAGATAATCATTATTTAATTAGAAAAGCATAATTAATATATCATATTTGTAATTGATAATTTTCTATGCTACATATAAATGTATAGTAAAGGGAGAGGAAAACCACATTTACCAAAATATCCTTATTATTTTTTACTAATTGTTCTTATAAATAAAGATTAGTTTAGTAATTTAATAGTTAATAAATTAATTTATTAAATAATAATGCTATTTTTTATGATAGATAATCATTATTTAATTAGGAAAGTATAATTAATATATCATATTTATAATTGATAATTTATTGATTAATAAATCACCAATTGCCAATATATATGTGTGTTAAGATAATCGCCAAAGATTGAGTAACCTTAAAAATTAAGTATATTTTCTCTTTTCGAATAATAAGAATTTATTACTTTTATCAAAAGAAAAAAAAATATCCCTTTTCAGTTTATTATAATTTATTTTCTTTATTATTATAATAGATATGAATAAAAGTCTATAATTATTTAAGTACGATTATAAAAAAAAATAATAATTACTGTACTATGAATAAAACAAGAACTTTTACAAAACAAAATATATATATAACAAAAATTCTTGTAATAATTTAAGTGATTATGTAATTCTCCTAAATTAATATATAACAAATAATTCTTGTTATAAATATATAAATTTTCTCTATAATTATGCATAAAAAATAAAACAAAACAATTGTATTACTTGAAATACTAAAAACAAACTAAACATACTAATTTTTTTTTTTTGAAGGGGATGAATAAAAAAAGTTTGATAAAAAAATATTAAAGCATGTTGTAACAAATTTAATTTAAATAAAAAAGAACGAATTCAACTAGAATAAGAAAAAATAAAATAATTATTATTAATATATAGTTAATTATATGTACTTTAAATAAAAAAGAATTCAATTAGAATAATTTATGTTTTTTAATATTTTTTCGAATATCAAAAAGTTAGATAAATTCTTTTAACTTTAATTATTAGAATATTAATAATTAGAGAAATTCTACTTTCACTTTGAAAAAATTATATTGTAAATTAGAAAAATTACTTTTGATTTTATAAAAAAATGCAGCAGAAAAATAATATACACTATTTGAGAGTTTACTAACAATAATAAGCATAATCCTATTATTTTATTATAAAATTTTAAAATTTTTATTTATATTTACAATGGTATGTTTTTCTAAAAAATTTATTTGTTTACGATTCTATAAATATTTAAATTTATTTAAAATTTTCATTATGGAAAAGATTCAAATTATACCAAAATTAAAAGTTAATTAAAAATCATTATAATATAATGAATATTTTTTAGAATAAGTAATCATTGTTCAGTTAAGAAAGTAATATATAATTAATATATTATATTGTAGGATTGGTAATCTATTAATTAATAAATCGATTAGAATTATATAAATATTTATTTATTTAAGAGTCAAACAAAAAAAAATGCAAATATAAAATAAAAGAAAAAAATGAGCATTAACATGAAAAAGAAAAAGAAATAGAAATATTATTTTTATTTTAAAAGAAATAAGTTTCCTATGCATCTTTATTTTGCAATAACTATTAATAAAATACAATGATAAAAAATACCTAATATAGAGGTATATTTATCATGAATAATTGTATGTTATATTATAAATAGGTGTTTGAGCATATACTATGAAAATATTGGTTAAAAGTAAAAGTCAAATAAAAAGAAAGTTATTTACATTGAGAATATCATTTATGAAAAAAAAAAATTGTCTAATGGGTAGTATAATTTAAAAAATAATATCACATAGTATTCATTTAAATTATTTATATGTCATGTAGCATTTACATTAATATTTATTATATAAATATTTACAAATTAAATTATGTTTTAATATTTATATATATTTTAATTATTTTGGTTTTATTAATAGTATTTTAATTTTTTTTCAGATAATTAATGTATGGGGCAACAATATAAGTCGGATTCGCGCGTCAAGAGATCCATACTATAATTTAATTTATTTATACTAATATATAAATATAATAATTTGGAATGTAATATTTTTTTAATTATGTTATGTATAATTTGTAGTTTGTTATGTTTATTTATAAATGTATATAAAAAAAATAAATGTTGTGATGTGAATTTGTAATTTATGCTTGATTTGTGTATTGCAATGTAATTTTTAATTATGTTGTTAAATTTATGTGAATTTATAGATGTATATGTATGTAACGTAATTTTGATTTTATTTAAGTAAATCTGTTATTAGTAATACTAATAAAATGAATCATAAATTTATATTTAATTATGCCATAAAAAGTAAAATTTATTTTTTAAGAATTTCATAAAATACAAAAAATTTACTAATTTTAAAAATTAAAAAAATCCACCAAATATGCTACCAAAAATTGAAATATAAATGCATTTCATAAAATACAAAAAAATAAGAAATTTTTTTAGTTAGGAGAAAAATATTTCAACGAAGATGAGCTCAAAAAAATAGATTCTGAATAAATGTATTTATATTTTACTTATTGTGTATGGATTTTTCCTATGTGTATAAAATAATATTATTTTTACATTTACAATGTTACATTATATTTCAATGAAGTCATTTTTAACTTGTATTGTAATTTTTTTTTAATATTTACATTGTTATTCTGCGATTACATCATATCAATTTTCAATATTTTATTTTTTTTTATTTTTATGTAATATTAAATAATGAATGAATTTATTAAACTTTAAAAATTATATAGATATCAACTCTGAAACATGTACCTACTCTTGGAGATACTACTGGTAGCAGTACATTGATGTCCCGGAAATGGCATCGCTACCAGGGAGGACCTACTACCACTTATGATTTTCCCACTATCTTTTCTTCTTTACCATCTATCTCTCCTTTTATACCTCTCACATTCACCCTTTCGACCATCACCACACAGATCCCTTTATCCTCTCCTCCTCCAACGTCTACTACTTCATCCATGGTCCTATACTTTCATCACCTTCAATTATTCCTTCTTCCATTTTCCCTCCATCCACTATGCCTTTTTTTGTTATCCTTCCATCCATGGTCCCTTCTTCAGTTACCTCTCTATCTACTATTCCTTATGTTACCCCTCTATCTATTATTCCTTCTATTACCCCTCCATCCTCTATTCCTTTTGTTACCCCTCCATCCACTGTCCCTTCTCTCATTTCTCCATCTACCCATCTTTCATTTTCCACACCACGCTCCATTGCCTCTGTAGATGCTCCTACCACTACAGCAACTCCATCCATAGCCCCACCAATCCTGCTACCTGATTCAGGGTGTAAACAGCATCTCATGCTGGTTGGAAATGTATAAGTATTATATTTATTAAGGTAATTCTTAATTTATAATATCTTACTTTTCGTTTAACTAACATTTAAGTTTTTTAATTAAAGGATGTATTCGTTAGAGTCGGTGCAGACGATTTACAAGATATTCAAAAACTAGTTGTTAGAGTCGGTGCAGACGATTTACAAGATATTCAAAAACTAGTTGAAACTTGAAAGCACGCATTGGAAATCAGAGCCTCATGAGACGAAAGAATTCTACGGAATTTCAAGTAATGAATAACTTATTATATAGAATTTGAATATATATATATATATATATATATATATATATATATATATATATATATATATATATATATATATATATATATATATATATATATATATATATATATATATATATATATATATATATATTCTAAAATAATAAATATAATAATAATAATAATACATAATAAAATATATGTTATATATAATACTATATTAAAAGATAATAAGTATAATAAATATAATAATATATAATAAACTGTAATAATATATGATAAAATATAATAATTTATTAGCAGTATGTATTAAATAGATACATACTATTAGTAAATGAATTTTGAATTTTATATATTAATTATTATTTATATACTAACTTGTAGTTTTATTTATTTTTTTTTCAGAAGTACCACTACTGGACATCACTATATCAAAGATGGTGAAGACAGTCTTCTTTAAGAAGGCTGCAATTCGGTACAAGAACTTTCTCTACGACGTCAAGAGGAAGAGGAAAAAAGATAAGTGAATCTCTCAGGAGACCTGAGATGCTTAGAAGAAACACCAGGATTCTCTAGAGTATAAGCAGCTATCCCATAAGGCATCCCTGAATAGAAAGTCAGATAAAGGCAATCCAAAAAAAATTATTTTGTAAATTTAGTATACATTGAGTATATACAGGTATATATATTTTGTAAATTTAGTCAATTGTGCTTATATTGTGTGTATTTGATATATATCTTCAAAAAATTTTGCATATTGAGTATTAGATAAAAAAAGTTTTTCATGATATAGAGTAAACAATATATACTAAGTATATCACAAGTATATTTCAAGCATATGATAATGTCATTCTTACTCAATTTTCATTATTCATGTTTTAAAATCATCTTTTAGTATATACTAAGTGTATAACAAAGGCATGAAATCGAAACAATAATTGGAGATAAAAATAAAAAAAGTTATCACTATTTGTCAAACATAAATAAATGAAATCATTAAGTTGTTATATTATTAAAATAATTCTTTATGACATTAATGTAACACATGTATGTTTTATGCAGTATACAAAGTGCAATATTAAATACATAAAAGAAGAAATGGTTTATTCCAAGATTGTTACAAGTATTCAAAAGTTACACTCCTAATATATTATGCATATATAAAGGGTATCTACTACTATTAAAAATGTAATTTTCTTAATTTTTTTCAAAAATTATAGACTTGATCTATAATTTATTTTATAAACATATACATCAAATCAACTAAACATCAACTAAATAAAAAATCAAAATCAACCAAACGTATACCCGAAATAAAATAAAAGTTATGTGATATTTAAGTGGTAAAATTTTCATGGGATAATCAAAGTAATCTCATTTTAAGGACAAGCATTTATATTTTTTTCTCTTTTTTATTTATTTTTTCAATTTTTTGTTCCCCATTTCACCAAACCACCTAATTGTAAAAATATAAAATACTCGTGCTGTAAAATTCATATCAACTAAGGCATACAAAAAATATAACATGTGTAAATAGGATTATACCCAATGGACACATGTCCAAATGGTTTTTCTTTCAAAGTTTAAATATTTGACATATAGTCATTAATTAGATAATTTTTAATTAATATAATTTTCAATTATTCTAACGTGCAAATCAACATGTGTAACTAAGATTATCCTAATAGACACATATCCAAAATGGTATTTTTCAAAATTTGAATTTTTAACATGTGATGATTAATTATATAATTTTTAATTAACATAATTTCTAATTATTCTAAAGTGCGAATAAAAAAAAAGTACAGAAATAACCCACTTTCTAACCACCAAATCTAGCCACCTTTCAAAATCATCTTTCCCTATAAACCCATCATCATTATCATCATCTACAAATTTCCCAAGTCTACAATTCTCGGTTAATTTCTCTTCTTCAAGCTATAGTATCATCAAACTGAAGCAATCAACATAAAAGCATAAATTGCCAAAAATAAAATCCATTCACCCTTCAAATTTGCCAAAAATAAGAGCAATAAAAGGCAGAGGGAATAAAAAATCCCATCCATCGACTCCATTACACGAAAAAATCATTTGCACAGTTTGAATTTTTAAAGCTAAAATTAAGATTTGGAGAGCCATCATACCCAAATGATGCAATATTAAAAGAGGGAAACATATAAGAAAAAATGACAATGAAAAATTTCAAAACAATGAAAAAAAAAAAAAGCTTATAGTTCAAAGCTTGAGAATACAAAAGTGTAAAAGATACAATTTAAGTTGGAAAAAGCGTAAAAACAAAAAAACAAGTTACCAAAAAGTGAAAATTCAAAATGTGGGATATTAATGTTAAAAAGAAAAAAAAAAAAAAAAAAAAAGAAGAAGAAAAGGTACACTGTATAATTTGTTCAAATTTTTCTTATATAAAGTCTCAAATTACTAAAGTTTAGCCCACTTTTTTATATGAAACTAAAAATTACTAAAAACCCAATTCACTCCCTACCTACATTATGGTCAGCCCTTGCCATAGAGGCAACGATTTAGCTCTAGTTCCCCTCTCCCCCAAATTAGAACCAATAGACATACTTAAGTAAAAAATCTTTGTCGACTAGATATAATCATCGGGTGGATCGAGTAAATTTTGAATTTTGATTTGGCCAAATTTATTATTTTGTCCCTGATTAAAGTCTAGCTAGGTTGACCAATTAGGTCTAATAATTTATCCAGGCCTATATATTTGAGATATTAATTGGGTGGGAGAGATCAAGTTGAGATTCAATATGATATATATAAACTAATTGCCTGCAATATGAAGTGACTCAACCTAATAAACCTAAAAAAAATAAAATAAATAGCAAAATATAGAGTCTATTAGATTTAAAGAAAATTTTCTACTATTTATCAACTAGATGCTCTCTATTAAATAAAATATGCTCTTTAAAATAAAGAGTACTATTAGGGATGCATTAAGTAAATCTTCTTTGCCAACTAGATATAATTATCAGGTGGATCGAGTAAATTTTGAATTTTGTTTGGCCAAATCTATTATTTTATCCTTAATAATGTATTTGGCCAAATATATGAAGTGACTCAACCTAATATACCCAAAACAACCACATCCAAAATAAATCAATTATATCTTACAACCACCAATCCAATCAACTCGTTTATCATATCTGCTCACTAATGATATATGCATCTTATATGAACCTATATATTTAGTATAAGTAAGAAAAAAATTTTTTCTCAATACACATCCAAAATTTTCATTAGAAAAGTTAGTCCAAAAAATTACGAGAAATTCTTAGATAGCTAATTTATCATATCAATTATAAATTAATCTTATTAGAAGTAAGATATAATAATAAAAATTTAAATTTTCACATTCGTCCATGATTAAACTTATGAATGTCTCAATCTAATAAAATTAATTTACAGCTCTCCATAAAAATTAAATTTACCTAAAATAAATCGAGTTTACTTAAAATTTTCTCCAAAGTCGGAGGCTCTACTTAGTTCATAATTAGGCAGATAGATGTAGATCATCAAAGTGGGGGAAAAAAAAGCACAGGTTTCACATGTTTTTATTTAAAGAAAAAAAAATTTGAAACCACATCAAGTCTTTTTAAATATTTTTTTATATTGAGAATATTTTATTACAAAATTAAAATTGATAAGAAATTTATTAACAACGTTTTTTAGACTAATAAAATTTTAATTTATTTTTTATTATAAAAATTAGTAAAGTTAAGAAAAAAAAAAACGATTTAGTTTTTTGTTCCTCTAAAATTTTCAAATTTTATGCATTCAATATGAAGGTTTTTAAAAAGCAAAATAATTTTTAAGAATTTATAAATTACCATCAAAGAACTTACCAGTTTCTTTTCTGGCATAAAAAAATTTTTATTATGAAAAAAAAAATTAAGGATTTAATGTGAATAAATTATTAAAAATTTACAAAACAAAACACAATAAATTTAATGATATGTGATTTTTTTTTCCTTATATTTAACACTAGTCCCATTTCTCTCTCAATAAATTTAGTGCCCTTTAATTGATTGAATTGTTATTTGTGATGGATAGCTGTTATAGAGAGTGGATAGTTAATGGTTGATAACTGATGATTGAAAAATATGATTGCTTGAATTTTGATAGTTGTTTTGTTTAGAATGTTAATTAAAATCTAAGGATATAATTTATTTTTTATATATTTAATTATTTTTCTTTTTCAATATATGATATTGTCACATTTCATTTTTGAGATAAGATGGTCTTAGGGCATAGATAAGTTTAAAATACATGAAAACCCATAGAATCTGATTATATTGGGAATCCAGTATAATTTGGGTAGTATACTGACATTACACACAATATTCTCAAAATACCAAAACCTGCAATCCAAAAATACTTCTAATAGTTTTCCTTTCTTATATCCTCAACTTCACATCTAATACAAATCTTCTCCAATATTTTTTTCATATAATGATTTATTTACAAGATCAACATCACATATTAGTAGTTGATAGTATTTTATACAAAAATAATTATGCTAAATTTTTCACTAGCATTATTATATATAAATAATTTACATTCATAAATGAGAAGGCTTAGATACCATGGAGCATCTAGATATCATACTAATTTTAAATATATGTTTTCTTACAACTAGTTATACAATCACCAAAATGCAAAATCTTTTCTTTAAATTGACTTTCAGTTTCAAGTGGATAGCAACACTTGAGCTACACTGATTAACCATTAGTCTTGTAAAAAAAATAAGAGAAGGGGGAATGAATAAAACTCAGTGAATCTATTCTAAACAATTATGCACATAGGGTCAGCTTACTTCTATTTGACTTCACAATAGAATCAATAGCACTGGCACTTGGGTTTAGTAGCAAGAATAATAATATCAAGAACTATAGCAATGAAGGCAATATCAATAACAGTGGCACTAGAGTTCACCAGAAATCTAGATTCACTAGATGAGTGCATAAATTTTTCATCACTACTCATTAATATTATACTAGTGGCAAGGGCTCTTCTTGTGGAGCAATACCATAATGTAATGTTAGCTTGACCTTATGGCTAGGGCATTCAAAATCCCTCCTAGCAAGGGTCACTTCATTGTGCACAAAACTTGGTATTCCCCACACTGAAAAAAAGGGATATCTGCATTAAGGATAATAGTTTTGTATCATTTTTGGTAGTTCAAGGAATCTTCAATTAACACTGAGAAAGGTTTAATTTACTAATAAATATGAAAATATAGCTAGCAAAAATCAATGGAACAATATGGCAATAGGATTCTCTTGGAATCCGGATAATGTACAATATCACTGTCAAAGATCATATGTTATAGTTTTTAATGCAATTGTAAATAATAATTTAGAATTCATATTCAAGAACAAAATATTTAGGTATCAATAGAAAAAAAAATGGATAATTCAATCAAAAAAGCAAATGACAATTCCATGTACATAAAAGTGTAGAATACACTCACATTTTCCTTTGTTTTCTTTAATTCCTTTTTACTACTTAATATGAGGATTGTCTCCCCCTTCAAAGTTTTTCACTTCCATTAGTTTTTTTTGGATCCTTTATAGACAATTTACATATATATTAGTTTAAATTTCTATAGGCAAATTCATTAGAACATGAAAATTGAAAATCGATCTATCGATTTTTATCCTAACTTAGCCTCCTAATTACTACCATAACATGAGTTACACTATTCTAATTGTCATAATTCTTAAGATATTTAAATCCTAACACATTTTTCTCCAACATATCCAAAATTCAGCATATTTTGAATTTTTTAGCTTCTAGGGTGACTTATCAAAATTTGCCTTGATTCTGCTGCCTAGGTTCACTGAGCACACTTTACTCTTTCTATTATATCTCAGTATATACAAATGCAATTGACCTAAGTCTTTTTTTCAATGAAATTAGACTCATAAATAACAATTAATTATATTTGATCTTTAACTATTTCTATCCATTTGGTTCCCAAAACTCAGGATGAAACCCCTAAAACCACTACTATCCTTCCTACTGAGATAGCCCTGATAACTGTTTAATAACCCACTTTATTCTTAGAATTTTGCTACAAAATTTTTAGATAACTTAAATAAACCATAAGCTTCATTTTATATATTTTGGGTCAAGTCCAAATCCCATCCTAGAGTCCTCAATTTGAGTCTCAAATTCTAGCAACATAGTCTAACCTACATACAGGGCAATCTTATTTCCACTCCTATAACTCCCAACGTATTGGGAATTAAATCAAGCCCTTTTTACATCAACAAATTCACATCCTAAGCTTCAATTTTGGTGTTTGACAATAGTCAAAGTCAGACTGTTGGATTCTCAAAACTGAACTTCAATTTCTAGCAGTTTGGTTGTCCACCAAACCCTAGCCATCTCATTCCTTTCACTCTCTATTACATGTTTCCTCACTAGTCCATATTCAAATGACCGCTTCCTTCTCTAATCAACACTTCCCTTCATTTTTCTCTTTTCCAACTTCATCCATCATCAATCAGACCAACAAAACTAACAAACAACCCAATATAATCACATCATACTCAAAACTAGCAAGTATAACATTGTTCTTACCTTAGTTGGAGCTAGATTTGGGATTTGTCTTAGATTTTTTTCTTCCTTCCTCTTCTCCCTCATGTTTTATCTCTTCCTTTGGCTGTCTACTCTCTATTCTTTCTCAATTTAGGCAGATTTTAAGTGTTAGAAACATAAAATGATGTTTATCTTCTCCTAGGATTTTATATAGTTTTTATTTTCTTTTTCTTTTATTTTATTCACTTGGAATTTTGGAAAAATATCCATCCTCTACATCTCTTGCCTAGGCCAATAGTTTTCTGGACATTTATTTATTTATTTATTGATGAGTTGGATGGTGAGTTGTCATATGATAATGACAATTTTGTTATTTATTGTAAAGTTGCCATTTCCAATCCTTATTTATTCTAATATTATCTAATAATATTTTTAATCAATAATTTAGGTCTCTAATGTTATCTTTATTCATTTTTCCATCAATCTTTCCTAAGCTAAAATTTTCTGAAATTCCAAAAACTGAAGTCCGTCGATTACATGCATAGCATACCGATTTTGCTTAGGTATTTTCTATACTCAACTCCAACTTCATTTTTGAGTTTCATCACTTCTAATATCATCATATTTGCCTAAATTCTCCAAATAAAATTTAAAAATCTATTCCATAGTTAGAATTTCTTGACTCACTTTAAATGCCTCAATTTTTCGATCATTTATCCTTTTAGGTCATTAGCTCCTAACTTCCTATTTTTCTTCTTACACTCTCTATTTCATTTTTTTTTATATCAAATCCATCTCCTTTAATAATCTTCTAATATTTTTTATCTTATTTCATATAATTAGGGTCTCGATTTCTAGACTGATAACTCTATATTTTTAGAGTTATTTTAATTGTTTAAACTTAAATTTTAGCTCAATTCTCGATAATGCAATAATATTATTACTTATTTTTAGAAATAAATAGTTCTACAATTTATAAATAAATTATAACATATTTTAAGTATTTTTATTTTATTTTTGCAGATCAAAATGATGCAGTAAAAATAAAGATGCAAGCAATGATTCAAGTTTTCAATCAATGAGAAATAAATTCAATGGTTGGTGGCCAAAATTCAATGGTTGGTAGCCAACCTAACCATTTTTGAATATTGATGAAGGAATTCAATGGTTGGTGGCCAAAATTCAATGGTTGGTAGCCAACCTAACCATTTTTGAATATTGATGAAGGAATTCAATGGTTGGTGGCCAACCTAACCATCAATGTTGAATTTTTGATGTAAGAATTTTAATGGAACTTGAATTCTTCCACCAAACATGTCTATAAATACCATGCTTGGCAAAGGGAAATGGCATCAAAGAAAATCCATAAAAAAAATATGTAGAGAGATTTTCATATGTTTTCTTAGAGTAGATTAGTTTTATTTTTTATTTTGATCAAGAGAAGGAGTTTTTGGAAGCTTGAGTTCATCAAAGATTATATCCCAAAACAAGTTCTCTCTAAACTCTATTCTTGAATTTAATTTTAAGTTGTTATTATGTTTATTGTTAATTTAATTATTTCTTTCTTTTCAATTATGAATAGCTAATTTTATTTTCTAGAATTTAGATGTAATCTTTTGATTTGCATATGATTATTTATATTTAATTGATTGGGTTGATTGTTGGAATTAATCTTTTATCTTAGAACTAAATGCTTGTAATTAACTGGCCATTAATTGCATGATTTAAGATATTGTGTGAAGTAGCGAGAGTGGAAGCACAATATTAGTTCATTAGGATAACTGACCTAGGGAATGTATTGCTTAGAGATAAGAATACTCCTTTGTGATTTTTAAAAGGATTTCCATAAAACTTAATGGGTTTGTGTTAATTGCTTATGATCACGAGAGTAGACGTAAGGTTAATATGAACACACATGTTGTATCTTGAGAGAGAACATCATATAATTTAGGGAAATCTAATCATTAATTCCAGCAAAAATAATCCAATCTAAAAAATATAAAGTAATCATATGTGATCAATTGATGAATTCTAAATTCTAGACCTTTAATCTTATTTTCATATTTATCATTATTTATTTACTTCAATTTCATTTTAGGTTAAAATATAAAATCTCATAATTGATTTTCTAAATAATAGAGTAATATTAAAAATTGGTACTTGACAAACCCTTCCTCGTGGGAACGATATTCACTCATCACTTTATTACTTGTAAACGATCTGTGCACTTGCAGAAATCGCGCAACAAGTTTTTGGCGCCGTTGCCGGGGAAGGGCAATTTTTGACAATATCAATAGATTGATATACTCTATTACTTTAGATTTTATTTTTCTTTTCTATTTTTTTTTATTTTGCAGGACTTTTATAAAAAAATAAAAAAAAAAGAAAGAAAAAAGAAGGCTTTCCACAACTTTTAATGGTGTGACGGAGGAATGATACTAAATAGAGCAGCAAGCATGTATGGTGAGGATAGTTTTAGTAAATTAAATGCTAAAATTGATGCATTGGTTAACTTAATTGATAAAGTTAATGCTAATACTTTATTTAATTCATGTTTGAGTTGTGATCTGTGTGGAGGTAATCATTTGAATTCTGAGTGTCAATATGCAGAACAAGTACAATTTTTCCTAAATTATAACAGGTATGAGAATTATCCATATTCCAATATAGACAACTCAGGATGGAGTGATTATTCGAGCTTTTCATGGGAAAATCAATGTGATCAAGGTAACAATTCATGGTATCCTTATCAATATGATTTTCAAAATCATGCACCATTTGAAGAGCACAAACCATCTTATGAAGTGGCATTGGAAAGATTCATAAATGCTACTCATGAACGATGTGAAAGATTGGAAGATAGGATGGATCAATGGGCTAGCCACAATACAACTGATGATATACAAATGGAACAATTCTCTAGTCCATTAGATACTCAAAGCCATGAAAACCTGACAGGCCAAATTGAAGAACATTCTAGAGAGCAATGCTTGACAATTTCTTTGAGTGATGATAAGGAAGAGACGATTGATCAAGGAGATACTTCAAGCAAGCAAGAAAAAAAGGAAGAAGTTGAGCCTAATTTGCCCAAGAAATATTATTCTCTTATGGATAATATCTATGGAGTATTTGAAATTGATGGGAAAATTGAAAAAGGATTTGAACAAGAGCACTCAAAGAAAACTTTTTCAGTTTGTTTAGTGAAAACAACACCAAATATGCCAGACCATAAAGAATATCAATTTGATGACTTGAAGGAAAAGAAGAAACATTCACCACCATCAACTGAGCACTCACCAACTCTTGATTCAACTCCACTACCTTCCTATCTCAATTTCTTAAGAAAATTTAGAGCAAGAAAAAGAGCTCGTTGGAAAGTTTTTAAAAATTATGAGCCTAATTATAAAATATTAAATAATTTCTGTTTTAATTTTTTTCCATGCAGGCTCAAATCAAGATGGCTTGACTCATTAAAATTGGCAAAAGTTTATCTTTCCACAATTATCGAGATGATATACTTTGTGTATTATCCTCCATGATGAAGATCTAGCTATAGTCAAGCTAAAAACTATAAATTAAGCGCTTTTGGGAGGCAACCCAAATTTCTAACTTTTTTACTTCTTTGTAATTTCTTTTGTTCTTTTGTTTGTTTTGTTCTATTTTAATTTTACTTTAGTGTTGTTATTAAATAGCTTATTAGGAGGAAATCTGAGTTTTCTCTTTATTAGGTTTCTTTTATTTCTGTTTAGTTATTTCGTTGTAAGTTTTCTCTTTCATTTTCTTAACTAAGTTAATCAGATATGGAAGCATCTCTTGCAGCACTTAAAAACAGGTTTCCAACTCTTCCCCAAGATGTACTCAGGAAAATTGATGAACGCAGACTAGAAAGAATGAAGACATTTAGGAGTCTGAATCTTCCTGAGGATATTCGCTGGATCATAGAAGCCAAAGTACGATTGGCAGGTGAGATTGATGACTCATTTATTAAATGTTTGCCAGGTACGGGGAGAAGTTCTTACTCAAAGAAGAGGAGAGCTAAAAGAATGGGAGTCTGCTACAAGTGTGCAAGATGGAATTGCAACACACGCTGTAGAAATATTGGATTTACATCCATAAATCGAGAAGACAAAATTAAATTCATAAAGGATGGACTGAGTAAGGAGTCTATGGATAATATCTTACAGACTCTTGAGACGCATCCTTGTGGACAAGTTCAACGCACTCTTTTAGATTTATGGGAACTATTTAAAGAAGAGAAGCAGCGTTACAGTCTAGGGAATCTGACGATAAAAGACCTGTTTGCCAGTTAATAAGAAAACTGGATGGGAAGCCTATCCTCGACTCATAGAAGGCGTGTAAGCGGTTACTGGACGTAAAACCAGAGGAAAATGTGAGCCAAAATCACAACTACTGTTTATAATCAGGTGTATCACTAAATTTTTTATTTTTTAATGCATTATTTTTTTTCTACATCTTGCAGTACTTTTTGACTTTTTAGCACCTAGATTTTATTTTCCTGCAGATTTTTTCTACTGTCGACAACTTTTTAGTCTTTCAATGTCTACTTTTAGCTTTTCAATATTTTCTTTTTGACTTTTGTACACATGCTGCAGATTTTTCTACTTTCGTTAGCTTTTTAGTTTTTCAATGTCTGTTTCTTTTTAGTTTTTCAAATATTTCTTTTGACATTTGTACACACAGCATTGATTATTTTTATTATCATTTTTGTTTTTATACTTTTTCTGTCAATAATTATTTTATCCCATTGAACTATTCTTTTACTCTTCTAGTTTCTTTATATGCACATTCATTATTGTCAATATGCACACAATCCTTTCGAGAAATCTGTGAGAGAAAATGGCAGAATCCTCAACACGCAAATTCAAAACTATTTGTGTCTTTTGTAGTCCAAACTCTGGCAAGAAAAGAGAGTACTTGATAGCAGCTAATGAACTTGGTAGGATTTTAGCTGAACGAAAAATTGATTTGGTGTTTGAGGGAGGTAGTTTAGGGTTAAGGGGTTGTGTCGCAAGTTCTGCATATATTAGAGGTAGTAAAGTCTTAGGAGTAGTTCTAAAGGCTTTAGCTCGAAATAAACAAATCACTGGTGGAACTATAGGTAATGAGTTACAGGTCAATAGCATGTATGAACGAATGGCATACATGAATCTCAATGCTGATGCTTTTATCGCATTACCTGGTGGTTTAGAAACATTTGAAAATATTTTCACCATTGCATCTTGGACCCAATTAACTGTTCTTCAAAAGCCATTGGGATTACTTAATGTTGATGGTTTTTATAATGGTTTGTTATCTTTTCTCGATCATGCTGTGGAACAGGGTTTTATGACACCGGCGAGTCGACGCATCTTAGTCTCTGCTTCAACTATTGAACAATTGATTGATCAACTACAAAACTTTAAATCCGAACCTGATCCATTGATGGCGCAGGTAGTTTGGCACCCCAGGGCTAGTAGCAGTAAAAAGCGAGGACTAGATCTGAATCTCCGATTATAACTTCCCTAACTTTTGTAGTTTTTTTTTTTATCGCATTTTTTTTTGTTTTGTGTGTGTTTTTTTTGTTGCACTTGATCAAGCGAAGTTTTAGGTTCGATTCACTAAATGTAAGATGGCTGAGTAAAGAGTTACTTTTGTACTCTTGATACGTATCTTAAATTTATGTGATTTTCCTTTTCAAAAAAAAAAAAAAAAAAAAAAACTAGCTAGCTAACTAACTAACTAACTCAAGAGTTATTCATACAAGATGGCTGAGTAAAGAGTACTTTTTGTGCTTTTGATACGCATCTGTATTTTTTTTTCTTTTTTTTTCTTTTTTTTTTAGTTTCCAAAATAAAAAATTAAAAAAATAATAAAAATAAACAAAAATAAAAAAATTGATATTTTCTTTTTGTGTGATTAATTTCTCATGCTTGCTTTTAGTGTTGTTTCAAGATGTTTTACAGGAAACAAGGAAGTGAAATGCATATCCTGCTTATAATTTGGAATCCACTTTTCTACAAGAGGGAGTATTTTCTTTCTTTTGGTTTGTTTATTTGACATTGAGGACAATGTCTATTGCAAGTTTGGGGGAGATTTAGTTTGTTTTTTTTTTCAGTAATTTCTTTCATGATTTGATGAATAAATTTAAAATTTTTTACTCTTTTATTAATAAAATATGCTTGTGTTAAATAAATTGATGAAAGGTTAATGATAGATTATAATTGATATTTATGGATAATTTATTAAAGTATTTCAGGTTGAGCAACTATTTTGGGTAAGAAATTAACTTTTATTAAGATTATGTTTTGTTTTGCTTTGCATTATATTGATTGCATTGAATTTGTGTATGCTTACTTAGAGAGGGCTTCTACACATTTTTATCTTCATTTGCCTCACCTATCTTAGAACATGTTTTTGCAAACTTTTGAGGCGAAATTTTGAATTCATTTTGAAAGAGAGATATGATTTAGGCATTGTTTGTTTAACCTGTTACTTGTATCTACCCTTATTTTAATTTTTTTTCCTAGTTTACCCCTTTGTGCCTTGATAATTTTAGCTTTCTTTTCTTTGTTAATTAACCTTAATTGTTAACTTTCACCTTGTTTGTGAGATAATTTGTCAAGTTTACATTTTAATGAAGAAAAGGGAATTATTGAAGTTTTAAAAGAAAATAAGGATTTCTAATAACTGAGAGTATTATTCATTATAAAAGACCACCTTCTGCTTAAAATAAGTTTGGGGGAAAGCAAGAAAATTGAACCAATAAAAGTTAGTAATTCTTGCTTATCTTTAGAATAATGTTGTTGGCGAAAAAAAAAAAAAAGAATAAGAAGAAGAAGAGGTGGGCTTAAAAGAAGAAAACATTGAAAAAGAATAGTGCTTAAGATGAAAAGGATCCTTCATTAATATAATTCCTTTATTTGAGCTATTGATTTTGTAAACTTGGCATAATTATTTTACTTTTGTTCATTTAGCCTGTTCTTTGTTTAGCCAAAAATACCTTGTGTTAGCCCCATTACAACCCTAATCATGACCTATTGATCTCTCTTTATTTGTGAATTCCATTAGTGGAGATTGTTTGCTTTAATATGCTTATGAGATTTGTACATCTATTTTATATCATTTGATAGAGGCATTTAAAGATATTAGTGTGTATATGCCTATCTGAAGTGCAACAATTTCTTTGCAGTTGATTTAATGCATAGTTATTTAAGGCATGATTAAGATAAGGATTGTTTTGAACCTAAGATAGAAGCTTGACTTGCAATACTATTGATATGTTGTTTGTAAATATTAATTTCTTAAGACCTTAAAAAAAAAAAAAATTCAACATAAGCATGAGGGGATTAAGTCTCTTTTTTGTGATATTTTATTTTTCTTTGAAAAAATTTTTTAAAGGTGTTTGTGGGTATCACCACTGGAAGCCCTCACGAGACTATAACTCGTCCTCTATGGGACACCTAGGGGTTTAAAGGCTTGTTGCATACGCTAAATGCAATCGTAATTTCCTACGAAAGTGGACTAGTTTAGGTTTTGAATTTTCCTTTGCTTGAGGACAAGCAAAAACTTAAGTTTGGGGGTGTGATAACTCTATATTTTTAGAGTTATTTTAATTATTTAAACTTAAATTTTAGCTCAATTCTCGATAATGCAATAATATTATTACTTATTTTTAGAAATAAATAGTTCTACAATTTATAAATAAATTATAACATATTTTAAGTATTTTTATTTTATTTTTGCAGATCAAAATGATGCAGTAAAAATAAAGATGCAAGCAATGATTCAAGTTTTCAATCAATGAGAAATAAATTCAATGGTTGGTGGCCAAAATTCAATGGTTGGTAGCCAACCTAACCATTTTTGAATATTGATGAAGGAATTCAATGGTTGGTGGCCAAAATTCAATGGTTGGTAGCCAACCTAACCATTTTTGAATATTGATGAAGGAATTCAATGGTTGGTGGCCAACCTAACCATCAATGTTGAATTTTTGATGTAAGAATTTTAATGGAACTTGAATTCTTCCACCAAACATGTCTATAAATACCATGCTTGGCAAAGGGAAATGGCATCAAAGAAAATCCATAAAAAAAATATGTAGAGAGATTTTCATATGTTTTCTTAGAGTAGATTAGTTTTATTTTTTATTTTGATCAAGAGAAGGAGTTTTTGGAAGCTTGAGTTCATCAAAGATTATATCCCAAAACAAGTTCTCTCTAAACTCTATTCTTGAATTTAATTTTAAGTTGTTATTATGTTTATTGTTAATTTAATTATTTCTTTCTTTTCAATTATGAATAGCTAATTTTATTTTCTAGAATTTAGATGTAATCTTTTGATTTGCATATGATTATTTATATTTAATTGATTGGGTTGATTGTTGGAATTAATCTTTTATCTTAGAACTAAATGCTTGTAATTAACTGGCCATTAATTGCATGATTTAAGATATTGTGTGAAGTAGCGAGAGTGGAAGCACAATATTAGTTCATTAGGATAACTGACCTAGGGAATGTATTGCTTAGAGATAAGAATACTCCTTTGTGATTTTTAAAAGGATTTCCATAAAACTTAATGGGTTTGTGTTAATTGCTTATGATCACGAGAGTAGACGTAAGGTTAATATGAACACACATGTTGTATCTTGAGAGAGAACATCATATAATTTAGGGAAATCTAATCATTAATTCCAGCAAAAATAATCCAATCTAAAAAATATAAAGTAATCATATGTGATCAATTGATGAATTCTAAATTCTAGACCTTTAATCTTATTTTCATATTTATCATTATTTATTTACTTCAATTTCATTTTAGGTTAAAATATAAAATCTCATAATTGATTTTCTAAATAATAGAGTAATATTAAAAATTGGTACTTGACAAACCCTTCCTCGTGGGAACGATATTCACTCATCACTTTATTACTTGTAAACGATCTGTGCACTTGCAGAAATCGCGCAACATAGACCGATACCCATTCAGTACTTTGATTTTTCGCAATTGTCATCTACACTTTTTTGCTCTTAATCTAGTCACTTCTCTTACAACATCAACTTTCATAGTGAACTTAAAATTGGGATGTTACATTCTACTCCTCTTAAGGAAAATTTATCCCCGAATTTTCTTAGGAAACTTATTCACTATCCATGTATACTGAGTTATTGCAGTTCTAATTTTCTTTTCTTTTTTATTTTATTTTTTAAGAATACGAATAATATCTATGACAATAGTACTTGCTACACATATTTCTTGATCATTGAGAGTGAACATTCTACTTCTACCTTTGCCTCCAGTAGTTTGAGTTGTTCTAGATGTTTATCTATATCATTGTCCTTGTCTCCCAACATTTTTGGTATTCTGTCTGGGCATTTATATAGTAGACTATGATCCTACTTGTGTGTTTCGTTGCTCTTTTAATTATGGGCAATCTTTTAAGAAGTGGCCCATTTGACCACACTTTAAGCAAGCTCCAGTAACCAATCTACAAGTTCCTCCATGCTTTTTCTTTCAAATAGAATACGTAGGCATAGGATTCACACTTTTAGGTGTTGATGTTACATAAGTACTCCTACCCGGTGCTCTATTAGCTTTGATTCCCCTCAACTGATTAGAACTCGTAGCCGAAAACTCATATGTAGGAACTTTGGCACGTGATCCACACCCTATTCCTCTTTCATAGTGCCCTTGACTTTTACTTCAGTTCTTTTGTCTTCGCTCTCTTTCATCCCTCTCTTTGTTATGTTTGCACTCCATTTATTTTACCTTATCAATTAACTTTGACAAGGATTCAAATTCAATTGCACACAAAGCATTGTGTAGCGGTGCAATTAACCCCCTCCTAAATCTCCTTATTCTAGTTACTTCAGTTAGCACAATCTCCTTAGCATACTTGCTCAACTTATTAAATTCTTTTGCATAATCTGTTACTGACATTTTCCTTTGCTTCAGCTGTTCAAGCCTCATAATTATATTTTCTCATTCTCCCTCTACCAAAAACTCATTTATCATTTCTTGTTTGAACTACTCCCAAGTAGGTGGAGCATCTCCATATAATTGATTCTTTATGTGGTCTTCAAACCAAATCCAAGCATCATCCTTTAATAACAGTCCCATTAACTTAATAGCATGTGCATTAGAGCACAATAACCTTTATACTACTTTTTCTACTGCATATAAGAATTGATGTGGTTCTCCTCCACCTTTGCCATGGAACTCAGACAAGCCCATTTTAATAAAATTGGATATTGAAACACCTCCATCATCTAACACCCTTCTAGCCATTTGTTTCAGAATTGGAGTATTCACTAGTGCAGGTGGGGGTACTGCCTCAAGTTGTTGTTGTCTATCTCACCTCACTTCTTAATTCTTCAAGTTCCATTTCTTGTACCCGTTGCCTAACTCTCAGTGGATCTACAGGTTCCTCAGGTAGTGATGCAACAACAGAAGCTACATCTAATATAACATTAGGAGCTACTTATCTTCTAGGTCAGGGAGGTCCTTTCTTTAGTCTTCTTCTAAGCGGCATTCTCTGTCACAACTACATGTAAAGTCAATATACATTATTACCTATATGACCTTCAATTAGACCTCACAACATTCCCATCACAAACTAACTAACATCTACAATTAAAGACTAAAAAAAGTCAAATATATATGGACAATGCAGATTTAAGCCTAACGATAGATTGCAAATGACAATAAAGAATTCCATTGCTCCATGGTACTACTTATATCATATGACACTTATCTATTTTTATATTTTCGCTCTGATACCACCTTTGACACATCCCACTTTTGGGATTTGATAGTCCTAGGGTATGGGTAAGTCTAAAACACCCGAAAACCCATAGAACCCGATTATATTGGGAATCCAGTATAATCCGGGTAGCATACTAGCATGACACACAATATTCCCAGGATACCAAAACTTGCAATCCAAAAACACTTCCAATAGTTTTCCTTCCTTATATCCTCAACTTCACAACTAATACAAATCCTTCCCAATATTTTTTTCATGTAATGATTTATTTACAAGGTTAACATCACATATTAGTTGTTGATAGCACTTTATAAAAAAATAATTAAGCTAAATTTTCCACTAGCATTATTATATATAAATAATTTACATTCATAAATTAGGAGGCTTAGGTACCATGGAGCATCTAGATATCATACTAATTTTAAATATATATGTTTTCTTCGAACTAATTATACAATCATCAAAATGGAAAATCTTTTATTTAAATTGACTTTCAACTTCAAGCGGATAGCAACACTTGAGCTACACTGATTAACCACTAGTCTTGTAAAAAAAAAATAAGGGAAGGAGGAATGAGTAAAACTTAGTGAATGCATTCCAAACAATTATGCACATACGGTCAAGTTACTTCTATTTGGCTTCACAATGGAATCACTAACACTGGCACTAGGGTTTAGTAGCAAGAACAATAATATCAAGAACTATAGCAATGAAGGCAATATCAATAATACTGGCACTAGAGCTTAGTAGAAATTTGGATTCACTAGATGAGTGTAGAAATTTTTCATCGCTACTCATCAATATTATACTAATAGCAGGGGCTCTTCTTGCAAAGCAATACCACAACATAAGATTAGCTAGACCTTATGGCTAGGGCGTTCAAAATCTCTCCTTGCAAGGGTCACTTTATTGTGTACAAAGCCTAGTGTTCCCTACACTGGAAAAAGGGGATCCCTACATTAAGGATAATAACATTGTACCATTTTTGGTACTTCAAGGAATATTCAAATAACACTGAGAAAGGTTTAATTCACTAATAAATATGAAAATATAGCTAGCAAAAATCAATGGAATAATATGGCAATAGGATTCTCTTGGAATTCAGGCAATGTATAATATCACTGTCAAAGAACATATGATATGGTTTTTAATGCAATTGCAAATAATAATTTAGAATTCATATTCAAGAGCAAAAGATTTAGGTATCAATAGAAAAAAAAAATGGACAATTCAATCAAAGAAGCATATAGCAATTCCATGTACATAAAAGTGTAGAATACACTCACTATGAGGCCTCGCCTGAGTACCGGCCCGATCTGCTAGAGGGAACCGAGATGCTCATTTGGATTTAGACTCATGATGGAACCCTTGGGTTTGGATTGATTGATTTTGAAAATGGTTCTAGGAGTTGTCACCCTAATTTATTTTTAAATGAAAAAATTAAGGAAAAACCCAGTTGACTCCAATTCATTAATTTTCAATTAATTTACCCATGGATAAAATCATTAGCCTTGAACCAAGTTGAGTTCAGCGACTAGGTTTTTTATTTTAAATAATATAAATTTAGCTCTTAATTTTAATTTGACTTAAAAAAAATTAATTTTATAGATGACAAATATTATATGATAATATCTTGATTAATGCATGAGTATGGTATGAGTGTAATGAGAAAATTAAAATAAAACATTCACAAATTACATTAATTAAAAAAGGGGAAAGGAGATTGCTTGGAATTTGGATTTGAGGTTTAGATTTAGATTCTAAATGTGCCTACGTACCCCATTGAATAGGGTTCAAAACCCACGTAATTCACTCCATGATTAAGTTGAGAGGTTTAGGAGTTAATTGGATTGATTGATTTGATTTGAATTTAAGAGGAAATGTTCGATATGTTAGCTTTTGGTGGGTAGAGGGTTTTACTAGACCAAAATTCTGTTTTATCAAGACTGGATGATTGTATTGATTAGGAGATTAATTAATTAATTAAAAGGATTAACTAACTAATTAATGTAATGAAATGGATGGATTGATTAATTAATTAATTAAAATGATTAATTAATTAATTTGGGTGAAGGGTGGATTAAAAAGAATTAATTTGATTTTGGACAAAAGTGATTAATTAATTAATTGAGTGATTAATTTTAATTAAAAAACAGAGTTTTAGTTAATTAAAAAGATTAATTAACTTAGTTAGGGCAAGATAATTAATTAATTAGAGAATGGTTGGAGGGGAAGAATAGATGAATTAGAGAATAGTTATCAACTCTAACTCAAGGGATATTTGAAATGAGGAAATGGAATGGCTATTTATAGGAAAATGAGGTGAGGGTGATTTGGGAAGTGAAAATATGAAAAGACAAACATGATAGGGCCAAAAAAATCAGAAAAAGGGCATTTTGGTCAATTTGACTAGGCAGAGCTGATACGCGCCACCGACACACCGTCGCGACACCTCAATAGCGTGAATCTGCACCACTTAGCCGCATCAGGCCTAACGCAGTTCAGCTCACTTTTTCAGGCACTTCTTCAATCCATTTTTTAGGCTTTCAGATCAGTTTTTTGGAGTTATAAAACTCAAAAAAATTATCGATTAATGTCATTAGACTCAAAATTAATTTTAGGACATTTGAGCTGTCAGTCTAAGAGAAAATCCGGTTGATTTCAAAAAAATGCTATCTGGTACAGAAGGCCTAATAAGAGTAGAGAATGCATCAAATTGTGCCAAGAATACTTCGGTTGGTTTTGAGGAATTCAGAATTAAATTTGGAGATGTTGAAATAACGGTTCACAACTGCCCCTTCATCAGAATTGGCTTTGAACAAAAGGTAATTTTGATGGTAGTGAACATTGGGAAGAGATGCCATGTCAGACTTTGGGTTTTTGTCAGGTCCTTTGGGAGGAGGCCCTCTAGGATAAATGAGGTTTTATCAATGGCTATCGGTCTGGCTTTGACGTTGGATGCGAGAATGGTCTTGATAAATTTCAATTAAGGCTATTTGTTCGGCCCTAATGTTAGAGTTAAAGATGATCCGGGGTAAATCTCAATCAAGGATATCTGTCCAACCATAATGTTGGAGGTAAAGATGATTTGGATAAATCTCAATTTTGATGATAGTGAACCTAAGAGAGGGGATGGTATAAGGAATCAAAGTGATGTCTATGTCAATGCTTGGACATATTTAGGTGGGAGACATAGCTGAAAAAGAAAGATTGTAAAAAGAACTATAGGGATATTTAAGCAATCGTTCTCAAACATTTATAGAGGGAAAGTGCGATTGATGAATGTAAGTGAGAAAATGGACCAAAGGGATATCTAAGCTAGTGGTTAGATATTTTTGGGTGAATTGATGGATTTCAATAAAAGATGTGGAAAGTGGAACCATATAGATGTCTAGGTAATTGTTTCTAGATATTTATGGGTGCAGTTGATGGATTTGAATAAAAGAGATGGAAAAAAGAACCACATGGATGTCTAGGGGACTATTTCTAGACATTTATGGATAGAAGAGAATTTTAGACAAGATAATTTAGTGAAAGGAGAGCCTTAACCTATGGCTAGTTTGGTTCGACAAATTCTGAAAATGTTTTGATAAAGGGAAAGCCTCGGCCAACAGCTAGTTAGCTCAAGAGATTCTAAAAAGATTTTGACAGGAGGAGAGCCTCAATCTATGGCTAGTCGACTCGACAGATTCTGAAAGATTTTAGTAAAGAAAGAGTCTCGACTTATGGCAAGTCGATTCAAGAGATTCTAACAAAATTTTGGTTGCGTTAAAGAAATATAAGCTTTTGAATATGAGGGCCTGGGCCTTTTGGAAGGCTCAAAGGAACTTTACTGGGAGTAAAGGGACTCTGGAAGTCACACTTCATTGATTAGATCCAAAAAGATATCATTTAGCTTCAAAAAGACACTAGTTAGCTTTAGGAGTTATCGATCAGCTTTGAAGAAGTATTGGTCAACTTTA
This sequence comes from Reutealis trisperma, assembly GCA_947687605.1. Lineage (NCBI taxonomy): Eukaryota > Viridiplantae > Streptophyta > Magnoliopsida > Malpighiales > Euphorbiaceae > Reutealis > Reutealis trisperma. The sequence continues at coordinate 139,841 of CANTUT010000251.1, read as the reverse complement.
GGAGATATCAGTGAGGCTATTGGCTCAGCTTATGCATGATTGCAGATGATTGCATAGATGCTAGTGCGTAGATGATGCATGTTTATATAAGCATATTTCAAAATTCATGGACCTTTTGCTTAACTTCTATGCCATGCATGATTTGTGATGATGCCTGTAATGAATGATTGTATGGATGTATGAGGGTGGATTTAAGCATTTTCTTTGTGACTGTAAATTTTCATATGACTTTTGTGTCCTACGGAGACATGCATTTATGGATTGAAAAAAACTTAACAAGGTGGAGGAACTAAACTTGGGTTAGTATGGAATAGTTGTCATGGTGGTATTACGAGGAGATTGAGATTTTTCTGAGGGCTAGATTTTTGGGATCCATTGGCTCGGGGTTTCTGTTTTGGTGTTATTAAGAAGAAGCTATATCCATTATTGAGGAGTTTGACATTTTATGTATTTTTTGGGAGTGTTGCAGGCCAGATGCTGGTTAGTGATGCTCAAGTGCATTTAATTGTTGTGATTTGAGAAGTTTCATGATTTTGGTGACCAGTGAGATAAAAGGGGGCATAAACTCAAGATAAGGGCCTTAGTTTTCTGTTTGAGAGTCAGATACGGGTATGTTGATTGGGGTGATGTCAGAGTGGCAGATGGAACAAGGGCATTTTGTGGTTAGAGCTGTGCTAGCAAAGACACTAATGATCCTTAGCTGTTTTGTTTGGAATTTAGAGAGATGAACTATCTTGCTAGTTATTCACCAAGTGAGAAAATTTTGTCTATACTTTACCCTTTCTATTGGGGGTGCTTTGTAGGTGTTTGTTTTAGGTTTTTGGTTATCTTAGAAGTGTGGCCAATTGATCATTTTTGGATGGTGGCCCCTACTTTTTAATTTACACATGCTTTATTAAGACTTGGTCAAAGATTTGATAGGATAGTTGTTTATAGCTTACCCTGGAGGATATATTTTGGCACGGCCAATGGTAAGGGTTTGGATCTTTCATAACCGAAGGCCATGGTTGTCGAGTGGTTCACTTATTAGCTTTAGTTTGAATGACCTTCAGCTGGGGGATGAGGGTTTCGAAGCAAATGGGGCAGACTCAAGATGTGCCCTTAGTCATTCCTTTCTTGAAGTCTATGCAAATCACAGGTCCCATTACAAAGCTATCAGGAGGTGGCTACCTGAGGAGTTATCATGCTGCTTGTTTTGGGATTTCACTTTAGACTATAAAAAGGCATGATAGGTGGTTGATAAAGGTGGTTTGGCTAGTTGAGAAAGAGCTCTAGGCTGCCCTACTAAGAGGAATAGAGGGTGACACAACTAAGGAATGAGAGACTGTAGGAGAAGCCACTAGTAGCAGGAGGACTACAACACAAATAGAGAGGGTGACTTGATCTTTGAAGGAGACTCGGGGATCTACTAGAAGTGCAACATCATAGTAGTGACTCAAACTGCGATGGCCATGACAAAGGACACTATGACTACAGTGAGACAGGATGACACTGCAGTGGTGCTTCAGATAAGGACTGCTATAGTTAGGGCAGAAAGGAGTACTGCAGTTTTTGAACTACAGAGGAGAATTTTTGGAAGTAGTTTCAAGACTACTGGTACTCAAGAGAGGGTTTTCAATATTACTATGGTGAGTAGTTCTGATTCTATTAGTACTTATATTGTTGCGACAAAGGGAGCTATAGAGACCTGAAGGAGGGGTGTACCCTTTTGAGGAGATTGTGGTAGACTTTGACTCTAACAAGGATATGAGAGATTTGCACCTTAGGAGGTGGAGAGGACTAGCTAGATCATGAATTCATACATGACCCTTTTTTTTTTTTTTTTGTTCAAAATAATTACAGGTTGACAGAACTACACGAAATAGGATAAGCTATAGACGACATTAAAAGGGCTATCCTTTTTGTCATAATGATAGGCTTGTATTTTGCAAAATTTGATCACCATTAAATGAGACATCTTTTATTTTTGCTCTAATTTCTTCCTAAACCGCCCTTTTAGGTTTTCAATTTAGTGAGCATTCTTTTCTTCTTCTTCTTCTTCTTCTCTTTTTTTTCATTTTTTTTTCTTTTTTCTTTTTGTTTAGGCAAAAGAATTAAGTGAATAATATACTAGGCACAAAGAAAATGAGAATACGATGCAAATAAAATATTTTGTATTATGATTTGGACCACACCTGAGTCAGACTGTTTATGTATCCCTTATATCATTTTTTTATCGGTTATTTCTTTTAGGGAGAATTAGGTCCATGTAGTTCTAATTACATATGCATGAAAAATAGAAATGAAATGTGGATATCATCTTCGGATGATGTATCATTTCAGCGGATTCGGATTGCCAGGATGAGAGAATTCACTTTCGTCCATGTCCATGAAGATGGTGCCTCTTTCAGATAGGATCTTCTTGAGCATATACTATCCTGCCCAATTTAGTTTGAACTTCCTTTTGGATCATGAATAGGGGCTTAGATTTCTACTAGAACTAGATTTCTTTCTTATGAACCCTTATCTCTCACCTTCCAGTTGAAGTGCTCGACTAGTCTCCATTAATGATCCTGAATTTTGTATAAAACATCGATTCTCTTTTCATCAATGGCATTCAGCTGGTCATAATACATTTTGATCTATTCTACCTTTATCTCCATAGCTTCTCCTCAACAGGCTTCTTGCAGGTCAGGATCTTATAAACTGTGATGCTTGGATTATTATTTTGTCATAGTTTTATCTTATTTTTGTTTTCTTTAATTGTTAACTTATAATTTATTTTGATGATTTTATGATGTTTTTAATATGTTTGTTAAGTTGTTTTTAGTTGCATTAAATAATTAAAGAAATAGAAGTTTGGAGTGAAGATGAAAAATTCAGCAAAATGTTGCATGGCAGGAGGAATGCCATCGTGCGGCAGTAATGTAGCCCCAGCGCCACGCAGCAGCTTATTGCCTGCAGCCAACATAGCCCCAGTGCCACACAGCAAGGCCCAGCGCCACTCTACAACTTGCCTCTTGCAGCCCATAAGCTCCCCAGCATCCGCAACAACTCCCTAGTGACCCGCAATAGCTTGCTTCCTACAATCCACCAGTGCCCAGTGCCTAGCTACCTTCCCCAGCACCCCGCAGCATCACATCTTAGCAGATATTGAAGATTATCTAAAATTTTAAAGGATTTTCAACCCTAAATTATTTTAGGAAAGTAGAAACAAAAGAAGAAGTTTGGTTGTTTTAAATAGGGATGTCTGGAGGAAGAGAATGATATGAATTTTGGGGGGAAATTTGGGGATAGTATCTTCTCTTCCAATTTTCTATTCTCTAAATTTTTATTTTAGTTTTCAAATTTCAACACTTAGAGGAGATTGTTTTTAGTGATTTTGGGAATTCTTTGTGAAGATGCTAAGAGATTGGGTTAGAACATCGAATTGGTTTATAAGATTAATTTTTTAGTTATTTTCATCTTTTCATTATTGAATTGAAGATTTTGATTCAATGAATTCTTTTGATTTTAATAATTTGGAGATTATCATTATGTTTTTCATGAACTAATTGCATTCTTGTCTAGGGTTTGTATGATGTATTCATGTTATGGAATTGAATATAATCCCTTTTGATTATTTTTATTATCCCTAATTGAATTGATTGATTGTTATTGAACAATTGCTCAACTACCAATTATTTGACTTAGGTTTTGAACGAAGAAATGAGAGTTGAAGTTCAATTCCGGATTTCATTCCTTTAGGAAGTTTTAAGATTAGGTTTTAGTTTTTAATATATGATTTGATAGAATGATTTCTATGAATACGATTGCTAATAGATTGATTTTTATTCTTTGAATTATTAGAAACTAAGGCTTTAGAATAATAAATTGGGTATATTCATGAACATATAGGATTGATAAACTGAATAAAAACCCTAGGTATCATTCATTCATTATTTAAAAACCTATTGCATTTTAATCTAAATTTTCTTTTAATTTCCTATGTTGCAATTATTTTTTTTTAAATCATTCAAATTCTTTTTATTTAATTTGCTTTAAATCTAGACAAATATTTCTATTTGCAATTCCTTGAGAGACATGACCTTGGGTGCTTCCGATATACTACAATTGCCCCGTATACTTGTGGATTGCTTTTGGACAGTTTATTTTGAGATGAATAATCATCCCTATCATGTCTTTGTCTTGTACAAAATAGCTCATGAGCTCTTCCACTACTGCCATGCAAATGCAATATATGTGATTTTTTATTATTTCCCTTTGTGCCATAATTAATTAATCCTTTTGCCTTTTTCATTTATTTTTTTCAGATTTTTTGTATTTTTCATTTTTTTGTTCTTCTTTTTTTTTTTTAAGATGTCCCATTTAAAGATGAATCAGAAAAAAATTAAAGCAAATTAGAAAGTTTAAACTTTTTATTACTGATAAAAGTCCCATCATATGTACATTAAAGGATAAGACTAGAAGGCAAAATACAAACTCAAATAGACAAAGCCTAATAGACTCAATTTCAAAGAAAAATTACAAACTTAAAGGACTTAGACTCAGACGGATTCAAACTCAGATGGCTCAGACACTGACTCAAAGGACTATGGCATAGCAGGCCGACATTTTTCTCAAAGTGCCAATTATCAAGTAAAGCTTAAGATGGTCAAGTGAGCTTAGTGATTCAGAAAAGGATTGATGGTGGTGCTAGACTTTAGGTCTGGGAGCAATGATGTCTCGGCTATCAATGAGGTCTTAAATTTTGTGCTTCAAAGCCTTACATGCATCAGTTTTGTGCCCTAATCCTTGATGATAATCACAATGCTCATTAATGCTATAACCCTTAGGCAAAGGGTTTAGAGGAGGTCGCAATTCTAGAGGCTTAATTAGATTAGCCTCTAAGGCTTTCTTATAAACAATGCTGATGGGCATGCCCAGCTTAGAGAAAGTCCTTCTTGTTTCTAACTTCATTGGCTGGTGACAAGACACAAGATTTACCTCTCCCTCTCTTTGGGTGGTATTGGTGGGGTAGTTAATGTTCTTATTATACCTCAAAATAGAGGACTAATCCTTGACTTGTCTCAATTGGATCAAATCCTCAATCTTAGTGGTAGTGACAATAAGAGCTTTAAAGCTAAGGAGGTATTGTGTTTGCAGATGAGCCTGATATTAGGGAAGGAGTTTCTTGATCATGATGTCAATTTGCTCTACTTCAAATGGATGGTTCACCATTTGAGCCGCTCTTGTCCTCCACCTTTTAAGGAAAAACAGTGAAGGATTCTCTTAGCCCTTGTTTGGGGGTTTCTAAATCTTGACGGGTGATATCCACATTGATGTTGTAGTGGTATTGCTTGACAAATGCATTATATATGTCATCCCAATTCTTCTTGTGATTCTAGTCGAGATCTAGTAACCACTTAACCATAGCTCCAGTCAAGAACTGTTGGAATAACTGAGTAAGGAACTTGTCGTCTATACCAAAAGGTCTGATGACACCCACATACATCTTGAGGTGAGTTTTAGGACACGTGGTGCCATTAAACTTGTCCATAATTGATATTTTAAATTTTGATGGAACCTCATGCATTTGGGAAGAAAGCTGAGGAGTCAATATCATGTCTTCGTGCTTTTTGATGTTGTTATCGCCATGGCCTCAATTTTCTCCATCAATTTCTTAGTTTCGAGAAAGCTAGAAAAATCTCCACTCTGAAAAGGATTCGCAATGGGAGAGACAGTGGTTGCATTTAAATCCACGACAAGAGAGATTAGAGTTTCAGGTGCTTTCCCATTATCGGTGAGATCGATAATGGCATTGATAATGAGAGGAGTAAAAATAGGGGCATGGCTAGTCCTAGCTTGGGCAGATACAGGCTTAACACAAGCAAGAGGGGAAGTAACAGTAGCATTAGTCATTTCCTTGCCCTCATTGATGATCGACTAGCATTGGGAGCTAAGGGCATTGGTAAAGGTGGCAAACTGGGCGTTAAGAGCATTAGTGAAAGTGTCAACTTAGGTCTTAAGGTTAGTGGTGAGTGTGATTTGAAAAGTTTCCTCTTATTTCTTAAAGAGATTAATGAAAAAGGTGCTTATCACATCTTGGTTGAAGTTAGAGGTGTTGGCCATCGGTATCTTTAAAACAGAAAACAGACAAAAAAATAGATAAAAATATAGAATTGTGAAGGAAAAAATGGAATGAATGTGAAAGTGTGTCAGGAAAAGGATTTCTTACATATGATTGGTCACCGGGTTTACATGTTGATAGGATGAGTATGTGAGGTGTTTTGGGGTAATGGACCACCGGTTTAGGGTTTTTAAGGTGTAGGGTTTACCGTGCCTAGCTTTTCATGTTATGTATGCATAGCAATGTTATGATGCATATCGAAAAAAGTTTCATAGGTATATACATAAATATCTCCATTATTACGGTACATGGAACCTAGGGTTAATGCTAGGGTGATTAAATGCACAAGAGGGCTGAAGGGTGGTTTGATTAAGGGTCCTCATCCCACTAGAGCATCGATATACCTAACCACATGTGAGGCAAAAATCTTCGCGTAGATCCAATGGTACTGATTGCTTGTTACACCATCGAAATGATCGGGGATTCGTTGCGGGGTGGAATGCTTTCACTATCTCCCAACATACTCAAAAAGAGTTGTCAAGCTAATGCTACTCACCATCCAAAAGTTTTCCTAAAGCTAAAGTTAGGCAAAGAGCTTTTATTGTGCAAAGTGATGCATGAAAGTAAAATTATACTTAATGAGTCAAATGGAGATTATTTTGAAAAAAAAATTTCTTAACCAAATAGTAATCCTTCTATTTTCCTTTTTATTTTAAAAAAGGTGGCAAGCAGTCCTCAATTGAGCAGCCAACTGTGAGGCCTTACCCTAGCACTAGCTCAGTCCTCTAGAGAGAATTGGGATGCTTATTTGAGTTTAAACTCACATTGAAACTCTCGGGTTCAAATTGGTTGATTTTAAAAATGATTTTGGGATTCACCACTCTAATTTATTTTTAAATGGGAAAATTAAAGAAAAACCCAATTGACTCTAATTCATTAATTTTTAATTAATTTACCCATGGATAAAATCAATAGCCTTAAACCAAGTTGAGTTCGGGGACTAGGTTTTTAGTTTTAAATAATCTAAATTTGGCTCTTAACTTTAATTTGACTTTAAAAATTAATTTCATTACATGCATGAAAATATTAAATGATAATATCATGATTAATGCATAAGTATAGTATGAGTGAAATGAGAAAATTAAAATAAAACATTTATAAATTACATTAATTAAAAAAAGGGAAAGGAGATCGATTGGGATTGGGATTTGGATTTGAGATTTGGATTTAGATTCCAAATGTACCTACGTGTTTCATTGAATAGAAATCAAAATCCATGTAATTCGTTCCATGATTAAGTGGAGAGGTTTAGGGATTAATTGATTTGATTTGGGTTTGAGAGGAAAAAGCTGATACCTTAGCTTTTGGTGTGTAGGGTGTTTTATTGGACTGAAATTTCATTTTATCGGAACTAGATGATTAGATTGATTGGGAGATTAATTAATTAATTAAAAGGATTAACTAACTAATTAATGAAATGAAATGAATGGATGGATTAATTAATTAATTAAAATGATTAATTAATTAATTTGGATGAAGGGTGGATTAAAAAAGATTAATTTGATTTTGGAAAAAAGTGATTAATTAATTAATTAAAAAGATTAATTAATTAATTAATTAATTGAGTGATTAATTTTAATTAAAAAAAGAGTTTTAGTTAGTAAAAAAGATTAATTAACTTAGTTAAAGTAAGATAATTAATTAATTAAAAAGATTAACTAATTAATTAGAGAGCGATAGGAGGGAGAAGAAAAGATAAATTAAAGGACAGCTATCAACTCTAACTCAAGAAATGTTTGAAATGAGGAAATGGAAGGGCTATTTATAGGAAAATGAGGTAAGGGTGATTAGGGAAGTGAAAACATGAAAAAACGAAAAGGATATGGATAAAAAATATTAAAAAAATAGAAAAAAGAGCATTTTGATCAATTTGACCCAGCAGGCCACGCTGCCTTTGCACGGATCCATGTTGCAGAGGTGCAGCAGCCACATCTCTCGTAGCCGAGCCATGTCAGGCTTGACGCAATTCGGTTTGCTTTTCCAAGCACTTCTTCGATCCAATTTTTAGGCTTTTGAGTCAGTTTTTAGGAGTTATAGAACTCAAAAAAATTACCAGTCAGTGTCATTTGGCTCGAAATTAATTTTAGGACATTTGAGCGGTCATTCTGAGAGAAAATCCAATCAATTTTGAAAAAATATTGTTTGGTACAGAATGTCCGATTAGGGTAAAACAGGTGTCAGATTATGTCAAGAATACTTTGGTCAGTTTTGAAGAATTCAAAACTAATTTTGAAGGTGCTGAAATAAGGGTTCACACTTACATTTTCCTTTATCTTCTTTAATTCCTTTTTTACTACTCAATATGAGGATTATCTGCCCCTTCAAAGTTTTTCGCTTATGTTGGTTTTTTTGGATCCTCCACATACAATTTACATATATATTAGGTTTAAATTTCTATAGGCAAATTCATTAGAATATTAAAATTGAAAGTCGATCTATTGATTTTTATCCTAACTTAGCCTTCTAGTTACGGCCATAATATGAGTTACACTATTCTAATTGTCATGAGTCTTATTCTAACACATTTTTCTCTAACATATCCAAAATTCAACATATTTGGACTTCTGTAGCTTTTAGGGTGACTTATCAAATTTTGCTTTAACTCTACTGCCTAGATGCACTGAGCTCACTTTACTCGTTCTATTATATCTCAGTATATACAAATCCAATTGACATAATTCTTTTTTAAATGAAATTAGACTCATAAATAACAATTAATTAGTTTTGGTCTTTAACTATTTCTAACCAAATGGTTCCCACAACTCAAATGGTTCCCACAACTCAAGATAAATCCCCTAAAACCCTAACTGTCCTTCCTACTAAGACAGTCCTGATAACTGTTTAGTAACTCTTTATATTCTTAGAATTTTGCTACCAAATTTTTAGATCACTCAAATAAAACCATAATCTTCATTTTATATATTTTGAGTCAAGTCCAAATCCCATCGTAGGGTCCTCAATTCGAGTCCCAAATTCTAGCAATATAGTCTAACTTACATGCAGGGCTGCCTTATTTCTACTCCCATAACTCCCAACTTATTATGAATTAAATCAAGCTCTTTTTATATTACCAAATTCACATCCTAAAATTTAGTTTTTGTGTTTTGCTATTGTTAAAGTCGGACTATAGGATTCTTAAAATTGAACCTAAAGTTCCAACAATTTGGTTGTCCACCAAACCATTTCATTCCTTTCACTCTATCTAACATGTTTTCTCACTAGTCCATCTTCAAATGATCACTTCCTTCTCCAATCAACACTTCCCTTCATTTTCTTCTCTTTTCCAATTTCATCCATCATCAATCAAACCAACAAAACTAACAAACAACCAACATTATCACATCGTACTCAAAACTAGCAAGTATAACATTGTTCTTACTTTGATTGGAGCTAGATTTGGGATTTTTCTTGTATTTTTTCTTCTTTCCTCTTCTCCCTCACATTTTCTCTTTTCCTTTGGCTATCAACTATCTATTCTTTCTCAATTTAGGCAAATTTTTAAGTGTTAGAAACATAAAATGAAGTTTATCTTCTCCTAGGATTTTATATAGTTTTTATTTTCTTTTTCTTTTATTTTATTAACTTGGGATTTTGGCAAAATCTCCATCCTCTACATCTCCTGCCTAGGCCAGCAGCTTTTCTAGATATTGTTCTTTTTTTTTTTATTTTTTTGTTTATTGATGAGTTGGATGGTGAGTCTTTACATAATGATGACAATTTTGTTATTTATTACAAAGTTGCCATTTCCAAACCTTAATTATGCTATTATTGTATAATAATATTTTTAATCAGTAATTTAAATCCCTAATGTTATCTTTATTCATTTTTCCATCAACTTCCCTAAGCTAAAATTTTCTAAAATTCCGAAAATCGAAGTCTGTCGGCTACACTCATAGCATACCAATTTCGCTTAGGCATTTTCTATGTTCAACTCTAACTTTATTTTTGAGTTTCATCACTTCTAATATTGTCATATTTTCATAACTTCTCCAAATAAAATGTAAAAATCTATTTCATAGTCAAAATTTCTCGACTCACTTTAAATGTCTCAATTTCTTGAGTACATATCCCTTTTAGGTCATTAGCTCCTAGCTTCCTATTTTTCTTCTTACACTCTCTATTTCATTTGTTTTTATATCAAATCTATCTTCTTTAATACTCTTCTAATATTCTTTACCTTATTTCATACAATTAGGGGCTCAATTTCTTGACCGATACACGTTCTGTACTTTGATTTTTCGCAACTATCATCCACACTCTTTTGCTCTTAATCTAGTTACTTTCCTTACAATCTCACCACTCACAGTGAACTCAAAATTGGGGTGTTACAAATATAAATTGCAAAAATAATGAAATTAACAATTGAAAAAATTATAATTAATATTTTAGTATATAATTATATTTTTTCTTCTAAATTTGAACCTTATAATTTTTACAAATATTATTTATAATATTTTAATAAGTATTTATTATTATTATTATTATTATTATTATTATTATTATATAAAAAATAATGTGAAAAATATATTCTTATTAATAATTTTTTATAAAGTTAATTTGAATTTAAATAATCTATTGACTATTGAGAAAAAATTTCAAAATGAAAATTGTCAAATAAGTAGTTGTTTGCACTTTGAATAATTATTCTCTAATTTTTTATTTTTTATTAAATAAGCGGACCTCACGGTTGGAAGAAAGAAAAAAAAATTAGTTGGCTCTCAAAAATTAAATCAAACACCCACTCAGTGTATCAACCCAGGTTTAAAATATTAAATATTATTCACGTAATAAATTAATCACAAATTTTAACTAGTATAGTTGGTTAATGCATTTAGTTAACCTGTGAGATTATAGGTTTGAATCCTACTCTTTGTTTTTAGTTTTTTTTTTCTTGCTTTTTTATAATATTTACAATTAAAATTATATTAATGATTATTTTTTTATTTGTTTACTTGTTCTAATTAAATTATTACTAATTTCTGTAAGAAAAAAATTACATTAATAGTTGAATTTTTTATAAATATTTATTTATTTATATGAAATTATTATTTTGAGTCTTTATTTATGTTGAATTTGATAAAATTAATAGGGCTGTTAAATATTATTTTATACTTATTTAGGTAGATTATTTAATGTATCAAATAAAAATCAGTTTTTATAAATTTATATAAAATTAATAAAATATATTATTATTTATTTAAATTAATTATAAATTAATATTTTTAATTTTTTATGATATTAAATTTTGCTGTAATATTTATATTATTAAAATAATATCTAAAATTTTTTATGATTAGGTTCCTAAATCATAGAGGACAAGTTCATTAATTATAAAATATAGATTCATAAGATATAAAAAATAAATTTATCACTTTTAAAGAATATATTTTGTTCTTTTACTAGTATAATTGATGAATCTATAGTTTACAAATGATGAACTTACATTATATATTTGATGAATTTATAAGTAATACTTAATAAATTTGTTACTTATATTGTCTTGAATTCTACTCCATCGAAATAACAGAGCTAGTTGTTGATTAATAAAAAAAATAAATAATTTAGTATTGATTTATAATCATAAATCTAGTAGTAAAAAATAATAAATTTACATGTGATATATGACTAACCTAAACGTTATATCGAATAAACTTAATAGTTATATGTGATTAACCTAAACTTTAAATCTAATAAATTTCATAATTATATGTGAAATATTAAAGAATGAAAATTATAAATATGAGGAATGAATAAAATTAAATTATAAAATAATTAAATCATGAATATGACAGTAAAAGATAATGAATCTGCATGTGATATATGATGAATCTAAACATTATATCTAATAAATTTGATAGTTATATATGATGAACATCAACTTCAAATCTAATAAATATGATAATTTAAAGTTTAATATAAATCTACAATTTATAAATAATGAATTTACATTATATATTTGATAAATTTATAAGTAATACTTAATAAATATGTCACTTATAAGTGGTGAACATGATTATTATATAAATTATATTTGACGGTGAATTTTCAATAAATTTATTATTATTTAAAAAAATATTTGATTTTTAAAAATTTATTACCATAAAAGATAAATATGATATTTATATTTTTGTTAAATTATTTTTAAAAACTATTTAAAAAATTATCCATAAAAATGTTAAAATTTATAATAAAAATTACATTGAAAAATTAATGATATTAAAATTAATTATCATTAAAATAATCAAATAAAAAATCCAACCATTAATATAATCTTTTTTCTTATAAAAATTAATATAAATTTAATTAGAATAATTATTATTATTATTTAAAAAATAATTTTTGAAAATTCATTGTTATAAAAAAAATAAATATGATATTTTATAAAAATGTAAAATTTTCCTTAAAAATCATTTAAAAAAATTATCTATAAAAATATCAAAATTTATAAATAAAATTTACATTGAAAAATTAATGATATTAAATAATCATTGTAAGAATCAAATAAAAAAATCTAATCATTAATGTAATTTTTTCAATATTTTTTATATTAAAAAGCAAAAAATAAATAAAAAATAAAAAAATAAAGGAAAAAACAAAGAACAAATGAAAAAAGAAAAAAATGAGAGTATTCAATGATTTGTGCGATTTGTACCAATTATGCCAATCTATCATTTTAATTTTTTTTACTATACATATAATATTTAACATATATTTCAGATGCTATATGGTTTCGGATTCATGATATAAATTGCTCACTTAGTGCTCTTGTCCCTCATTTTAATATATTATTTTTCTACAAATTAAACCAATAAATATATTCTTATCACTACAAAAAAAAAAAAACAATTTACCATCTAAAATTTTGCAGGTAAACGTGTACAGACGAATTACTGATAAAAAAATTTAGTCAGTATTTAACTTGTCAGTAACATAATTGACTGACTAAATATAAAACCATCGGTAATTATTGATGGAATTTTTGTTGATAAATTATTTTAATATTATCGGTAAAATAATTTATATCATTGGATTTTTGTAGAGAGACAATTTACTAACTAAATTTTTAGTTGGTAATCTGTCGGTATATTTAAAAAAAAAAAAAGTCCATAGTTCGTTGGTAAAGTTTAAATAAATATTGTTTGAAAATAAATATTTTATCGGTAATCCATCAGTAATTTTGTAAATTGACTTTTTAAAAAAAAGTTGTCAGTAATCCGTCAATAAAATTCTATTTTTTTAGAAAAATATTTTTTAAAAATACATATTTTCAAAAAAATAAAAATAATAATTTAAAAAATTGAAATTTTTAGAATGAATATGAAAATTAAAAAAATAAAAAGTTATAGAATAAATAAGGAAACTTAAAGAATATTAAAAATAACTAAATTAAAAAAACTAAATTAAAATTATATTTCAAAACTATAAAAAGAATGAAATGAATCTAAAATTCAAAGAGAAATAAGAATAAAAAAGAAATGGTAAGATAAACAATTTATTAAATTTATTTTTTAGTTTACTCAATTTATATAAAAATTAAATTAAAAAATTAAATTAAAGATAACAAATCATTAATTTTTTTAAAATCACATTAATAATTTTTTATGCTATAAAACAATTTAAGAAATATAAATTATAAATTATAAAAACTAAAAAAATAAAGAAAATTGAAATAAATTTAATAGATTTTTTATATTGAAGGGTTTGGAATTTAAGAAGTAGAAAAGAAAATAATAAGAAAAAAATAGTATATGAGTATTAAAGAGTATGGAAGTATTAAATGATGAAAAAGAAAATGAAGAAATAATTAAATGAAAAATAAAGAAAAAGAAATTTTATTTGTGTGAAATGAAGAGAAGAAATTGAAAAAAAAAAAAAAGAAATGAGAAACAGAAGAAGTGTAAGAAAAAATGATGAGAAAGAGAAGAGGAGCCCTTTTACTTATTTTTTTTTACGCCATTTATCAACTAATTACTGACTAAATTTTCGTAGGTAAATTTTTCAAATGAAAATTTGGAGAAAATTTTTCCTCAAAAATTTTCATTTACCAATAGATTACCAATTAAATTTCTGTTGGTAATTTATTTCTTCTTAAGAAATTAAATGAAAATTTGGAGGAAAATTTTCCTCCAAAATTTTTATTTACCAACAGATTAACGACTAAATTTTTGTTGGTAATTTATTTTTTAAAAAAAAAATTAGTGAAAAATTTGGAGGAAAATTTTCCTCCAATATTTTCATTTACCGACAAAATATTTTGTTGGTAAAGTAAAAAAAAATTCCCTATAATTTACTGATTGAATATTTTGTCCATAAGTTGAAAAGTTTTTGTAATTAAGGTAAAGAAAATTTAGCTTTTTAATTTATCGAACAAAATTTTTGTTTGTAAATTTACCAACAAAAAATTTGTTTGGTAAATTGAAAAGTTTTTATAGTTAAATTAAAGAAAATTTTGCTCTATCTATCCACTAAATATTGGTTGATAAATTTACCGAAAAAAATTTTAGTCGATTGCAATTAAATTAAAGAAAATTTAGCTTTTTAATTTACCGATTAAAATTTTTCTCAATAAATTTAACAACGAAAAATTTGATTGGTAAATTAAAAAATATTTTGTTCTCTAATTTACCAACTGAAATTTTATCGATAAATTTACCTACAGAAAATTTTTGTAGGTAAATTAGAAAGTTTTTGTAATTAAATTAAACAAAATTTTGCTTTTTAACTAACTGGCTAAAATTTTGTCTATAAATGTAGCAACGAAAATTTTGGTCAGTAAATTCAAAGTTTTTTGTCAGCAAATTGAAAAACATTTTGGTCTCTAATTTACCATTTAAAATTTTTATCAGTAAATTTACTGACTGAATAATTTGTTGGTATATTATTGCTGATTTTTTGCGTTATTTTTTGCATCTTATTTAGCAATGAAATTTGACAGTTAGTAATTTTTTATCAGTAAACCATCAGTAATCTATTGGTAATTAACAAAAAAAAAAAAATTCGTGCGTCGTCAATATTCCATCGATGATTTAGTAAATTTATCAATGAAATTATTTCTGTCGGTACATTTTATCAGTAAACTGTGATTTTTTTTGTAGTGTATTATACACAATTTGTGTACTATGAAATTGAGAATATTAATTAGTAGGTATTTCCTATGGTTATTTTCTGAAAAATTAAAGTAAACGTATTTTGTTTAAAAAAAAAACTCTTTTATGAAAAGTTAAAATTTTCTTATATTTTTTTTAAATAAAATTATTTTTTCATAATTCTTCTCAGTTGCTAAAAACTTTTAATTTTATAAAAATATAATTTATTCTATACAAAATAATAAATTTACGAAAAAAATTCATAAATTAATGAAAAAGAAAAATAATTCCATAATCACAAAAATAATTTCCTAAATTAAACTATTTTTCAGAAAAAGTTATAGGTGTATAAATTAAACTTTTTTCATAAAGTTATTATTTTGCATACAATCAACCATATTTTTGTAAAATTAAATTTTTTTTGCAACTAAGAAAAATTACAAAAAAAATATAAAAAGTTTTTTTTTTTTTTTTTTTTTTTGTAAAAGAGCCATTTTTTCATATCAAAGTATGTTTACTTTGATTTTTAACAAAATAATCATTAAAATACCTAATTAATATTATTACATTGAGTTCAATAATTAAATCATTTAAAATCCCTCTCATACTTTAAAAAAGCTTAAAATGATAAGTAGTATCACATAATTTTACAATACTTCAGGAAATAAATTTGAATTTCATTAATAATCAATGGCTGAATATAAATTTCAATGAAAAATGACATGATATAGAATCAACTACTCTAACAAGAGCAAATTGATTCGTAGATCGTAAATATTTAACAGAATATTCAACTACTATATAGCTTGTTTTAAAAAAATTGCGACTATAATAGTAAAACAATATGACAAATAATTGTCCTCTTTACGAGTATCTGAAACCCAATAGTATACAAATATACTACTAAACTCATAATAAAAAAAAAAAAGACTTCCAATAAGGGAAGACATAACAAAATTTCTAATATGAAAAGACAAAATAACATAAAAATAAAGTACAATCTAATATAAAATAATAAAAAAGAAAAGTATCACTCTAGCAGTAGTGAGCACAAATTCACCTACAAGTATATGGTAAAAATGGAGATAAGGAGACGAAGACGGAAATAAGGAGACAGAGAATAAGATCAAATAAAATGAGTGTCGCACGATGATAGAGAATGAATGAGTGGAGTCAATGATAGATGTGACAATAACAGTAGAGATTATATTATTTATATTAAATTTAATAGAAAATATTAAAACCATTGCCGATTAAAAGAGATGATCGATGGTGGTTTACGAAATAAAACTTAAGAAAAACACTAAAGAGAAAAGGAAAATGAGACACAGATAAGGTTTTTTACAACTATATGTTAGAAAACTCTTAAAATGAAATTTTTGTGCAAATTCATATTTACTTTTTATATTACTCTGTTGGTCTCAAAAAAATTGTCTAATATTTTTTTATAATGTCTCAAAATACTTACTTATTTTATAAATACATATAAGTATTTGTCTATTTTATTCTCATTAATTAAAAAGTATATTCTGAAAATTAATAAAAAATAATAATAAATGAATATAAATAAGGGATAAATAAAAAAATATAATAAAATTTATGAATTAATAAGTAATTAAAATATTTTTTTAAATTATATGAAAAAAATTAAATAATTTTTTGAGATGAAGAGAGGATAAAATTAAAAAGTTTATTTTATTTAGTAATTGAACTGCTAATCAAGTTGTATAATTAATTGATGAGATAGTGTGTGGATCGATTTGCATCGTTTTCCAAAAATTAGTACTAAACTAATTGGAGATATTCAATATATGGGCCATGGCTGCATTTGAAGATGACCCATTTGCCAACATTGGCTAGACAATTAATTATTGGAGAAATGCAAATGGTACACATCATACAAAAATGTTCGTTCCAGTGGGCGGTGTTATTCTCAAGTCTCAACCAATTGCTAAGGCTTTCCTAATAACATGGCCATGCAAGCGTAAATTCAAAGCATAGAATAATGCCTTGACATATTTCACACATAAAATAATGTATAATGATAAGTGTATATATCACTTTCGACAATTACATATTACACACTGAAAATATCTT
The DNA here is from genome assembly GCA_947687605.1 of Reutealis trisperma. Lineage (NCBI taxonomy): Eukaryota > Viridiplantae > Streptophyta > Magnoliopsida > Malpighiales > Euphorbiaceae > Reutealis > Reutealis trisperma. Next base: position 122,510 of record CANTUT010000251.1, on the reverse strand, counting down.
TTTTTTTTTTTTTGTATAAATGTATAATAAAAAAAGGTAAAAATAAAAAAATTCTTATAATAGATATTTCTAAAAGAGTCATCCTTGAAATTTTTTAACTGATAAAAATAAAGAATTTATTTTTATATTAATATCGTAAGATCTTTATGTTGCTGCATATTATATTTTCAACATTTTTCCTTTCCTTTCTACACTCTCTCAGGGGTTTTTTTTTCCCCTTTGTCTCTCCAACTTAACAGGATATTCTCTGATTTAGTGATAGGAGACTCTTCGAGGAGAGCACCCTGGAAAACTTCTAATCTAGCTCTTTATATATCTACAGGTTTTTCAGCAAAAATCAAACTGAAAAACTCGCTCAGTGAACCCATAAATCAGTGTAGTTGTTGGCTAGCTTGACCTTTACGTGTTATTATTGTTATTGTGGAAAGTAGAAGACTAATTAATTAATTTGTGACTATGTGATTAATTAATTAACAAGAAAAGTAAGGCTTTTCAGAGAGCTTAAAACTTAAGTAACTCTTTATTTCTCAAATTTTTGACGGAATAAATTAAAAAGCATCGAATTCAGATGGAAGTTTGAGGAAAGACAGATGGCTTCTGCTTTTTTATATCTTAAAAAGCATTGGAAAAAAAAAATACTGTCAAATCAAAAAGTTAAGAGAATCTATTTAAGAGAGGTGATTGTATAAATATGGTTTGTCATGTTTACCCAAAAATTATAATAATAATAATAATATTATTATTATTATTATTATCATTATTATATAAAAATGACATTATTATTCTTTTCATTCCATTTTATTTATAACACATTTTTTTCACAAAATTTAAAAATACATTAAATAGTATATCATTTTTCCTTTTATACCATTTCTTAAATGCAATTAAATTTTATTTTCTTAAAAAATTTAAATTAATATTCATCGACAAAATAAATATAAATAGTAAGAAAAAATATTAAAATAAAAATGAGATATATTTTTTAGGACATTACAATAAAAAAGTCTCAAATAAAATGCAACGGAGAGAGTATTAATAGTAAAAAAAAATCTCACCTTTAACTTTTTATTACTCAATCACTTAGGACAAGAGAAAGAAAAAAAGAAATATATTAATATTTTATTCTATATTAACACCAATAATTTTTTATATTCAATTTATTTGCAAAAGATATATTTAGAATGTATTAATTAGAAGTTGAGGTCTAGAATATGTTTCTATAAAAATTTAGAATGCCATAAGATATTTTGAAAAGTTCAAAAGTGAAATTATACATTCAAGCTAATAGTTATTATTATAATCTATTTAATCTCTTAATGAGGGAAAAAAAAAAGAATGAAATCTTTACATATAATTGGATATCTTGAAGAAAAAGAAGAAGAATATTAAAAAGAAAATGGTCTCACCTTGATGGTAATAAAATTAATTAGCATATATATTTCTTTAGCATTATTTTCCTACTTAATATGATATCACTTCAATGGAAGATTTATATGAATTGTAAACAAACAATGAATGGATTATTTGGGTGGGTAATAGGGTCCCACAACCTCCAAAAAGCCAGTGAAATTAAGGATCTTGTACCATAAAAAGAAAAGTCTTAACTGTCCAAAAACACATAGTCGTTAAAGCTGATATTTTATCTTCTTATTATAGATCACATTCTTAAACAGTCTCCATTACGTATTGTGTTTTGTTTTATTCTCTCTTTAATAATTCATTGCCGAAAGAAAAGAAAAACTGAGAAAAGGGAGAGTGCAGGAAAAGAAAATCTGAGAAAAGTTAAAAGAAAAGTGATCTTAAAATCCATCATTTTGCTCTCAGAAACGCATTCCTTTTGTCTTGTGAGGTAAGACAACAACTTACATCATCTGTCAAAATCTCTTCTTACTCAATTATGTTTTCTGCTAATCAGATTCCAATTTCCCGGATTCCGAGCTGCTCCTTTTTTTTTTTTTTTGTGCTTTTTTTTTTTTTTTTGTACTGTACTATACATGAGAGGTTAAAAAAAATTACATAATATGTAAATATAAAAAGTATAAAAATTAAGTTGAATATATAGTAAAAGTGTACGTAAATACAAAAGGAAAATGAATAAATATAAAAACGAAACTACATTAAGGTTAGTAGTTACCCTGAAAAAGGTAGTAAATTTCGATTTTTATATATAAATTTCCAATTGTTAAATCAAACGAAACTCGGATCATATCATAAAAATTTGAAAGAATCAACTTTAAGTCAATTCTATAATAAGGGTTCAACATGTTAACAGCTAACCCATGTAGGAATTTATATCATCACACACATATATATTTATATCAAACTAAAGTAAGGCGAAAAAAAGAAACAAAGTTTGTAGTTCATTTTGTAGTTAATAAGTATATTTGTAGGGCCAAAGCAATTCGAATAAAAATAAAAATGTAGGCCCTTGTGGAGGCTACATTGTTCTGATTTTTTTTTCTCATTAATTATTACTGAGAATTGTATGATTTATATAAAGAATTTATTCTGATAATAACGATCATTGATCAAATCTTTGAACTCTCCATATAATTATCAAATTAATTAATAACTCAATGGATTGAGAATATAGTTTCATGTCAAAATTTTTTTGATTGAACACTCAACATTTTTAAAAAGTTATCAAACTCCAAGCTCGAGAATAAGTTAATCTAGAGAAAAAGAATTAGGGAATTTTCTATGTTTTTATTAATGAATGTGATCAGTTTTATACTATGTACAGTACATGCCAGTTCATGTGAAACTAACTTGTAACTAACAAGCTAACTAATACTCGCTCACTAATATACTACTCAGAAATAATTAATTATACTACACTTTGCATCTCCCCCTCAAGATGGAGATTAATGAATCAGTTCCGTCTTGGACAGCAGAAAATGATGTCTTAAAGCACAAAGACTCGGCAAACAGATATGCAATTTGAAGCTTGGAAGTCACATGTACATGCTGTCTGAATGAAGCCCTCTTTGATTTTATTTCGAACAATATGACAAATCAATATCCAAATTTTTAGTTCTTTCATTAAAAACAGGATTGGCTACCACGTGAAGTGCAGTTTGATTATCACAGTAAAGGGGAGTGGGAAGCTTTAAACCAATATGAAATTCCTGCGACAGATACGAGATTTATTGCAATTCACAAACTGTGGTGGCCATATTTTTGTAATTTGCCTCTCCTAAAGATCTAACTACAGTGAATTACTTCTTGGTTTTTCAAGAAACAAAAGAATTTCCAAGAAAAACACAGCACGGTGTAATATATTTCCTAATTAAAGCACAGTTACCCCAATCTGCATCACAATAGGCACTTAGTTGCAAGGAAATGTTAGAATCATATAAATTTTTATTGCTTTAATGCCCAAAATCTTATCATGATAGAATTATTGAGGAGATTAAAAATAATACCTGTATCCATTATAGCAGTCGAACCCTTTCGGAATAAACGATGAACGAATGCTTGAACAGCAGGTATGATCTTCCTCAGTCAAATCCCTAATTCCTTAAGATTACTCAACTCTCTGTCTTTGATGGGAAGATAATAGAAAGCGACTGAATGATTTGATGTGTTGGGGACCATAACCCTATAGTTCTTTATATACTAACCCATTAGGATCACATTATTCCTATTTGGGTCAGGAATAGGTATCCACCTATTAACCCATACCAAATCCTGAAGTCTATGGGTTTTACATAAATGAATCACTTAAACTAAGCCCACTTATAAAATAGCCCTTTAATATAATTGTTCTAATAAATATGTAAGCCCACATAATAGAGATTAAAAATCTAACAATCTCTCACTTGGGCTACATATTGAACCTGAAACAATTATATCAAACAAATTCCTTATGTGTATACGTTTGTGCTATTTTATTTAGACTTCACCTTAGTTTCAATCTGGTCCATTTCCTATACTAATATGAGATCATGGCGGCTTTTGTTACATATAAGCATAACTAAACCTTTCATGCTCACCATACTAATATATTCAATAACATAGATCAAGTATGGATGAATGGCATGGAAATTACATGGAATGTGATCTCAAACATGCCTATTTCCAACTGGTCCTACTTTATTCTTTAGGGAGATCAATCCTCAATTCACAAATAAGTTCAAAGATATAGATAATGAAATGAATCATAAAACTTTCATGCTAACCATATTCAATAAAACTTTCATACATAAAACTTTCATACATATAAGTGTAACTAAACCTTCCATGCTCACCATACTAATATATTCAATAACATAGATCAAGTATGGATGAGTGGCATGGAAATTACATGGAATGTGATATCAAACATGCCTATTTCCAACTAGTCCTACTTTATTCTTTAGGGAGATCAATCCTCAATTCATGAATAAGTTCAGAGATATACATAATGAAATGAATCATAAAACTTTATTATACATAAAATAAACAGTGAAACATGTCTCAATACATAGAACATCCAAAGTAAAACTCTCACTAAACCAATGTATTACAAAATATGCCTACACCCATATGAGCAGTATGCTTATGAAAAACCTTAGGTGGCAAACCTTTTGTTAACGGATCCACTATCATGGAGTTTGTCCCTATATGTTCTATAGAGATATGACCACTCTGAACTCTTTCCTTAATAGATAGAAACTTGATATCAATATGTTTTGACTTCACAGAGCTTCTATTGTTATTAGAATATAAAATTGCAGATTTATTATCACAAAATAATTTTAATGGTCTTTCAATACCATTAGCTACACGCAGCCCAGTGACAAAATTATGCAGCCATATCCCATGATTAGATGCCTCAAAGCAAGCTATGAATTCTGCAGCCATGGTTGAAGAAGTTATAAATGTCTGTTTGGCACTCTTCCAAGATATAGCTCCTCTAGTCGGCATAAAAATATAGCCCGAAGTGGATCGTTTACTATCTTGGCATCCCATAAAATTGGAATCAGAATACCCAATGATGTCCAAACTATCCTATTTCCTATAGGTTAGCATGAAATCCTTTATTCTCTACAAATACTGCATAACCTGTTTGGCTGCTTTCCAATGATCCAGTCCTGGGTTACTTAAATATCTGCCCAATAGTCCCATTATAAATGCTATATCAGGACGAGTACACACTTGAGCATACATCAAACTTCCTATTGCCGAGGTATAGGGAATCTTTTGCATCTCCTTTATTTCAAGGTCATTTTTGGGGCACTGATTGAGACTGAACTTATCTTCTTTAGCTACAGGTGTATCTCCTAGTGAACATCCTTTCATGCCAAATCTACTTAGCACCTTTTCGATATAATTCTTTTGTGACAACCCAAGGATACCTTGAGAGCGATCTCACAGTATCTGTATGTCTAATACAAAAGAGGTGTCCCCAAGATCTTTCATCTCAAAATTCTTAGTGAGAAATTTCTTGGTTTCTTGCAATAAGCCTATATCGCTACTTGTCAGTAGTATATCATCAACATACAACACCAGAAAGATAAACTTACTCCCACTGAACTTGTGATATACAAAATCATCAACCACATTTACCTCAAAACCATATGAGGTAATAACTTGATGAAATTTGTGATACCATTGACGAGAAGTTTGTTTGAGACCGTAGATGGATTTCTTTAATTTACAAACCATAGACTTTGAATCTTTGGATTCAATTTTCTGGCTGAACCATATAAAATTTTCATCAATGCCTCCATTGAGAAATGTTGTCTTTACATCTATATGATGTAACTCTAAATCAAAATGAGCTACAAGTGCCATTATTATTCTAAAAGAATCCTTTGATGAAACCAGAGAAAAGGTCTCTTTATAGTCAATGCCTTCCTTTTGAGTGAATCCTTTAGCGACTAGACGAGCCTTATATCTTTCGATATTGCCTTTTGAATCCCTTTTGGTTTAAATATCCATTTGCAACCAATGGGCTTCGCACCTTTAGGCAATTCGACAAGATCCCAGACGTCATTGTCTTTCATAGATTTCATCTCATCTTGCATGGAATTGATCCAACGTTCAGAATTGAAACTTTGAAGAGCTTCGCGAAGGTTGATTGGATCATCTTTTGCAAAGCCTATAGAATCTTTGTGTTCCAAGAGAAAGACGATATAATCATTTGGAATCACACTTCTCCTTTCTCTATTGGATCTTCTTAATGGCACTTCTTGAGGCTGTTGAGTTTGCTCTATAGGAAGAACTTCATTGTTGTCTTGAACCAAAGTTGCGTCTTGAACAATGTCAAGAATTATTGCCTAATCACTATCAATAGCAATATTAGGAAGAGAAATAAATTTCTCTTTTTCAGCGACAAATTTTTCATAAAAAATGACGTTTCTTAATTCTTGCCCTCCAAACTCTACATTCTCAAGAAATCTCGCATTTCCCGTCTCAAAGAAGAACCAAGTAGTGGGATCATAAAATTTAAATCCTCAAGAGCATTCTGCATATCCAACAAAGTAGCAGCTAACAATCTTAGAGTCCAATTTCCTTTCATTAGGCCTATAAGGCCTTGCCTCAGCTGGACACCCCCAAATGTGTAAGTGCTTTATATTGGGCTTTTTTCTAGTCCATATTTCATATGGGGTTTTAGCTACTACTTTGCTAGGTACTCTATTAAAGATATATACTGCAGTCTTTAATGCTTCTCCCCAAAGCGATTCAGGTAATGAAGAATGACTAATCATACTTCTTACCATATCCTTAAGTGTCCTATTTCGTCTCTCAGCAACACCATTCATACTGAGTTTGCCCGGCATAGTGTACTGTAGGACAATACCGCATTCCTTTAGGAAGTTAGCAAAGGGTTCTGGACATTGTTCTCCTTATCCATCATATCTACCATAGTATTCTCCACTACGGTCAGATTTGACAGCTTTAATTTTCTTTCCAAGCTGAAGTTCAACTTCCGCTTTATAAGACTTGAAAATGTCTAGGGATTGAGACTTCTCACTTATTAAATATAAGTAGCCATATCTGGAGTAGTCGTCTATGAATGTAATAAAATAGTGTTGACCATTCCATGCTACCATAGGGAATGGGCCACAGATATCCGTATGTATCAGTTCTAAGACTTCTATACATCTGTTGGCACCTAATTTTTTTTTTTATGTTTGTTTGTTTTCCCTTAATACACTCAACACAGACTTTGAAATTTTTTAAATCAAGGGAATCAAGAATTCCATCCGACACAAGTCTCTGAATTCTCTGTTTAGAGATGTGGCCTAAACGCTTATACCATAGGGTGGTAGCATTCTCAGTTAATTTACGTTTTATACCTCTTGAATTAGTATACAGGATTTCATTATAGGAAGAAATAGTTTTTAGCATATAAAGACCATCAATTAAAATACCGGTACCAATAAAATTGGATTTTAAAGAGATAATGGCTTTACTATCTCTAAATTGCAAAAATATCCACATTTGTCCAAACAAGAAGCAGAAATTAAATTCCATTTAAAAGACGGAACTACAAATGTTTCAACCAAATCTAAATAACAACCAGTCTTTAATTGTAATCTAAAATGCCCTATAGCTTCCACAACAACTTTATTGCCATTGCCCATATAGATGAATTTTTCATCATCAATTGGCAGTCGGCTCCATAGGCAACCTTGCATAGACACACTTATGTGAGTAGTAGCACCAGAATCTATCCACCAAGTGTCTATAGGTATATAAACTAAATTAGCTTTAGAACAAACTAAAGTGAGAAAGTTACCCTTCTTTGCACGCCAGGCAGCGTACTTAGAACACTCTTTCTTCATGTGTCCTCCCTTCTTGCAGAAAAAACAAGTAAATTCATCACCTTGCTTCTTCGCCTTTTTCTGCCCAAGTGTTTCCCTTGTTGTATCCTTAGCCCTCTCCTTTTTCTTATTCTAAGAGGTTGATGCTAAGTGAGCACTTTCTGTCTTATCCCTCTGAATTCTTTCCTCTTCTTGCACACACTGTGAAATGAGCTCATTAAGAGTTCATTTGTCCTTTTGAGTATTATAACTCACTTTAAATTGACTGAATTGTGCAGGAATAGAAATGAGAACTAAATGCACGAGTAAATCTTTATTTATCTCTAACTTTAGTGCCCTTAGTTTTCCAGCAAGATTTGACATCTCCATTATGTACTCCCTTATGTTTCTTGTTCTCCTGTACCTCATAGAAATCAGAGCAGCCAAATGGTTACTTACTTTAGATTTCTCATTTTTGGCAAAATATTGTTGTATTACCACAAGGGATTCCTTAGCATTATTGCTCTCAAAAATAGAGCCCCGAAATGCTTCTGGTATGGAACGTTTCATGATCATTAGACTCATGCAGTTAGAGCGATCCCATTTCTCAATTTTAGCCTCATTTGAGTTATCTTTAGTTGGAATGGGTCACTCTGTCCTTAGCGCAAGGTTTAAATCCATACAGTCAAGAACAATTTTCACATTCTCTTTCCAGACCTTAAAATTTGTACCATTTAGCATAGGAATGGCACTGATGTGAGCAAAAACATTATTTGCAATTACAAAAACTGAATAGAGAACAAAAAAATAACACGCAATAAATAATCATGTCATTAAATCGAGAATTTTGACAAGAAAATCATAAAACAAGATACCTAGCATAACTTACATTTAGTGTTTGCACAGAAATATCAATTGTAAATTGTACTCTCAACGCAATAATCAAACATTGATAATAAATCCTGTCAAATAACAGCCTTTCTTTAGACCGACTATTATTCACATGGAAAATAACTTTATAATTATCAATATTTATCATCGCAATTGTGTTCGTTACTTAGCCAAACATTAACCTTCCTTTGGGCCAATTAATATCCTCATAAACAATAAACACACAATATCTTTATGTTCCAAATTAAATCAATTTACACATTAAAGGCTACTTTGGTAGCATATTACTTCAATTAATTTAATTTAAAAAATACTAAATATAATTGGCGCAAATAAAATCTTTAGTATTGCACATTAATAAGATCAATTTTATTAATCCTGATGTTATTTTCATACTCATATGATTAACCTTCATGCAAGCTATAGAGTTAAATTAGTATATTCCCACAGTAACAAATTTAACAGCACATATATTTATATAATATGGACAACACCGAAAACCACACAGTTGCAATAATATTGAAACTTGATAATCTGCATCCTTGAAAACAAATCAAGCTTCACGTATGTATACAATACTAATTTCGCAACTACTTTATATCACGACAAAAATGTGCTTTGAATTCAGAGGCAATTTATGCATAATGGCCATTACATGCACGTAAACTAACGCGATGCTGTAATTATTTAGCCACCAACAAGTTAATACATTTTGGCTTTTGTAATATTATATATATATAAATATAATATCAGAAACTAAAACCGAATGGCCATATAAAACTGAATAACACGAAAATCGGTATGTATATATATTGTAATCAATTGGTTCTAATAAACCCAAAAACAAGAGCAAATCGGTAATTGATTGACAACCATATTAACTCAATTAATATATAACTTCACACGCAAATCATAAGGAAAAATAATTCTGTAATATACAAATGTGTGTATTTGAATCCATTATGACCCGAACATGTAACTCAAAATTCTGAATCAATCCCATACCGATAAAACCAAAATTTTCAAATCTTTAACAATCCATATAATCACCTTGATTTAAACAAAATAATTCTTTAATCCTAATAACCTAACATGATATGAGCTCTGATACCACTTATTAGAATCACATAAATCTTTATTGCTTTAATGCCCAAAATTTTATCATGATAGAATTATTAAGGAGATTAAAAATAATACTTGTATCCATTATAGCAATCAAACCTTTGCGGAATAAACAATGAACAAATGCTTAAATAGCAGGTATGACCTTTATCAGTCAAATCCCTAATTTCTTAAGATTACTCAACTCTTTGTCTCTGATGGGAAGAGAATAAAAAGCGACTGAATAATTTGACATGTTGGGGACCATAACCCTAGAGTTTTTTATATACTAACCCATTAGGATACCATTATTACTATTTGGGTCAAAAAGAGGTATCTACCCATTAACCCATATCAAATCCTGAAGTTTATGGGCTTTACATAAATGAATCACTTAAACTAAGCCCACTTATAAAATTGTCCTTTAATATAATTGTTCTAATAAATATGTAAGCCCACACAATAGAGATTAAAAATCTAACAAAAAATTCATATGAGAAGAATAAACCAGAGGAAGGATAAACTTTTTAAGTACTTCACAACATGCATGGCTACTTCCTAATAATATAGTCTAGGATAACTCATAAACTGAATGAGTTGTTGAGTGGCATAAGCTACATTTTGGTCAAGTTCAAATAAAGTAATCTCCTATCAGGATCAAGCATGAAAGAGTGGATCCATCTATCAACTTGACATTAGCTGGTAGTGGCATAGGAGCTAGTTTTGACCAAGTGAGACCAGTATCTTAAAGGATATCAATAATATATATTTCCTCTGGTTAACATAGAGTCCAAAGGCAGTTCTTGCAATCTTAGGACTAATAAAATTTCTTGTAAGTCCAAGGTCTTTAATAGTGAATTCCCTATCTAAAAATTGCTTAACAGGTATGATATCCTTCTTATTAATACCTATGATTAAAACATCATCTACATATATAATCAAGGCAAGAAAATTAGTGGGTGAAGATTTGGTAAACAAGCAATTATCATGAGAGGACTGTTGCAAATCAAAGGATTCAAGATTAAAGATAAATTCAATGTTGCATTTTTTGGATGCTTGTTTAAGCCCATACAAAGATCTTTCAAGCCTGCAAAATTGGGAAGGATTGACTAGTTGATAACCATTAGGTAGAATCATATATATTTCTTCATCCAAGAACCCATAGAGAAAAGCATTATTTATAATATCCAACTAATGAATAGGCCAATGCTTTGCTAATGCAAATATTAAAGATAATTTAACAGTGACTAGCTTTGCCATAGGGGAAAACTATCTTGGTAATCTAATCTAGCAACTTGGTTATAGCCTTTGGCTACTAACTTATGAGTCATCAATTTTGCATTCTCATAATGTGATTGCAGCTTGACACCTACTAATTGCACTCTCATAATGTGATTGCAACTTGAAGCCTACTAAGTTTAGTGCGCTACAGAGCTAGTACAACACCCCTAGAGAAAAATAATCTTTCAAACATACTACTATGAGAATACTTAATTTTCTGACCCTAACCAAACATTCTGCACTAGATAGCATTTTTCAATACTAATCAGCTTTCTCCCAAAACTAACTGTCAGATTGTCGGATAATTAATTTCAAGTCTATTGACACTGACAGATAATTTTTCAGAATCTCAAAACCACAAAAACTGACTTGAAAATCAAAAAATCTAGAATGTCAGACCTACTAGCTGTCAGCCACCAAAGCAACTAGCATGTTCACCGGCTGTCAATATGGATCCATAGTGTTGTAGTGTTTGTGGATCGATAACAGCCGCCGCTAGGTAGAACAACGGATGAGCTAGACAGTTAATGAGGAAAATGCCATTGTCTATCTACCAGCCAACCTAGTGCCTATAGCTAGAAAGGCTGATGGTTCCACTAGCTGGCTCGATGGCTAGTCCCTCTGTGTGTCGAAAATCCATTGTTGCCCCTTTTTTAGCCGATTTTTCACCTTTAGAACCCTAAGGTTTTTTTTTTCTTTTCACATTTTCCTTCCCCAAAATACCCTACCTCACTTTGCCTATAAATAGGCCACTTTCTCTACTATATTTTCTTCACCCCTTGAGCATATGTTGATAAGTTGTCCACTTGTTCTTTCTCTCTTTCTAATTAATTTCTCCATACTCTTTGAGCAGCCCCCCAAAATTAATTAAATTGTCTTTGATTTTAATTAATTTTGGTTAATTAATCACATTAGATTAATTAGTTAATTAGATAATTAATTAATACACTTAATTAATTAGATAATTAAACACTCAATTTGAGTGATTAATTAATCAATCTAATCATTCTTGGGTTAATCTAATCAAATCTACTCTTGTTGAGTAGGATTCCCAACTTTCCAAGCTAATAAAATGGAATTTCAATTTGGAAAGACCCTCCATCCTTTACATGCATCAAAAGAGAAGGTATAGCACTTACCCACAAAACCCCCTAAATCAAACCAAATTAATATGATCAATCCCTAATCTCGCTCCACTTAATCGTGAAATGATCTACATAGATTTTGATCCTTATTCAAGGGTATCTAGGCACACTTGAAGTCTAAATCTAAGTCTGAAATCAAAATCCCTATTAATCCCCTATCCCTTTTATATTTAATGTAAATATTTATATTTGTATTTATTGTAAGAAAATTTATGGTCTTCATAAAACCCATAAACAGTGACTTGTGGTTCTCCTAGAATCCATAAGGACTGAAAGGATACTCTCTTTAGTTTGTGAATGCTTAATTACTTGTTCTTTATTTTTCATACATTTGTAATTTTGCCATGCTTATGCATCTCAACTGTCATTTATATTTGTCATTCATGAAATTAATTTTTAAGTTAAATTAAATTTAAGAGTCAAATTTAAGTTATTTGAAATCAAGAACCTAGTTACCGGGTTTAACCTGGTTCGAAGTCTAGTGATTTTATTCTTAGGTAAATTAATTAAAAAATTAACAAATTAGAGTCAAAATTGATTTTTTTTATTTTCTCATTTTAAAATAAATTAGATGATGACTCCGGAATCATTTTACAAAAATCAAATCAATTTGCTCAAATGATAGTCATTCCAATCGTGAAAAACCTAGTCGTTCCAATCGTGAACACCGAAACTCAAACCTAAACCTTAAAAATCACTTGCCTTTTAAGCTCTCAAGGAAAGGGGGCATTCGAGCAAAGTCTCACAGCTAGTGACTCCACCAAGGACTGGTTGCCACCCTTTTTTAATAAAAGAAAAGCAAATAAAAGGATTACTATTTGGGTAAATTTTCTCAAAAATAATCTCCATTTGGCTCACTTAAGTTTGATTTGACTTTCATAAATCACTTTAAATAATAAAGGCTCTTTGTCTAAATCTAGTTACTTAGGAAAACTTTTGGATGACTAGTAGCATTAACTCGATAACTCTCTCTGAGTATGTTAGGAGATAGCAAAAGCATTCCATCCTGTGACGAATACCCAATCATTTGATGGTGCAAGGAGCAATCTGTACATTGGACTCAAGCAAGACTCTTTGACTCATATGTGGTTAGGTATATCGATGCTCTAATCAAATGGGGACCTTTAAATTGAAACCACCCTTCACTCTTATACATATAGTTGCCTTAGACTTTAACCTTGAGTTCCATGTACCTTAATAATAAGAATCTTGTGCATATACCCATGAAACCTTTTTCAACATGCATGACATTATCATGCATACATAACATAAGAAAATCAAGAATAAAAGTATAAAAGCCTTAAAAATCAAAACTGATGGTCCATCACCTCAAAACAAAAAAATCACATTCACCAACTTTCTAAATCATTAAACTTGGTGACTAACTAATAAGGGAATCCTTTGCCCGATATACCATCACATTTATATATTCTTTTTCCAATGTAAATTCTTACCCTTTCTTTTTCCTTTTTTTTTTCTCATATACCAATGGCCGATTCTTTTGATCAAGATGCCATCAACACTTTTTTCATCAATCTCCTTAAAAAGTAAGAGACCAATCTACACTCACCACCGCACTAAATACCCAAGCCAACACTTTCATCGAGGCTCTCACTACCTAATCCACCAACATCACCAATGCACTTAATGAAAAACAATAATCGACTATCAATGAGGTTAAAGAAATGACTAATACCGCCCCACTCTTCCTCCTGTTCGTGTTGAACATGTCATTACTCAAGCCAATACTAGCAGCACCCCCACTTTTTCTCCTCTCATTATTGATCTTACCGATAAGAAAAAAGCATCTAAGACTCCCAACTCTCTTGCCTTGGACTTAAAACACTTTTATTCCTCCTCCTTCTGTGAATCCTTTTCAAAGAGGGAATTTCTTTAACTTCCCTAAGGTGAAAAAGTTAATGGAGAAATTTAAGGCAACGGAAAAGACACTAAAAAATATCAAAAAGCATGAGGACATGATAAATTTCAATTCTCTGACTCTTTTCTCGAATGTAATGGTTCCACCAAAATTCACAATGTCTATCATAGACAAGTTCAATGGCACTAGTTGCCTTAAAACTCATCTCAAAATGCACGTGGGTTCTATAAGACCATTTGGAGTGGATGACGAGCACCTTAATCAACTATTCCAATAATCCCTTACCGAAGCTACCATTAAGGGGTTACTCAATCTAGATTTAAGCCGCAAGAAGATATGGGATGACATTTATAATTCGAAAAGCAATAACACTATAATATTGAGATAGATGTCACCCGCTGATATCTAGAAACTACTAAGAAAAACCAAAGAGAATCCTTCATGGCATTCCTTACAAAATGGAGTGCAAAAGCTATCTAAATAGTGAACAACCCTTCTAATGAAGAATAAGTTAATATTATTGTCAAGAATCTCCTCCCTCAATATCAGACCTACTTGCAAACATAGCACCTTCCCGACTTTGAAGCTCTTATTACCACTGCCATCAAGATCAAGGATTTAATCCAATCGGGATGAATTAAGGATGAATCATCTAGTTTGAGGTATCACAAGAATAAAAATTACACCACCAACACCACCAATTTCATAACCCAAAGAGCAAAGGAGGTAAATGCCATCTCTTATCACTAGTCGATGAGGATAGAGACAAGGAGGGATTTCTCCTAGCTAGGCATACCCTTTAATGTTGTTTACAAGAAAGCCCAAGAGGCTTATCTACTTAAACTCCTAGAACTACGAGGTCCTCCAAACCCCTTATTTAAGGGCTATAATGCTAATGAGTATTGTAATTATCACCAGGAAGCAAGGCACAAGACTAATACATGTAAGGCTCTGAGACACAAAATTTAGGACCTTATCGATAGTGGAGACATCATTGTCCAAGGCCAAAGCCCAATATTGCCATGAATCTACTTCTAAACGACCAAACTGATCCAACCATCTCAAGCTCTACCTAATAATTTGCAATTTGAGAAGAGTGTCGACTTTGTAGTGCCCAAGTCATCAACTCATCCCCTCAACACATCTAAGCCTAAGTTTAATACATCTAAGTTTAAGTCTAAGTCTTTTGAGTCTGTTTCTGTTGAATCTTTCTCTAAGTTTGAGTCTATCGAGTCTTGCCTTTCTAAGTCTATGTTTTACCTTCTAGGCTTATTCTTTAATGTAACATATGATGATGGAACTTTTAATGAAAAGTTTGAAGGGTAAATACTACCAAAAATCACCAATTTTAGTGATTTTTTTCAATGTAATCACAAATGAAACATTTTTGCCTAGAAATACCAAAAGTTTTAAAAATTTTTCACATTGAGGTCACTGGCAGGCTTAAGAGCTAATGTGACATGACATGTAAGAGTGTCATGTCATCAAGGGGGCCACATCAACATGCCACATCAAAAATGGTAAATTTTATTAAAAATTAAAAAAATAATTTTTAAATACCCATATTACCCTCATCTATTTCTCAAATTCCAAATTTTATCTTCAATCTTCAGTACTGTTAAACCCTCCATCTCCCTTACGCTCTCTGTTCACTCAGCCCTCTCCATCTTCTTTTCTTAATCACCTAACGCACTGATTTTTTAATGCCTCTTCTTGAATATTGACACCATCATCATCTCCATCTCAATCAACTCAAAATACTATCACAGCTCACTCACCTGTTCACGCACATGCGATTTCTCACTCAATTTTACTCTTTTATTCATTCAATTCCTCCTCCTCCCCGATTCTCTCATAGACCCATCTCCCTCATCTCTCTAACTATGTTTTGCATTTGGTAATCACATTTGTTGATTATGGGCACAAGCAAACAATTGTGAGTAACGAATTACTACTCCCCTCAGTCCCTCCTATCTCTCTATGCCCCTCCATTCATTTTAACAACAAAAGCCCAAAATCAAAATAATAATCACTAACATCACCATCCAAGCAAAGATTCATATGAATACAAAATCCATCCAAACAAATTTTAAAAAAATAATATTAATATTAATTTTTAACCTTAATTCAAACCATAGCTTGCTATTATCACCAACTAGATCAAGCTCACGTGTCCATTGAAAAAGAATGAAGCTCACCTATAAGCAATGAGTTATGAGCAGTGATGGCAAACCGGAGATGGCCTGGAGATCAAGAATCACTCTATCTGAATGAGCATGAAGATCCTCTAGCTTTCTATTGCAATTTCACTTGGGGGTGTCGTCTATGATCAAATGATTCAATCTTGATTTTTCTATCTGTTGGAGGATCGGTGGTTCCTATGTGTATTTTAGAGTTAGATTCAACTGCTTTTATAAGAGGATTCAAGCTTCCAAAGGCTATTTTGCACAGTAGCAAAAATTAGTTTTTAAAGAGAGTGAATGAGCTCAAAATAATTCTTGTGTGAGAGACTATAGGGTTAATGATGGAAAGGAGTTGCATTTGGCACCTAGCTGATGTGTTGCCTAGCTGGCAAGATGAGTCAACATAAATATTTGACATGGTATGCCACGTTGGCTTTTCAGACATAGATTTCAACTAGTAACCTCCATATGAAAAAATTTTTGAAATTTTAGATACTTCTTGACAAAAAAAAAAAAAAAAAATTGTAACCATATTGAAAAAATCACTAAAGTTTAGTGATTTTTGGTATTATTTACCCAAAGTTTGAACTTTCTGCTACTTTTTTTTTATTCTTCTTTAAATGGGACATCTGAAAAAGAAAATAAAATAAATGAAATAAAAATGAAAATGCAAAGAATCAATTAATTATAGCGTAGAGGAAAAACTAAAAATCACATACATTGCATCTGCATATCATGACAAGTAGGCATTAATCAGGCTCATGGTTTCTTAAATTATTTTTCATAGGAAACCAAGGACATGGAAGAGATAGATCTAAGCATCGCATCATAAGATTTCAACATACACACACATGAAACATGTCAAGCAGAAGCTGTAAAGAGTGAAAGTAGAGTGGATCAAAGGGTATTATGACCAATTGAATGCCATTGATGGAAAGAGAATTGATGCTTTGTACAAAATTCAAGGTTACCAATAGAAGCTAGCTAGAAACTTCAATAAAAAGGTGAGAGACAAAGGTTTACAACAAGAAAATCTTGTCCTAAAAGAGATTAAAGCTCTAGTTCATGATCTGATAGGAAATTTAGACTAAATTGGGTTAAACTGTACTTGTTAAAAAAAAAAAAAAAACTCTATCTAGTGGAGGTATCATCCTTATGGATGTGGATTGGAATAAATTCTCCAACCCTTGCAATATGGACTAACTAAATAGATAGTATTGACTAAAAGTAGTGTCTGTAGTTAGTTTTTCTGTCTTTAATGCATTGTAATCAGAACTACGTGGATTTGATTCTCCCTAAAAAAGAAAATGAATGAAAGAAAAATAATATAAGGGATATATAGGTAGCCCGACTTGAGTGCAATCCAAATCATAATTAAAGAAAAAAAAAACTTTTACTTTCATACAACAAAACATCACATTCTCATTTCCTCTATGCCAAATGCATCACTGGTATTATTCTTTTTTCTAATAAAATGAATGATAATAAAAATAATAATGAATTTAAAAGTACTCGATAAACGAAAAACCTAAAAGATGGCTTAGGCAAAAATTAGAGTTAAAAGAAAAATAAAAAGAGCTCACTAATTGAAAATCTGAAAGGCAGCTAAGCAAAAATTACAGCAAAAAAAAAAAAGATGTCTCATGTAAAGATGATCAAGTTTTACAAAATAAAATTCATTATTATGACAAAAAGGATAGCCTCTCAATAACAATAATAGCTTATCCTTTTCGTGTAGTGCTATAGACCTTATGTGTATATAAAAACAACCTAAACAAAAAGCAAAAAGGTCATATTTGAAGTCATAGTATAGCTAATCTTCCTCCTCTTATAGTGTATATATCTCATGCTTTCGTTAGGATTAGAGTCTGCCACAATCTCGTCAATGGTCATACCCCTCCTTCTAGTCTCTATAACTCCTCTACTACAGTAATAGAAGTACTAGCATAACTACAACTACTCACTACACCCTCTCTCGAATACCAACAATTCCAAAACTACTTTTAGAAATCCTCCTCTGCATAATAGTAACTTAGAAATTGCTCCCTACTATAGCAGCTAAAATCTTCCCTTGTACTCTAGAAACTATAGTCTTCCTCTCTGCCATGACTATAATAGTTCTTCTATGAACAACCACTGTTGTGTCACCCTATCTCCTCACTACAGTCAAAGTCTCCTCTATGACCACCACTGCAATTTAAGTCACTAATACAGCCTACAGTTTTAAACCCTGAGTAACTTTCTTAGTCCTCTCCATAGGTCTAGCAACCCCCTTCGTCTCTACTGTTACTCCCGCTATCTCTACCTTCTTTACTACATCACCCTCTATCTCTCTCAACAGAGCAGCCCTATGCTCTCTCGTAATCGACCAAATCACCTATGTGAACCACTCACTATACCTCTTTATAGTCTAAAAAGTAATATCTAGTCATACAGTGTGAAACGTCCTCAACTAACTACCTTTAATGGCCCTAGCAACAGAGATTGTGATCCATACAAGTTATAAAGAAGGGTACGACTAGGGGCATGTCCTAATCCTAGACCATCTGCTTGAAAACTCTTGTCCCTTTGTAAAAAGTAGTCTAAGCCATTATAAAAAGTAGTATAAGCCAAATCCAACAAGCAAACCAGTCGACACCAATGACCCATGGTCATGAAAGATCTGATCCCATATCACTGGTAGTGCTAAAATATGTCCTTTAGGGCAAGTTCCAACAACCATCCTATCCACTCTCTGATCAAGTCTCAATGAACCAAGATAGGGTGTATACGATACTAAAAATCAGTATAAGCACCTTTTGCCGAGGCAGTGACCACCCTGAGATGGTCTATAAGCCAAATCTATAAAACAATCTAATCCAAAATTAGAAACCCATAAAACACCTCTAAAAGGAAAGGTAGGAATAACTAGATTTTTCCTCACTTAAAGAATAATAGGAGAATAATCCATCTCTCCAGACTCGCGCTTTGTAATCTAGACTCAGCAGTGTCTCGACCTAAATAACTCCAACCACTATATGTCTCTACTCCATCTGAAGTACCAAACCCACTATTCTAGCATCACCCTAACTAAGAAAGCTGGGAGATAGATGCCTAACTATCATATAGAAAACTATAGCCCTCCTCCTAAGCTTTTGCCTCCTCAAATCTCCAAAGTCATCTAAGTTCTAGAACTCTTTGATTATTGCTATCACATTCACCTTACCATCAATCACCATCTAGCTAACGATATCGTGAGGCAAGTCCAAAAACTCTTGAAAAATGCAAAAGTGCCCAACTCTAAACTCTGGCACCACCATAGCTGCCTCCAGTTCATAGTCGAGCATAGTGCTACACTCCTCAAAAGTGGGGCACAACTCCTCCATAGCAACACTAAAGTGACACATGTAGGCCATCAGATCACAAAATCTAAAACTAGCTAGTATAAAATTCTAGTTAATAAGCATCCCTTGTAAAGTCACCATTTCCACAATGCTATGTCTACCCAAATTAATCTTCGCCATCATCTCGAGTTTCTTAGTCCATAAACGCATATAATGACTGAAATATGGCTCTATAGATGTAAAAATCATATGAAAAATTAAATTCATAACATACACAGAGCAAACTCATGAATCTACCCTCTTCCATCCATGCAATCATCCATTACATGCATTATCACAAGTCATCCATACCATAGAAGTTAAATAAAAGGTCCATAAATCCCAAAACATGCATATATAAAAAATGCATCATCTATGTACAAACATACATGTATATGTGATCATCTACAATCATATACAATCATGTATAAGCTAAGCTAATGGCCTCTCCTCCTTGTAGTTGATCAACATCTTTCTAAAATTGACTAGTACCTCCTTGAAGCTAACTGAAACATTCCTGAATCTGACTGGCACCTTTCAAAATAATTATCCCCTTCTTAATCCCATATAGTTTATGTTAATCTTTCAATGGTCCAAATATTCAATTTATTAGAGCATTCTCATTTTCAAACAATCACAAGATAGCCTTTAAGTTTTATATCTTTCAATCAACATGGAACTTTTCATATGACCTTTGTAAAAACAAGGTCCTTTTTTCATACAACCTTTGTATAGAGCAATATCCCTTTTTCAAATAACCTTTGCATAGAACAAGGTCCTCTTTTAAGCAGCTATTAACATATGTATAGAGCTAGGTCTCCTCTAAGTAAATCAATTACCTTTCACCTGATTCTGACCGTGGTGTCATTTTGACTATGCTTCCAAGCTAAGTAGCCATCCTTCACTTGACCCTTACCATTATAACAATCTTTCACCTAAACCTAACTGTGATAATCAACTTTCATAGGTAATTCTGATGCTAATTATGCAAAATCTCCCAAAGATGCTAAAAACATCTTCCTTTATCCATCAATCCACCCACAAATGTCTAAAAATGATCACTTTGGTATCTTTATGGTTCCTTTTCCATCTCATCTTATTTTGAATTAATCATGTCTTCCATCCAAAAATATCTAAATTCTCACTTAGACGTCAATCTCGTTTTCTTTTCCATCCTCATTCATCTTAAAGCCAACCACATCATTCATCCAAAAATGTCTAAACATCAACATCCCCCTAGTTCCTTTTTTCACACTTTTTATCTAAAATCCATCCAAATCCTTCACCTAAAATTGTCTAATATAGACGTCCCTCTGATTTCTTTCTCTGCCTTTTCAACCAAGTCAATCATATCCATTAATTCAACCAAAAATATCCAGCCACTATCCTAGATATCCCTTTGGTTTCTTTTTTTTCCTTTCATTTATCAATCAATTTTCAACCATAGATGCCTAGAGATGAACACTTAGGCATTCATTCATATTCTCCACCCATAAATTTTAGGAATGATTACTTAAACATATATATAGTTCCTTTTGCCATCTTTCTTTTTGACTATGTCTCTCACCCAAATATGCTCAAGTACTGACCTAGATATCACTTTAGTTCCTTATACCATCCCTTCTTTCGAGTTCATTGTCATCAGAATCACCTTACATATAGGATAATTTTAATGAAGGGACAGTTGTGAACCCTCAATTTTGTACTCTTATGATACGGCCGTAGCTTGACATCTATTAAGTTTAGTGTACTATGCAGAGCCAATATAGTGCCCTTGAAGAAAAATTGGACTTTTAGATATAATACCACAAGAATACTTAATTTTTTCACCCTGATCAGAAATTTTGTACCATACAGTGTTTTCCTAAAACTAACCACCTTTCTCTTGAAATTAATTGCTAAATAGTTTGATAATTAATTTTGAGTCCACTGATACTGATACAGTAATTTTTAAAATTTCCAAAGCCTCAAAAATTGACCCAAAAACCTTAAAAAATCAAGAATATCATACTTGCCATGTCTCAGTCGCCAAAGTAGCTAGCATGTCTGCCAACCATCTGTATGGATCTGCCATACCACTTGGCCGAACAATAGATATGCTAGACGGTTGATGGCCTCCATAGTCCTCTAGTGTATCCACTAAGCCGGCTACCTCCATAAAGGTTTGTGAATGCACTAAACCGGCTAGAGGCTATGCCAGCTGGCCTAGTGGCTGATCCCTCTTCTGTGCTGAAAATCCATTTTCTCTCCTTTTTCAACCTGATTTTTCACCTTTTTAGCTCAAGTTTTTTGGTCTTTTTACATTTTCCTTCTTCAAAATACCCCACCTCACTTTACCTATAGATAGGCTATTTCCTCCACCATTTTTCTTCACCCCTTGAGCATTTGTTAATAGGCTATCCACTTGCTCTCTCTCTAATTAATTTCTCCATACTCTTTTTGAGTTAATCGTAAAATTAGTTAGATTTTAATTAATTTTAGTTAATTAATCACATAAGATTAATTAATTAATTAATAATTTTAATTAGTTACTCTACTTAGTTAATTAAATTAATTATTTTATTAATTAATTAATTCACTTACTTAATTAGCTAATAAAATACTATCCTTGAGTAATTAATTAATCAATTTAATCCTTCTCGGCTTAATCTAATCTAATCACTCTCATTGAGTAGTATTCCCTACTTTCAAGACTGATAAAACAAAACTTGTGTCAAGAAAGACCCTTTGACCTCTATATGCACCAAAAGAGAAGGCATAACACTTTCTCTCTCCCACAAAATCCTATAAATCAAACCAAATTAATATGATCAATCTCTAAACTCTCTTCACTTAACCATGAAATGAACTATATTGGTTTTGATTCCCATTCAATGGGGTACTAGGCACACTTGAAGTCTAAATCCAAGTCTCAAATCCAAATTCCAATTAATTTCATTCCCTTTTATAAATATTTATATTTATTTTTTGTTGTAATAAAATTTATAGTCTTCCTAAAATGCATAAGAGTTAGAGAAGACATCCTATTACTTAATTAATGTAATTAATCAATTTAGTTACCTTGAAGTTAAGGAGTGACTTGTGGTTCTTTTAGAGTTTATAAGGACTATAGAGAACACTCTTCTTAACTTGTGGATGCCTAATTACATGTTCTTTATTTTCTATACTTTCATAATTATGTCATATTTATGCATCTTAATTGTCATTTATATATGTCATTCATAAAATTAATTTTTTAAGTCAAATTAAATTTAGGTGCCAAATTTAGATTATTTGAAATCAAGAACCTAGTCTCTGAACTCAATATAATTCAAAAGCTAGTGATTTTATTCTTAGATAAATTAATTAAAAAAATTAAGAAATTGGAGTTAAAAACCTTAATTTTCCCATTTTAAAATAAATTAGTATGATGACTCTCAAATCATTTTCTAAAAATCAAATCAATTTGATTGAATGATAGGCGTCCCAATTGTGAACACCAAAATTCAAAACTAAAACTTAAAAATCGCTTGCCTTTAAAGTTGTCATGTAAGGAGGTATTCGAGTGAGGTCTCACATAACCTTACTTGATATCTATCTACTATCCCATCTAGTTTAAATTTCACTCATACACCCATTTACACACTATAGTCTTCTTTCTAGCAAGAAAAAAAGTAAGTTCCCATATATCATTTAACTCTAATGTTGCTATTTTGTTTTTATGGTAGCCACCCAATTAGGCTCCCCTTTACTTGATTATAAGATTTTAGCTCTTAGTTATTGATACATTTGCTACAAATTTCATATGAGTTTCATCAACAAGGTTTGAGATTAGTGAAGGTTGTAATTGCAAAGGATGAGGGGAATTTAGAGGTTTGGTGTTGACTGTTTCAGTGATAGAAGATGGACTAATGCATGCATAAGCAATGTAAATGAAATCATACAACCTTTTGGGTTTGGATCTAACTCTGGTACTCTGTCTAAGTGGATTGGGAACTTATACTATAGGTTTAGTAACAAATATATCTAGTTGTTGAAAGAGGACAATCAATGGCTACTGCCATTCTTGGATCATCAACAGCAAAGGCAAGTAAAGATTCTACAACACTGCCTTCCTTACAAAGCTCACAAATGGCTACTTCCATATCTTCACTAACAGCCTAATATCTTTAGAGTCAATAACACCAAATTTAAGCTATAATTCCTAATAATAATTCAGACCTTTCCTTTCTTTTCTTATACTGTACTATATATATATATCTACTTGTATCTTTGGTACATTCAAGGAATGAGAATTATCACTTTTGCCTAAAAATCTTTATGGTATCAGAGCTTATTAAAGGCTCAACAGAATTATTCTCATGGCCAATTCTTCTTTACTCAAATCTAAGTCTGAAACTAAACTCTCTATCTAAACTTTGCACCAGTGTTCTAGCCTCATATCTCTTAAATTAGATAGCACCAATTATCTACTTTGGCGTTCTCAGATGGAGCCACTAATGCAAAGTATTGACATGCCTCATCACCTGGACGAAGGTAGTGAACCCCCTTGTGCATTAACCAAAGAAAACAAATGTGAGCCAAATCCAAAATACTTTGTTTAGAAGAAAAATGATGGCCTTCTTACCGCTTTCTTGCTAAGAAACATTGATACTGAAATATTAATCTCTCTTCAGAATGTTGGTTCAGCTCATAAAGTGTGGAAATCTATTAAGGAACAAATTCTTCCTACTACCGTTGATTCTGAATGAAACTCTTAAGTCTCTACAAAAAGGAAATCTCTCTCTTGATTAATACATCAAGAAATTCAAGGGATTATGTGATAACTTGACTACCATCAAAAAGCCCATTGACCAAAAAAAAAAGGTATTTAAGCTAGCTAGAGGTCTTAGACCGAAATACCAAGACTTCATAACTACCATGCTTACTAAGCCACCATATCCATCATTTCATCAATTCATTGTGGCTCTTCAAGCATATGAATAAATGAATCCCAGCATAAATTATGAGCAAGACAATCTTCCAAGGCATGATTAAGCTTTTATTGCACAAAGAGGGAGAGGAAGGGGTCGTAGTGGTGGATCATTTAATTCCCGTGGTAGAGGCTTCAACCCCACTGTCCACCACAACTCCTTCCCTCGATGAAATTACTCTTCCAATAACAATAACGGAGATTAAACCAGAATGAACTCCACCAATGAAAAAAATGAAAAGAACTCCATTCAATGTCAAATTTGTGGTAAGTATAATCATTCAGCCATTGAGTTTTGGAATAGATTTGACCACTCTTTTTAGCCTAAAGATCAGCTACACAAGGCCTTGGCTGCAATGAATATCAATCAACATGATGATCCTAACTTGTACGCTGACTTAGGAGCCACCACTCACATGGTCAATAATCCAGGTAAACTCTCAAAAATTATTCCCTACAAAGGTATAGATTCTATTTATGTTGGTAATGGAGAAAGCCTACACATATCTCATATTGGTGAAGGAAAAATTAAAACCAATGAAGGAAGCTTAAATTTGAAAGATGTGTTAATTGTTCCTGACCTTAAAAAGAATCTTATTTCTGTAAGAAAGTTAGCTAAAGATAATGCTTGCTATATTATTTTTGATGATAATTACTTTTATGTTAAGTCTCAACAGGGAAAAACTCTTACTAAAGGCCACATACATGGAGGTTTATATGCTATTGATCACAACCATAAAGCTTTGATAGCCTTTACCAAAGGAGTTCCTCAAAATATTTGGCACCAATGCATGGGTCATCCCCATCCAAATTTTTTTAAAACTTTGCATTTAAAAAATTTGATTAATGTGTCCAGTTGGGAAAAACCTCAATCCATTGGTATTAGTTGTCAAATGGGTAAAAGTTGTAAACTTCTTTTTTCCATGTCTAATAAATTTTCTCAATTTCCTTTAGAAAAATTACATTGTGATCTCTGGGGCCTTGCTCCCATAGTTTCTTGCCAACAATTTCGATATTATGTTATCTGATTGCACTCGTTACTCTTGGATTTTTCCTTTAAAACAAAAATCAGATTTTTTTGAACATTTTATTAAATTTCAAAAACAAGTTGAAAATTTCTTTAACCAAAAAATCAAAATTTTTCAAAGTGATGGTGGTCGAGAATTTACTTCTTTTGCTTTTGAAATTAAATTATCAAATTGTGGCATACATCATCAATTTTCATGTTCTTATACTCCACAACAAAATGGTGTCATCGAAAGAAAACACCGTCACATTGTAGAGACTGGTCTCACTCTTTTTTTTTTTAAGCCAATTTACCTTTAAAATATTGTGTTGACTCTTTTCTTACAACAACTTTTTTAATAAATCGAATGCCTTCTAATACTCTAAATATGAAATCTTCATATTTTAAATTATTTAACTGTGAACCCGATTACAAGAGCCTTTGAATTTTTGGTTACAGGTGTTTCCCATACCTTCGAGATAATGGCAAGAACAAATTCTCAAAGAAAACATATACCTGTGTATTTATTAGCTATAGTCCAATACATGAATGATATAGGTGTTTATGTCCTCTAACTAATAAAGTATACATATCTTGACAGGTTATGTTGGATGAAAGTGTTTTTCCTTTTGCTACATCTTAGGGTACCTCTCCAACTCAAAATCTAGAAGTCACTATATTTTTGGATTCCATTGCTTGACCAGAACGAGATCACTCATTGCCTCACAAAGGAACACAACATCAAAAAAGGGCTATTCAACATGAGAAAGGGACCACTTGCATGGATTATCTCACTAATGATGATCCTTCTAATGTTTGTGTAGACCCTAATAATTCCCAGGAAATGCATCTAGATCTTGACATCATAAACTCTCCTCCCACTAAGGAAAATACACAAGCAATGGATTAAGAAACTACTCAAGAAAAGGACACAGTGGATTAAGGAACTACTCGCACCATCCCTCAAGAAGAAGACACAGCTATTACCATAACAAATTCTGGAACTCACAAAGCAACGACTTCTCAAGAACCTACAACCACCAATCATGCCTCCTTATAACATGAATACCCCGATATTTCTAAGAAAATAATTGTTGATCTTTCTCATGCAGGTTCAATTCAGGCATCATGTCCACCTTACGTGCTTACTCGTGATTGACTACAATAACATCTAGAACTGAATCCTCAAATAGCCTATGAAACCCAAAAAATTCTACAAAACGGCAAACACGACACCAATTTGATATGACCACCAGTACTAGTTCTGACATTCCTAAGTCCTACAAAATTGCACTACATGTACCTGTATGGAAAGAAGCCATGGAACAAGAAATTCAAGCCCTTCATGATAATAAAACATGGCACCTAGTTCCTTGGCGTCAAAACACTAATGTTATAGGATCCAAATGGATTTTCAAAATCAAGTACAAAGAGGATGGTTCTATTGAACACTATAAGGCACGCCTTGTTGCTCAAGGGTACACCCAAGTCGAAGGATTGGACTATGATGAAACCTACAGCCTCTTAGTCAAGGCAACCACCGTTCGTCTTGTCATCACAATTGCCACCTCCTTAAAATGGAAAATGAGACAACTTGATGTCAAAAATGCTTTTCTTCACTGCCACTTGAAAGAAATAGTTTACATGGAGCAACCCTTAGTTTCAAAAACTCCGCAAATTCTAACTTTGTGTGCAAACTAGATAAATCCCTCTATGGCCTTAAATAGGCACCATGTTCTTAGTTTAATAGACTTTCTAATTATTTGCTTCACATTAGTTTTATTTGTAGTCTTGTTGATCCATCTTTATTTATTTTTCGTCAAAATAATATTACTCTTCTTATGCTTATTTATGTTGATGATATTGTGCTTATAAGTAACAACACCAAACTAATTCATGACCTCATCAATCAACTCAGCACAATATTTGCTCTTAAAGATTTGGGTACACTACATTACTTCCTTAGCATCGAGGTTCATCATACTCCTTATGGTGTCTCTCTGTCTCAAAGTCAATACGCCAAAGACCTCCTCCTACAAGCCAAACTTCAAGCCTGATCACACTTCAAAACACCTATGGCTCTCAAACCTCAACCTATAGTTCATGACTCTAAGACTATTGATGCCACTGAATACCGAAGTATAGTGGGTGTTTTACAATACTTCACTTACACATGGCCAGATATCGTTCATGCTGTTAACAAAGTTTGTCAAAAACTCCAAAGTCCAACCAACGGAGGCATGAAAGCAGTTAAGTGCATTCTTAAATATGTCAAAGGCACTCTTCACTATGACATTACTTTTCTAAAAAATAGTCCAATGACTCTCTATGGATTTTGCGATGCTGATTGTGCTGGGTGTCCAACCACTCGACAAAGCACAACTGGTTACTGTGTATATCTTGGTGCTAATTGCATCTCTTGGTGCTCCAAGAAACAACCCACTATTTCTCTCTCTAGCTCTAAAGCAGAGTATCAAGCTCTAGAATTTACAATGGCCAATCTTCACAAAATAATTATGGTGCAGTGTGAAGTTTAATTTCGATGTCTCTAACTATTAATCCTGTCTTTCATGCATGCTCCAAATACATTGAAATCGACTACCACTTTGTTCAAAGAAAAAATGACTCTCGGTGCTCTTATTACCCATTACATCCTTTTAAGTGATCAGATAGCAGACGTGTTCATAAAACCTTCAAGTGCTAAACCATTTATCACTTTTCGCAACAAGGTAGGAATACACCCTATTCTTCCCTCTAGCTTGAGAAAGGGTGAAAAAGGACAATCAACGGCTACTTCCATTCTTGGATCATCAATAGCAAAGGCAAGTAAAGATTCTACAACAACACCTTCCTTACAAAGCTCACCAATGGCTACTTCCATATCTTCACCAACAGCCTAATATCTTTAGAGTCAATGACACCAGATTTAAGCTATAATTCCCAATAATAATTCAGACCTTTCCTTTCTTTCTTTTTACTGTACTATATATATATCTACTTATATCTCTGGTACATTCAAGGAATGAGAATTTTCACTTTTGCCTAAATATCTTCAATTATGATATAAAGAGAGATAATTCTGAATGAATTTGGTTATTAGGTATAGTAATGTCTAAATATGAAGAAACAGGAGATATAGTTTGTTTAAGTGATTATGGTGAATTGGGGTTTAAGATTATGAAATAAAAATTATTACCCAAATTTGTATCTATAATGTTTGAAACTAAAGGCAAAATAGGTTCTAGTTTGTCAATAGAATGAAGTTAGTGATAAAGGAATATGTCTTCATTAAATATGACTTCTTTGGAAACCAATAGATAAGAAGTAGCTAGATTATAGATTTTTGTCCTGGAATATAAACTATACAACATATTTAACAGCTCTGGGCTCAAATTTACTTTTATGTGGTTTAATATTCACTACAAAACACAAACATCCAACCACTGTTAGACTATCATATTCAGGTGGCTTTTCATGTAACATTTTATAAGGTATTTTCCATTGAAGCATAGAAGTAGGTAATTTGTTGATTATGTGAGTTGCCACTAGGGCATAATCTTCCCAAAAAAATATTTGGTAACTTTGAATGAAACAAAAGAGCCCTTGCAGTTTGGAGAAGGTGTTTGTCCTTCCTTTCCACAACTCCATTTGGTTATAGAGTATAGGGTGTGGTTTTCTAATGGAGTATCCCAGGTTCACTAAAAAAGTTTTGATAATGAAAACTAATAAATTTCATACCATTGTTTATTTTGGTGTGCTTTGTAGCTTTATGAAACTGATTTTTGGTTATAGCAAATAAATGTTTAAGATTATTTGTGTTCCAATTTTGGTTTTAAAAAGGTAAGTCCATGTTGTGCTGCTATAATAATCCACAATGGTCAACATATAATGAGCTCTAGATAATGAAGTTATTCTATATTGACCCTAAAGATCCATATGAAGAAATTCAAAATATTCAGTTGTGTGGATTTCACTTTTGTGAAAAAACAACCTATGTTGCTTTGTAAAAGGACAAATTTCATAAATAGTGGTGGTTGAATTTTCTTTAGAGACTGATAAAGGAATGTGTTCTATCTTGGTTTTAGAAGCATGTCCTAGTCTATGATGCAACAATTCATAAGAAATGAAACGAATTTCTTTATTGTTGGTTAAGACTGTACAGGAGATAGGTATGCCTACCTTTAAAACTTTCCAAATAATAGACTTTTTGATTTGAAATTCAGAAATGATATTTACATTGAAATTTGACCTATCTAAGATGAAAGTTCCATCATGCATTTTGCCTACTGCCAACATTTCTTAAGTCAACAAGTTCTAAAAGAAGTAATATGTGTCATGAAATGTAATTGAGATATTTTGAGTTTGTGTCAACTTACTAACTAAAGTAAATTGAATTTAAAGATGGGCACATGCAGCACTTGTGTGAGTGTCAATTTAGCACTTAGATTAACTGTGCCTAAATGATGAACTTCTTTATGGATTTATCTGGTAAGTGTACAAAAGTAGCAATATCTAGTTTGAATAATTGTGTCATAAGTCCCAAGTTAAAAATCATATGATTAGTAGCTCCTAAGTCAACTATCCAAACATGCTTAAAACAACAATCAAAGCAACTCAAAACAAAAGTGTGAAGTGCACCTGCAAAGCTTGTATAGTTCACATACGCACAATATGCTATAGCCTTCCTGTTGAAGTACCACTACACTTCTTTCTAAACTGCAACTGTAATAGCTAACATCTACTTTTTTTTTTTTTTTTTTGGTTATGGATGTTCCTTTTCTGAAACTGCCTTTTTAATATTTAACTGTTTACTTGTGCCACAACTCTTGTTTACCCCCTTGCTTTTTGTTTTCTAAGTTCATCATACTAGTCTGGATAACCTATCAGTTTAAAACACCCTCTTTTTCATGTCTTGACATATTCAAGTGTGTGCAATACTTGTCTAACTTCTTATTATATTTCTTTTCAGTGTCCCTTCTTCTGTATGTTGATTCCTAATACCTTCCTTGCTATAGTCCCTGCCATGTTCTCTTCTAGGCAGTGTGTTTCTCACTAGCGTTACACTGCTATCATTAGTTTTTATAAATATTGTATGCACCCACCTCTATTTCTCTACCATTAAAACCATACAGTAGGCCTTATTCACTAAAGGCATTAAAACCATATTTAATTTTTTTTTTCTTAATTTGTGAGAAGTAGCAATAAGATCGGCTTGAGTTATGTAGCAATAAGATTGGCTCGAGTTATTTTGGGTGTTATTTTTTCAGATGGATTTAAATTAGATTACTTGATTTTGCAAATAATTTAAATTATGTAAAATTTGTATGAATTTATGGATTTTAAGAAGTCTTGTTCATAATGAGTGTTTATAATTGTCCAACAAAATAAAAATAATATATGCAATGAAAAAAGATATCACTATTTTTTACTGGAAAAAAAATGAACATACGAGTCAAATTAATTAAATATCCTTTCATTCATTGATTTGAATATATGAGATAATATAAGAATATACTTAGAGCATAAATATAAGAGCATTTTTTTCATTTATCTTATTCTCTTTTCTATTACTATAAACTATACAATTGAAATAAAAAAATTTTCTAAATTAAAATTTAAATGCTAAGCTACAAATATAGGATATATAATTCTCTCTTTTCCAAATATTTCAACTTAAAATTTTGTATATAGATCTATAAATTTTATCACTGAAGTGTCCTTTATGGGAACAATATTTCATTTATATATCACATTTGATACAATAACAAAAATGTTAAGTAACTAAGTTATTTTTCTAGTGATAGTTAACATCTTAGAGTATCTAATAATAATCATAAATTCATAATGACATTTATCAATTTTTATTTAAAAATTTTCTCTCGAGTAACAATACCTTTAAGAAAGAGAAAGAAAAATAGACAATAAAAATTTGATTAAATTGAGCATACAATGACAAAATAATTTCTGGTAAGAAGCCCAATTTTTGTTATTGTCACAATATTGACTTTTTTTTTTCCCTGTAGAAAAAAACACTTTGAAAATTGTGAAAAATATTTATATTTTTATTAATTAATTCTAGCAAGCAGATCATATTTCAAATTAATTCAAATGGATCCCATTCGATTTGTATTAATTAAATCATTTCAAATTTTAATTAAAATTATAAGTTGAGTTTGAGAGGACAAATTCAAATTAAAACTATGAATCAAATCAAATTAATTGCCTATTCTATCTCAGAGGGTTATAATTAACGTCAAAAATAATTAATAAGTGTACCTACTAGGATCAGAGAGCCCACATAATTAGAAAATCTTTATAATGAGCATTAGTGATAAACATACTTATGAGTTTGACACCACATTTTTACTTAAAATCTTAAGGCATTGAATTTATAGATTCTTCCTATTTATATATTCCTGATTAATCCTATCTCGTTTTAATATGAGATTTCACACACTTGAAATTTAACAATCTCTCTCTCAAGTGTAAACTTCTATATTGGGCTTGGGACCCCTTTGAACGAAAGTCTTGAGTATTTACGATAAAGAGTTTTGATACCACTTATTAGGATCGAATTAAAATTTATTTAGAATAATAAAGATGCAATAATAAAAAAAACACAAATTTACGTGATTCGACATACGTCTACGGAAATGAAATGGGCAAAGGGAAAAAAATAGTGGTCACAAGAGATTTGGATACAAAATGATGGTATGAGAAATTAACTCTTTTTTTGGGGAACAGTATGAGAAATAAGCTTGGCTATTTCAAATTATATTTATAATATTAATTGACTAAAAAAATTAGAGACGAATAACATGTTAACTTTGACTTTTTAATATTTTAACCCGAATACTTAATAAGTGAAATTCTATATGATTGTTTAGGTGAAGATGTATTATAAATAAAGTTTAGAAGACATATGCTTAGATAGTAGTAAAGTGAGGCTATTTTATAAATGAACTCTAAAATTTGTATCTCCTTGATAAAATTAATATTAAAAAGAAGTTTAGGAGACATATTTTTCAAGGTTAGAAGACAAATGACAAGCCAATAAGAAAGCAAAAATAAACAGCTATAGAAATTCTAAAATATAAACAACTTTTAATAGATTAGATCTTATTGATGGTAAAACCTAATTTTAATATAATTTTTCAGATTATTTTTTTAATCATACGTTAAGTTTTATTTATTTATTATGAAAAATACAATGAAATATTAACCATGCAAAATAGCCATAAATTACAAGGTAAAACAATTGTATACGGAAAGTATCTTCGATTTTTTTCTCAAATTATGAAGAGAGATCCACTTCAATAAATTAAGAAATACGAAAGAGAATAAACATTACTATTGCAAAATCATATTAAATATTTAAATTAAACTAATATTATTGTAATTAAAAGTTAAAAAGTGCTAATTTATGTTTTCATAACAAATCAAATGTTTTTTAATTATAAACTACATAGCAATATAAGTAGGAAGCAAACGGTAATTTGCAACCTGTATCTACTGGTTTTACATTTTGACATATAAATTCATATATTGTTATAATATTTTAATTTTTCTTAATTGAGTTTCTTAATTTTTAGAAAATTAGAACAACTTTATTTGTAATCCAAACTGAACAAGTCAATTATTCAAATAACAAATTTGTTTGTTTCACAGAAAATTATTTGTCTTTGATAAATAATTTTCGAAGAAAATATTTTCTAAAAAAATATTTCCAAAAATCTCATTTAAAAATTAGTTAAAAAATTAAAAAATTCATTTTACAAGACTATAAGTATACTTAAACTTATAATGATTTTATATATTTAAATTTATTGTTAAATATGAGAAAATGCATGAAAATGATAAATTACAATAGTCACTAGTGATTGGTAATAGTCTCTAGTAGCCGCTAGTAATCGATTATACTTCAACTAGTTATTATTTGTAAGAATGCTTAAGGATGGATAAGTGGATGAATTAAGATGAAAGGGATGGTTGGGAGGTTCCGTTGGAAGTCTAAAATGAAATAAGGTTAATGACAAAAGTGAAAACTTAGTAAGAATAAGTCATATCCTAGAAACGAAGGGAGGTATTATGAAGGGAGGTAGTACGAGGCTGAGATAAGAATAATATAAATGACAAGAGACATGACATTATGTATGAGCTGAGAGATAAAGAAGGATCGATTGATAGGCAGATTCGATATGAAGTAAGATGAGTAAACGGTTAGATGTTAATGAGCAAGTAGACGAGTTCTATTCAATGAGGTGAGAGAAGCAAGAATAAGAGTTCAAGGTAGACGAGGCTGAGGATGCTTATAAAATTATGAAGGGAACAAGGTAAGATAGGCAGATTGAATGAACACGGGCTGAGGACTTGACGATAGGCCTTCAATACCTATGAATGTTTACTAGTCATATTGACGGGTTCGTATACGTGTAAATAGTGGAGTTAGATATTTTGTGTTGTAACAATAAGTGAGGGTATGATGGAAAAGTTATCTGCCACTAACAACTTACCTTCAGATAATTAATGATAGTTTACTTTTCCAGTAAAAGTTTTCTTTCCCAATGAGAATTATCTTTTCAAACTGACTATTGACCAGCTTTATATCATTTCATAATATAAACTAATATTATTTCTTCTCTATATAAAGCACTCAGACTATTTAATTTTATTTTTGAACGGTTATAACTTTCTTTTATAAAGGCTAAGTTTTGGGTTTTTCTTTGAAATCCAATAACAATTAGATTCAAGCTATAAACTCTTTAAAGCATAAAGAAAATATTTGATCTTCAAATGAAACCTAATATCTAAAAGATAGATGATTCTTTCAGTTTTTCTTATAAGGTTTCCAAGTGGGTCTAAAAGATAGATCGATGGATATAGTTAGTCTAAGAATGTACAAGGCCAACCTTGATGATAATTAGAACCTAGGTGATGATGCCTAAATTTGGAATGTTTAAGGAGTTATTAGGAAGCCATTGATGGTGATGATTTTGATTTTATTGGAGAAGTGGGCACTGGAAGTGATGAAAAAATTAAGAGTATAAAGGGAACTTAAAGGGTGCCACAAAGCCTAATATGAGGATAGAATGTTAAAGTAATATCATAAAATGTATGTTTAATATTCTATAAAATTCTGGAATGTATGAATAATATGCTGAAAATTCTTTATGTTGATTGAATCCCATTTCTTTATTGATCCCCTACAATCTTATTACTTTAATTAGTATTGTTAACTTCACCTTTTGTGGTAACTTGATATTGTATTTTCTTTATAAGTTTTATCAAAAGTGAAGTCAATGAAACCATTTGGGTTGAAGCCTTTATTTTGTAAAAAAAAAAAATGTCATTTAAACCGAAGCTATCTTATTGTAAATGAAACAATTTTGATTGTAATCATGGCCAATTTCATTGTAATTGATGAAGGTCATTTGGACCGAAGTCTAACCTTATGATTTAAATAAAATGAAAACTTTGTCTTGATATTATTATTTATCCATTGATGATTTAAACTGATAAAATGTCCAATTAATGAGAGTATTCATTAGACTAAGTGCACTAATAACTTAACTGACCAGGTCTATAAACCAAGTCAGATATATCTTTACAGGCATGCGAAGGTATTCTAGGGTATTGTAGTAGCCCTTGATGGTCATGAAGAAATCTTGAGCTTGCTCATGAGTGCTTTTGACGATTATGATATGTTTATACTATGATGGAATCACAATAATGCTACTAATTGCTAAGACTTTTAGGTTGTTGTTCATCCCACTATTAGATCTCTGACAATTAATGATGTGAAACTTGCGGTAATGTGGATTTGATAAACCCAAGTTCCCTAAAGTATATTTCTACCATATTAAATAATATCCTTGACCTTTTAAAGATTCAAATTGTTTCTTAATGTATTAACAATTCAATTGATGATGTTTTCTCTTCATCATGCAAAATTCTTATTCGATCTGAACAAATTGATTCCCTACTAAATTATATTCAATATCTAAATTGAGCATGAATTTCTATGATTTTTCTTAGATGTTGATCACCATATCATCTGTGGATTTCAAACTTTAGCTTAGAAGTTTTCAAACACAATCTTAGAGAAGTTAGAAGCTAAAGGATTACAACTACTAGGAAGAGGCTCTAACTATTTATAAAGAGGAAGATATTGAAAGCCAAAGTTAGAACAGTAGTAGTATGAGTTTAGATTTTAAAATTATAATAGTTTTAAAAGTCGTAGTTGCCTTTGATATATCTTACAACTTTGTAGATTGTAAGAGTATTTTATGTATTGAAGTGACTTAAATGAATAAAATGAGAAAGAAGTTATCTAAGTTAAGAATTGTCCTTTTCTATATAATTATAAATTTGGCCCACATAAAGTCTTCACATTGCTTAACACGATTGTTTAAATGATCAAATCCTTAGCAATAAAAAGTTCTATGAAGTGATCGGTGGCCTTAAGTCTACTCATACACTATGATCATCGGGCCTCGATAAGTTGAGTAAGTAAGATCCAAACTATTCATAAAGATAAAAAGGTAACTCACAGCTAAGCTAGGACAACTAAAAGGGATGATCAAAGTCGAAGAGTGACATCAATGATAGTTGTTGATAGTCACTAATAGTAATAATTGATGGAATAATAAATATTCATGTGTATTTTATATTAAAATGAATTTATTAAAATTTATAAAATAACATTCACTTTTGATAAAAAAAAAAAGTTATTTTCTTTAAAAATAGTTAATTTTCTTTTAATAAAAAAATATTTTATATTAGTTAATTTTCCCAAGTTTCCCAAACTCAAAAAATGCAAAAAATATTTTCTTATGAAACAAACAGGCCTAAAATTAACAAGTCATCTGATTTTGTTAGCATGGTTAGAAATATCCATAATAAAACCAACCTAATCCAACAATAAACACCATTAACTCTTATAATTTACAATATAGAAAAAGGAAAAGTCAAAAGTAAAATATGAATACAAAATGATAAGTGCAAATAGTGCTGCCCCTTTTTTTTTTTTTTTTTTTGGCAAAAGGGAGATCTATTATCTAAATTGTACATCACTTATTGTTAGACTATATCTTGGTGTGCTAGTATTGCCTTTTCTCAGTGAACGAAAATTATGTATTTGTGTTCATTTATTTTTTCATTAATCTTTTTTATTGTATTTGGAAAAAAAATATGGAAAAACTTCTAAGTAGTTAATCAAACAAGTTATTCCCTCCGTGCATAAATAATAGTTAATATTTTATTTTTGAAATGTTAAAAAAAAAAATTTATTTTTTTAAATTAAATTTATTATTATATTTTCAAATATATACTTTAGCATACTAACATTAAGTACATTATTCTAAAATAATTAATATTATTAGTGGTCATTGTAAGGATATAATAGTGAAAAAAAAAAAACAAATTCTTAATTTTGTCTAAAACAAAAATAGACTATTATTTGTGTATAGAGATAATATTTTTTTACCATTTGAAAAATAGCTATTTTTCACAAAAATGTGGCAAATAACAAAACTATTTTATATTAAGCAATGATTTTTTAGCTATTTTTCAGCATTTGAAATCCAATCCAACAAGCTTCCCAAATATTTTTATGTTGATTCTCGACAATGTGTGGGTTAACATCTTTTTCTTTTTTTTTTTCAAATAAATAAAGAGAAAATTATACCCTCTACCCATTTTCTCATCATTTTTAATGTTATATGCTCCTTATAAAAGTTTGACATGTATGCTAATTGCTATTTACTTCTATATGTTTTTTTATTTATTGTTCTTATTTTTTTTATCTTTTTTGTTAAAAGATGATTTAAATTTGCTTTACTCTTTCTTTCTCCTTTTTTTTCTCCAATTCTCACATCTTTCTTTCTTTTTCTCTTTTTTTCTCTTTGATTTTTCTTTCCATTTCCCATCAATCGTTGTTTGAAATTTAATATATTTACAATTATTTCCCACTTCTCGTTCAATTTCGAGTGTTATCTTTTATATGCAAGGTATTTTTTTTATTTTGTAACTTTTATTTTTGCCTTTTTGTTATTGTTGTTTGATTTTATGTTTAAAATTGGTTCTTTTTCATCTCCTAATCTTTGGTCTAATACTATCACACCCCGATTTCCTGAAGATGTGATGGTCCTAGGGCAAGGGTAAATTTAAGACTACCATACACCCGTAGAATCCAATTATACCAATAAACTCCCTGAATCGACTTAACATCAATTCCAATATATGCATATATTCTATTATATTTTAATTAACAAAAGTAACTATCTCTAATCCATTCAATTACTACGGAGTACCTAGAGTAGTACATAATAAAACACAAAAAAGCGATTAAAATATTTACATAAGATAGCTTCTTGTAAAGGAAGGAAAACAAGGACTTAATCTTCTCTATATCTAGCCTCCTCTACTCTACCACCTAAAAAACTACAATGAAGAAAGGTGAGCCTTCAACTCAATGAATTATGAAATATAACCATACTTGCGATTGAACAATGAGTATATAACAAAATGTGTTAGAAACAATAACATATATGTGCTTAGAAGGAACAGCACCAAAGAGACATAACAAATCAATCAATCAATCAATAACAATCAATAAGGGCAGTAATTTCTCCCTTGTTACATATGCTTGGCAGAACATATGCCTAGAGTATATAGTCTTCTCTAGGTAGGACACTGATATGTTTGACCTTATCAGTTAGGTCACCGGTGTACACGGCCTAATAGTTTATTCCCCATTAGCATAGACGTTCTGTCATATGTATAGTCAATAGCTCAGTAGGAATAATAACAACAATTAAACCCAAGTGGTCTTCTAATAAATCAATAAACAATATTCAGAAATTACAATAGGTTAACAAAGTAAAGTAGTGATTCAATGATGAATAACAAAAGGGATTCAAAGCCAATAACAATAATTCAAAAATAATCAATGAGCTATATAAGTCAATTTAATTCAATAGAAATTTCAATAATTCATTTACGGTAGGTTATCATATATCGATATATTCCATAACTCACCTCTCTAAGCAAATTTTCCTCCAAACCAATATCAATCACTTCGACCCGAATGAGGTACAACAATTTTTGATTTACAACCTATAATAAAACTTTTGATTTAATTACTATCGATTTTGGCACTAAGAGTTTCTACATATCTAAACTAATTAAATTAATAATCTTTTATAAAAATCATTACTAATCTATTTTATTACTTAATCACATAAAACTATTATGTTCTAAAATTAGAATAATCATTAGAAACAGATTTGGAAGTTTGATTGTCACTTACTGAAGGTTCACCAGAAAATTATTTTAGTATCGGTTTTCGATGACAAAAAGTATCAATAATCTAGTTTCGGAATGAAGATCCAGATTTGCTAGTTATTTGATGTCCGTTAGAGGATCATCGGAAAACTACTCCGATCAGCCTTTGTCTTCAGATTCCTACCAAAAATTACAAATGAAATGCCAAATCAAAGCTAGGAAGATGAGGAGTTCATTGTTACCAAAATCATCAGAAACAAAAATCAGAAAGTCATCAGAAAATAGCTCAGAAGATGCTGCCAGCAGATTGTCAGGCAGCTCGTGCGGCCTAGTCCAGTGGAGTATGGCGGCGAGCTTGGTGGCATTAGAAAGATCTCCACCTCCTCTTCCTGGTGGTCCAACACATATATGGTTTTGGTTGTCGGAAATTGCTACCCTTCTTCTTCCTCTTTTGTTGTCTCTTTCTGTCTCTTCTCTCTCTCTCTCTCTCTCTCTCTCTCTCTCTGAATTGGCAACCCCCTCCCCTCTCTTTCAATTAAGTAGCTGATTGGTCCATTAGGACCAATTAGCCTGTTATAAAGGTAGAATTTCTTTTTTTTATAACAATAATAATAATAATAATAATAATAATAATAATAATAATAATAATTCGCTAAAATCAATAATAATAATATTTCACTAAAAATCAATAACAATAATTGATACTAAAATTTAAAATAGCTTAGTCAAAAATTATTAAAAATAATGATTTTTAATATAATTTTAATAATACGAAATCACAATATTTTTGAACAAATTAATAATAAATAGGTGTTAATTTCTTAAAATAATTTGAAATTAATAAAACAATATGAATAAATAATATTTATCAATTAGCAATAATTTAATATTGCTTTAAAGTGTTCTTGAAATTTTTCTAATTAAAATATTTATTAAATTTAAATAAATAAATACTCTAAAATTCTAATAGTAAAAATAAACTTTTTAAGATATTACAAATACTCAAATTCTTAGAGATTTAGTTATTTGTCGTTCCTCTCGTAAAAAGAATTTGAGAGTTGGTGATAAGCAAAAAATGGCTAAAAAAGAGATTCTAGATCTACTAAAAAGTTTCTTCTCCTCAATCATTTCTCAGAAGACAAAGCTATTAAGATATACTTAATGTATTCCTTTTATATACTTACATTCATGTAATACTTAATATTCAAAAAATTTTGAAAATATATATCAAACAAAAAGAGCCAATAAATTATATAAATAAAATTTTTTAATTTAAATATTGTTTTATTGAATTTATTTATATTTTAATCTTAATTTTGATGATGAATCTCAGTAAAAAAAAAAATTATGTTAACGATGCTTCTTTAAAGAAGAAGGTTGAAGGTGTTAAGTCTTTAAGGAAGACAAAAACATCTATTTCTAGTTTCAAAAAAATATATATATATTTCTGGTATTTCTTTCTTTCTCAATTGAGTATACTTTTGTGTTATATGTAGCAATTATCATCTCTTTAGTGTAGTATTTTGAACAATAATTAAAAGGATTTTGGTTCATCTCCTTCACTATTACCCATACATGTAGACATGACAACTCATCCATTTGAAAATTGTTGCATGTGCATATTTTCTCTTTTAAATTTACCACATTTTATTTTTTATTTTGAAATACTTGAAACACTTCTTAATTTCTTGGTTTGACCTAAAAAATAAATTTCAGAATAGGCACATGTACAATACAAAATTTCAGATATTATATATTGCAATATACTTAAAATATAAGGACAAGTACAAAAAAGTATCTTGTGGTTTGGCCCATTTTCACTTATGGGTTTGTGGAATATTTTTTGACAAAGATGAGTCTGTGCTTGACACCGTTAGCAAACATGGGTCCAAGCCCATAACGCCGTCAAGACCTGCCTACCTGGCGTGTGTGGGACCCACTTTTATTATTTATTTTTCTTAGTGTGCAAGCCACATGGAAAGAGATGGACACTTGGATCCATTAGTCCACGTGGCTAATGAATAAATGCCACGTGGATTATGAAAAAAAAAAAAAAAGAAACAAATTGGGAGTAAAGGGGAACGGCAGATTTTGAGAACCAAATCCCTAAATCCTCACATGTTGCTCCAATTCTTCAAATGCCATCATCCATATCCAAATATGAGCTCTGAATCCCAAGTAAGGTCAAGCGAAAGTAGTGGAAGCATAATCCCCATAGGAAAACCAGTGGTAAAAAGGTGCGAATGTGGTGTGCAGTCACCAGAGAGGATATCAACAACTCCTAAAAATATGGGCAAGAAATTTCATGGATGTGGGCATTTTGGAGATGTTCGAAGATGCAATTTCTTTGAATGGGTCAATGATAGCATATGCGTTAGATGCTCAGATAGAATTCCACATCTGTTGGAGAAGATTGAAGAGTGCGAGGATGAAATTGCAGATTGTCGAGCAAAAGAAGTAGAAGCTACTATTGAAATTAGCTGAAAACAAGAATTGATTCATCAATTACAGAATGAAGTTCGAAATTCTTACGAAGAAAATGGGGTCCTAAAGATGCAAATTAGAGAGATGAAACTTGAATTGATAGATTTGAAAGGGAATAACAGGTGTTATCTGAGGATCAAACTTATTTTTGTAATCATAATCGCATTTCTATATCTATTTTTCTTTGTTGGAGGTAGGGAAAATAGATTAGGTAATGGAAAATTATATTTGCCATAGTTCATAAATAAGTAATCTGGTGCAACATGTAAGTTTTTAGAGAAGTAATTGCTCTCCATTGTCTATGATGGTTGTAATGAATATTTGTAAGCAAACTGTTTGTGATAATGTCTAAATGAAAATTTTGTTTAACAAATTGCTGCTGAAAATGTGTTCAGGTTGAGTATTGTCATAACTGTATACTAGTGATAATACTAAAAGTTGGATGGATCATGATTTGTGAAAACAAGTAACTACCAAATTAATAATTTGAATAACATAAAGTTAAATTAAACCAAATAGGGTAATATCATTATTGATCAAAATATACTCCATTTTAGTTTTGCTAGTTAATAACAAATATCAGAAAATGAGTAGTGACTAATTAGGATAATGTCACTTCCTATCTAGATAGTTAATTATCTGAAAAAATACAAAATAAATCATATATATATCTAGATAGTGCCTGACAAAATCAAATGCACATTTGTTGTGCCTATGATATTGCTTTACAAAAAAACAAAAAACAAAAAAAAGGATCAGAATGAGTTTCTTCATTTCTTTGCTTTGTTCTTGGGGAATGTTCTTCTTGCTTGTGATGAGGATGAGTTTCCAGCGATAAGAGATGTCTGGTGTGAGAGTGAGTGGGAAGTTATAGTTGCAAAAATTTGAGATCCATGAATTTGAGGTTGAGTGTTGAGATTCTTCAACTGGGTTGGTCTTAGAGGTCTAAAAGAGCTATTATTTTTTTGCATAAAAATGAAAAAGAAATCCAACAGATGGAATTAATGTCTGCTGACACCGATGACAAAGAAGAACATAAAAACCAGTACTATTGAATATTAGTACACTTGCATTGCTTGATCCCTTTCTGTTTGCATCTTGAGCTACTGGTGCCTTGTTTCTGCTTCCATCATGAGATTGTGGTGGCTTGCTTCTGCTTGCATGCTAAGTTGGTGGTGGCTTTAAGCTACTCTTTTTCTAAAGAAAAAAAAATATGAAAAGAGGTCAAATAACTAAAAAATCAAATGCAACACAATAGATGACAACACAAAAACCAATGAAAACTGCATACCTGTGGTTGCATTGTTTAATTTACTAGAAGGGATGGCTGTGAGCTACACATCCTTGTGTTTTGAAGTCTGTCACCTTGTCTCTTGTTAGACTGTGTAGGTTGTGTGGCTGATGTAAGTTGAGTTGCAGTAGTGGTCTTGCATCTTTTTTACTATAACAATAAATGGATAGTTAGGACTAACATTGACATGACAATAATGAATTAACAATTGGAAAATATAATCCCCTAGATTGATGTTGTTTTTCAGGTGATATTTGACTAGTGGTCCTTCCTCTCTTTTTTCTAGGTTTCTCCTATGGACATAATATAACCATTAGTTCATATATAAATAACCTTAAAAAAAATAAAAGTGCCTTAAAAAACATGTTGCATAATATAAATATTACCAAACTTATACTTTGTTCTTACTTCCTTGTCATAGTTGGTTGGCTAGCTGTCTCATCCCTACCAATTTCACCACCATCACTTGCATTATTATTTCTTGCCTTTTTTTTCTCTAATCTGTTTCTTCTTTTCCATGGAATTTCCCCAATCACAGAAGCTCTGCAACCTCTAACATTATGGCTAGGCTGCTTACAGTTTCCACACAATACTGGTCTCTCAACCCTTAATATCTTATAAGGATTTTTTGTTTCATCAAGAGCTCTTTGCCTCTTCTTTCTTGGCCTACCAGCAGGTTTCTTAGGTATAGGAGGGTAGATGTCAGGGTATTAAGTGCTCTCCCACTCTTCTTTACTAGGGACAGGATATATGATATGCTTATATATAGCTAAATATATATCTTTGAAGTAATAAGGATTGACATACTGTTCTGGTTTTTCTCTATTGGTGTAGATGGCTGAAACTCCATGTTTGCATGGGATTCTAGTTAGATCCCACATCCTACAGGTGCAAGTCATATGGACTAAGTTCACTACACTCTTAGTGTCATAAAATGCAACCTCATAAATTTTCTCACCTGCTGGTGTGTAGAAGCAATCCCTACTATCATATTTATTCCTCTCAAGTATTTCTTGTGCATTAGGACATATTGGACCTTTATATCTCTGCATTCTAGTATACTTAATATGAAATCTTTTCATTAACCTCCTTCGAATCCACTCAAACATGCTTAAAATAGGCATATCTCGTGCCTTTGCTATGTAGGAGTTAAAGGACTCGCAAATGTTATTTTGTAGGGCATCTAATTTTGTTTGTGGTGAGAAATGAGATCTAGCCCATGTGGTTGGATGATGCTATATGATCCAATCATATGCATTTTGATCAAATTCTTTTATCTTATCCATCTGTTTCTCCCATGATTTCAAACTCCCTGTGCTTGCAGCAAACCACAATTTCTTCTTGTATTCAGACCCCCTCAATATCTTCTTGTAATTCTCATACATGTGCTTCATGCAGAATTTATGTTCAACTTTGAGTTGTACTTCATTGAAAGCTTGAACTAGTCCCTATGTATTCCAAACATAAACACAGTATATTAATATGATTACACATGGAAAAATCAGTAGTATCACAAACACAAAATAATACAAAAAACTAAACAAAGGCATTACCTTTTACTGGTCAAACATAAATACCCAACCAGTTTCTTCAGGTCTCCCAAAATCATCAAATAATGTGCTTAGGAACCAAGTCCATGAAGCTTTATCTTCAATATCTACATATGCCATTGCAAGGGGAAACATGTTTTCATTCCCATCCTTACCAACAGCACAAAGTAGTTGTCCCCCCATACATGTCTTTAGATGACACCCATCTAACCCAATCATAGGTCTAAGCCCAGCAAAAAGCCCTGTTTTTGTGCACTAAACCTCATATACAGATATTGCAATACAATTATTTGCTTTGGGATACCAGTATTTGAATTTATGGCCTCATTGATTGCTTTCCTTAGTGTATCATCTTCAACATTTCTCAACTCTGTGGATATTTTCACCCAACTTCCAAGATTACATTTAATTACAGTTGCAGCATAATCTCTCAATCTCCTATATTGCTCTTTAACATCCCCTTCAATAACACTCTT
The DNA here is from genome assembly GCA_947687605.1 of Reutealis trisperma. NCBI lineage: Eukaryota > Viridiplantae > Streptophyta > Magnoliopsida > Malpighiales > Euphorbiaceae > Reutealis > Reutealis trisperma. Next base: position 77,893 of record CANTUT010000251.1, on the reverse strand, counting down.
TACCTTTCTTTTGGCTCTGTAACACTTAGCCAAAGACACAGTTGCCCTCAAATTTCTTTGTATAGTTTTTTGCATTGCTTGAACATCCCAATTAGGATTTTCTCTAAACTCTTCTAGGTATTTCTCACTTAGATAGATGCTGCTAACCAAGTTATTATCAAAATCAAAAGGACACTCATGCTTAGGTTTAAAGGTTTTAATTTAGAAAGTATTACTATCTGATAACTTTGAGGCATGGACTCTAAACCCACAGTTTTTATCTTTACACACAGTAGTAACTTTCTTTCTATTATTTTTAGCAAACACATAACTAAAACCCCTCCTAACAGCCCATTCTTTCAATGCTTTCCTAAATAATATATAAGAAGTGAATTTCATACCTTTGCACAAGTTTGGTTCCTTCAAGCCTGCATCTTCATTAAATTCAGGATACCTAATAGCTTCATCATCTGAGGACCCATGCAAACTGTGGAGCTCATCACTATCTACTACCTTCTCATTAAATTCTTGAAAATCTTCTTCTGTTAAATCAATATTTTCTTCAATTACATGTTCTATTCTATCATGTTGTTCTTCTTTATTACTCTTATTATCTGACACCTTACTATCACCTTTCTTATTAAATATGTCATCATCACTACCCTCTAAATTATCATATAACCAGCTTGCCACACTCACATCTGAATCATCATCTTCACTTGAACTTGTATTGAGGTCTTGAACTATCTCAAAATCACTATCTGTGTCATCAGTTTCAAATTCTATCTCATTGATAGTTCTTGGAATGGATTTAAGTTGAGTTGCATTTTCTATTTCAGGTTGCAAGGAAAGCTGAGGTTGTTGCTAAGGGATAGATGTAGGTTGGTGTTCTAGGGAGGACTCAGGTTGTTGTTGAGAGGAAAACTCAGGTTTTTGTTCTAGGGCAGACTCAGATTGTTGCTGAGGGGCAGATTGAGGTTCCTGTCCATCTTCATTCTCACAAACTGGTTTGCATCCCTCCTTCGCATTTACTTGTCCATCACTTCCACCCAAACCATTTACACATTTCAATAATTCATTTATTTCTTCATATAGGCCCACATCAGCCATATCACTCTCACTATCATACTCAAACTCATGATCAACTTCTTGTTCTACTTGATTTGCTATTACTGCCACACTATCATCTTCAACCAATGGCTTAGGATTAGCCACAAAGTACAATTCATGATCTTCATGCCCCTTGTTGTATTCCAACATGTTAAACACATCTTTATCATCATTAATCTCCTCAAAACACTCAAGACCATTTAAACCTCTTATTTTAAACCACATCCTACAACCCGTTGTATAGCCTAGATATTTGGTATAACCAAATAGCCCAAATTTTGAGAGGTAGTCAATATCCACATGCTTAAACACAGCAATTTCTCCCCCTTGGTACGCCATATTCTCTTCATTATCCCATCTGCCACCATGATGAATAATAAGATTGACAAACTCAGACATGGTAGTTAAGAACCCAATTACCAATCTACAATTTTAAATGCAACAAATTAATATACGAAAAATTTAAATAGTTATATCAAATGAATTATCTATATCACATTTATCATACCATATATGTACATAATCCAATTACTTCAAGTTTGTAATTTTTTACCAAAAAAATTAGATACAATGCAAATCTTCTATAGCCAAAATTTGTTGTTGGTACAATATTCATTTGCCTACTAGTAGTTAATATTTATACCCATTTACCCATATACAAAACCCCTAACCCGTTAACCCATCAACCAAAACAAAACCACAATATAATATTCAAATGAGATATGAAGACAATGGATTGTAGATTAGTGTGCACATACCTATTTTTTGAATATTATATTCCAAGTGAATAGCTACTCGAAGTAAGATTCTTCTTTTTCATAAGTGGAACCCACTTTTATCAATTGTCCAAAGTCACCTTTACATCCTTTGACCCAACAATGAGCTAACCCACAATAGAGAAAGCTACAAGGCAATAATACAAACAAAACAATGGCAGTAAAACAAAGACGCAAATTTTCGAAAGCCTTCAAAACAAAAGTAAAATCAAATTTGAAACGAAAATCAACTCAAAATTGAGAAATGGTGGATATGGATGAGCATGGAGAAGATTTAAACCCTCATATATGGGATTTGAAGAATTGGAGCAACAGGTAGGGATTTAGGGATTTGGTTCTCAAAATCTGTCGTTCCCCTTTATTCCCAATTTGTTTCTTTTTTTTTTCATAATCCACGTGGCATTTATTCATTGGCCACGTGGACTAATGGATCCAAGTGTCCATCTCTTTCCATGTGGCTTGCATACTAAGAAAAATGAATAATAAAAGTGGGTGCCACACACCCCAGGTAGGCAGGTCTTGATGACGTTATGGGCTTGGACCCATGTTTGCTAACGGTGTCAAGTATAGACCCGTCTTTGTCAAAAAATATTCCACAGACCCATAAGTAAAAATTGGCCAAACCACAAAATACTTTTTTGTACTTGTCCCTAAAATATATGCAGATTATACTCAAAATATACGTAGATTATGTTCAAAATATATTATTTATTGTAAATTTTGAAAACTATTTGTTATTTTTTTAATTTTTGTAGAATATATTATTTTTATCTAATATATACTAGATGTATTCATGTTATATAAGTTTATTCATATGACACTCAATTTCCAATAATTTTCAAAAATACAAATCAAATAAATACAATATAAACTCAAATTTAGCAAATTTAGCAAAATATATACAAAAATAAGTATTGTATCGATATCTATATGAGGAAAAAAATGTATTTTAAAATTTGAATAGGCATACCTTGATTAAGAATCAAGTTGTCATATACCTAAAATATATTCATTATATATTTTAGATATACTATTTACTATGAGTCTTAAAACATTTTAAATTTTTTTTAGAATATATATTGTTTTATATCTAGTATATACTTGATATATTCTTCTTATATTCTTAATATTTCTATAATATTGAATATCCAATATTTTTCTAAGATATGTATCAAACAAACACTATAAAACTCAAAATAATCAATTTTTCGAGACTATATATATATATATATATATACATATATATATATATATATATATATATATATATATATATATATATATATATATATATATATATATATATATATATATATATATATATATATATATACTTGTGATATACTATTTCTTGGATTTTAGTACCAAATATCGTTAGTTTTTTGCAGATTTCAAACTTTTATCTTTTATATCATTTAAGTTTGAAAAAAAAATCATATAATCTATTCGTTTTCAAGATTTTTGATGCAATGACACTTAAAACAACACAAAATTTCCTAAATTATATGTATGTAATTTGAATTACCTCTCAAACAATTGGAGAATTGGGTTTTTTTTACAATTAATCTGAATAATTCTTCAAAAACTTGATGATCTTTTCATTTTCTTTAGTTTTTTTGGTTTCAATTTGGTGTTGAGAGTTTTAACCAAACTTGTTTCAATTTAAATCTTTAAAATCTTATGATTTTTTTATGAGATTTGTTATTGTTTTTTGCTTATTGTGAACTCTTAATTTTACACTTTCATCATCCAACAACAGCTTTAGCACTTATTGAATTTAACGCATTACGCAGAGCCATTATGATGGTTCTGCTAACTGATTAACGAGCAGGGGTTCGGAGGCAACGCTCCCGAAAGAAAATTTTTTAGCCTTAATTACATGGTAACTAGATATCTAAATTTCCTAAACTCCATACCAACCAATCTCTAAAAAAAAAAAAAAAAAAGGCACCACGTCAGCTGCCGGCGACGCCGCGGACAGTCTAGGTGGTGCCTTCTGCAGTCTCCAAAATATCCTCCAATATGATTTTTTTTTTTTTTTAGCTTTTTTCTAGCTCTACCCTTATGATCTTTTCACTTTTCCACTTCCTAAACTACCCTCACCCACTTTTCTTATAAATACCCCCCTCCACTTCTCATTTCTCTTCACCCCTTGAATTTGAGTAGATTACTATCCTCAAATTTCTCTCTTCTTCTCCCTTCAATCACTCTCTAATTAATTAATTAATCTTTTTAATTAATTAATTACCTCACTCTAACCAAGTTAATTAATCTTTTTAATTAACTAAAACTTTTTTTAATTAGTCACTCAATTAATTAATTAATTAATCTTTTTAATTAATTAATCACTTTTTTTTTCAAAATTCATTCTTTTTTTTAAATTAATCATTTTTCTTAATCCACCCTTCATCCAAATTAATTAATTAATCCATCCACCATTTTCATCATATTAATTAGTTAGTTAATCCTTTTAATTAATTAATTAATCCTCCAAAATTAATCATTTTCTTAACCCACCTTTCATCCAAATTAATTAATTAATCTTTTTAATTAGTTAATACATCCATCCTTTTCATCATATTAATTAGTCAATTAATCATTTTAATTAATTAATCTTCTAATCCATCCAATTACCCGGTCCCGATAAAATGAAATTTCGATCCAGTAAAACCCTTCGCCCACCAAAAGCAAAGATATCAGCTTTTTTCCCTCACTCTCAAAACACTCAAACCAAAATTAATCTGATTAATTTTTAAACTCTTCTATTTAATCGTGGAACGAACTATGTGGGTTTTAATCCCCATTCAATGGGGTACGTAGGCACGTTTGGAATTTAAATCAAAATCTCAAATCCAAATCTCAATCAATCTCTTTTTCCCTTTTTTTAAATTAATTTGTGAATGTTTTATTTTCACCATGCATTCATGTTATACCATATTCATGCATTCTCTTTAATATTATCTTATAAATATCATTCATGAAATTTAATTTTCAAATCAAATTAAACTTAAAAGCCAAATTTAGATTATTTAAAATCAAAAACCTAGTCCCCGAATTCAAACTAGTTCGAAAGCTAGTGATTTTTATCCTTGGGCAAATTAATTAAAAAATTAATGAATTGGTGTCAATTTAGATTTTTTCCTTAACATTTTCCCAACTAAATAAAATTAAGGTGACGACTCCTAAAAATCTTTTTCAAAATCAACCAATCCGAACCTGAGGATTCTATCGTGAGTCTAAACCCGAATGAGCATCCTGCTTCTCTCTTGCGGACAGGACCAGTACTCGGGCGAGACTTCACACTTATATTCAAAGAAACATATAAAAGTAATAAAATTAACGAGTAGCATATAAATGTTAGATTTTCTAATTGGAGATATAAAAGTAATCATTTTTATTTTTGTTGGTTTTTTTTTTTTTTTTTTTTTTTTTTTTTTTTTTTTTTTTTTTTGTAGAAATCTTATAAAGAAATGATAGGTAAAGCAAATAAAAATGAGGAAATTACAGCATACACTGTAATTTTCTCAAACATATCTTTTGTACCGTGCTTTTTATTTTTATTCACTTTCACTTTGTTTTAATTTCTTTTGTATACCTTTTTTTTTTTCCATTTTCTTTTGTGCCATATTCTTCTTTTGATGCCCCATTACCCTATTTTCTATAATTTTTTCTCTGCCCCAAACCTAGTACTCCTAAATATATTTTTTCTATATTCTTTTGTACTAGAAGGACATGGACTTATGGATAAATTACGAAATAAACATTAAGTTACAATGAAACTAGTAACAAAACATATAGAATTTTTATAATTTTAAATATATTTTTTAAAAAATATAAAATTTAAGTAGTAATCTATTAATTCAAATTTGAATTTAAACTATTTAAGTTTAAGTTTATTTGAGTATCAATTTGAGAATTAATAAATATGTTCAAGAATTGATTGTTAATTTTGAGATTAAATAAATTTATTTGAATTTTATTTGAGATTAAATAAATAGATAAATTCATTTATTTTGAGTTTAATATTCCAAATATATACGAAATAATATATCAATGCTATAACAATTGTAGCAAATATATACTAAATATTAAATATATACTAGACATTTACCAATTATATATGTAACGTATACCATATATATGCAATACATATACCACAAATATACCATTCCCTGGGTCTATTCTTTTTGTGAACAAACTAAAAAAATATACCAAACATATACCATTTACTAAAAAAATACCAAACATATACTTATATGTGTATAATTTAATGTTATTTTATGCTTTTATTATTTCAAATTTGTAATCAGGATATATTAAAATAGTTGCGGATACTAAACATATATTTAACATATACCAAATTTTGGTATACATATACTTTTTGCTTTTATTTTATCTTTTTACAAGTCCCAATTAGCTTATTGTGCTTTATTTAAAACTTTAGTATTTGAATTAATAACAATAATTACCTTGTATTTTTAATCTAATTGATGAATTATAAGATAAATATTCTATCATATATTAAATGTTTAATTCACTAGTGATGATAATGGATCAATTTGGATGAATCAACCTTAAAATGATTGAATTTCCAACTATTAATATATGGTGTTTGAGAACATTAATTTTAAAATAGCATTTCAAAATTTAATAGTTAATTATTCAAAACTAAAATTGAAAATTTGAGAGTTGAAATTTTTAATAATTTGTGTTTCACTCTTTAATTATACATTATTAATTAGATGTTAATAATTAATTGTAATTGATGAACCAAAAGAAAGCCAAAAGCAATAGTTATTTGGTCAATATTCCTCTAATTTAGAGAAAATTATTCAATATATTTAGTATATGTCAAATGTATTTTACATTTGTAATAGATGAATATCATTCGAAATTACATATACCATTTAATGTTAGTTTATCTTTTTACTTTCCTAATTTGCAATATGTATATATATAAAGTAGTTACAGATACCAAATATGTACTTAACATATATTAAATTTTGGTATACTTATACCATTTAGTATTAGTTTATCTTTTTTATTTTTTCAAAATTGCAATATGTATACATTAAAGTAGTTGCAGATACTTTCCAAATTCTAGTATATATATATAATTTACTATTAGTTTATCTTTTTAAGTCTTTAAATTTGCAATATGTATATATTTAAAGTAGTTGCAAATAGCAAATATATACCAAACTTTGGTATAAATATATTATTTACTATTAGTTTATCTTTTTACTTTTTCAAATTTCTAATTTGTGTATATATAAAGTAGTTGCAGATACCAAATATATACTGAATGTATACCAATTTATGGTATACATATACCATTTACTGCTTATCTTTTTAATTTTTCATATTTCTAATCTATATAAATATAAAGTAGTTGCAAATACTAAATATATACTTAAAGTATACTAAAATTTGGCATACATATACCATTTATTGTTAGTTTATCTTTTTAATTTTTGAAATTTGAAATATGTATGTAATAAAGTAGTTGCAAATACTAAATATATACTTAATATATACCAAATTTTAGTATGCGTATACCATTTACTGAGTTTATCTTTTTAATTTTTTTCAAATTTGCAATATATATATATATATATATATATATATATATATATATATATATATATATATATATATATATATATATATATATATATATATATATATATATATATATATATATATATATATATATATATATATATATATATATATATATATATAAAGTAGTTGAAAATACCAAATATATACTTAATATATACCGAATTTTGGTATACGTATACTATTTAATATTATTATATCTTTTTATCTTTTACAAATTTGCAATTTGTATATAAAGTTGTTGGTATACATTAATATAATATAAATTAATATCTTTTTATTTTTTATCATTTTCTGAGTGTTTTTTTTGGTGAAGAAATTCAAAAAATTTGCTAAACATATAAGTAGATAAAAATGTTATTTTTTGAAATTTAGAAGATATTTTTGAAATTTTTTCATGAAGACGGTGAAAATGATATTTTTTGCCTTTTTTTGGTTATTTTTTAAATTTTCCCAATAAAAATCATCAAGTCTACAGTTACCTTGGGCCCTTTACCATCAGTCCAATAATGTAAGGCAGGCCTATTAATTTTACAACGGAAAGCTGAATTTTTCATTATTGGGCCAATTTACTTCTTAAATGAGCCCAAATATAAATGAAATGTTAATATTTAAACAGATTTGTAATATGACGTAAGTTTAGGATAAACATATAAAATGTTTAATGTAAACATTTAAAGATTTGTTTTATTTTAAGGTAAAAACAAAATAACTATTTCAAGTCATAAAATGGTTATTATTTCTTTTATTCTTTTGAGGTCAAACAGGAGAAATAATGGCATCTCTAATTGTCCTATTTATTTTAAATCTATTTTATTTAATAGAAAATATTTAGTTAAATCTATTTTATTTAATGGAGAATATTTAGTTGATAAAAAGTTAAAAAATTTTATTTAAATCTAATAGATTTTAAAAAATTTTATTTAAATTCAATAAACTTCTTATATTTTGCTCTTTATTTTACTTTATTTCATAAGTATTAATTATTTTAATTTTTAATTTTTTAAATTTATCTAATAGAAAAAGTAGTGCTAAATTTATTTTAAATAAAATACATAAAAACTTTAAATTGCATTAATTAAAATTAGAATAAAACGTGATATTTGGCTCTATAGATTTAAAAGTCAAATCAATTTTTTTTTTATTTTTTTAAAAATAACAAGCTTATTGAAACTTTATTTTCTGAAATAATTTTTTATAATAAAAAGATTAATATATATAAAAAGTGTAATGGAGATGTTCTAATCTCTAAAATCTTACAAGAGAAGTGGGAGACTAATCAAATTACTCTTAATCAGTGAAGTAGATTTTATTTATTCACAATTCTACAAACTATAAAATATTCATTTATTGTAAATTATTGCACATTTATAATTTAAATAAACTTTTCATAAAATATTAGTAAACTATTTCATAAATAAACTTTTCAGGCACCTTCTCGGTCTGGGTTTCAAACACAAGCAGATTTAAGGGGCCTTTAATATAGAAAATTGCTTAACTAAACTAAATTATTAGTAAATAATAGAGGAAAATCATATACTTTTTTATTTTTTTAATTACGATTATACGCTCAATTTTCTTTTCTTAAATTTTGTCCACCAGGTTTTTATTTTAATAAACTCTGTTACCTTCTATTTTACAAAAACATGCTTTACTTCTCATGTTCTTGTTCTTCGCATGTTCTTGTCATTCAGTGATTCCAATTGCTAATATAAAAGATAAAAGTACCAGTTGTTGTCACAATTTATCAAATTGTCTTCACTAATTTCGTCGTCATTTTATGATTCCTTATTGGTTTTCCATCCCCACCAATAATTGAACTTTTCTAACTCTTATATTAGATTGGTAAAATCAATTTAATAATAATAACAATAATAATAATATTTCTTTTTTATTTTCAATATTTAATTATTATTTTTAAAAAAATTCTTTAATTTGAAAATATATTTTCAATTGTAGACTGTATATCAATCATCTAATAATTTAGTAATTGATAATGGATAATTAATTATTTAACTAAATTCAGTTAATTAATAAAATCTTAATATTGTTATAATATCATTTTTATGGGTCATTAATATGCCAAACTTATATGTAATGTCTATTATATTTTTGTGTACATGTACCATTTACTAATATTTTATCTTTTTTTTTTATTTTTCAAATTTGCAATATGTGTATATATTAAAGTAGTTGCAGATACCAAATATATGCTTACTATTTATTCATATTTTGTCTTTTTAAATTTTTTCAACTTTGAAATCTATAAAAATATAAAGTAGTTGCATATACCAAACATATACTTAACATATACCAAATTTTAATGTCTGTATATCATTTACTGTTAGGTTATATATCTTTTTAATTTTTCAAATTTGCAATATGTATATATTAAAGTAGTTACAGATACCAAACATATATTTAAAGTATACAAAATTATGGTATATGTATATCATTCACTATTAGTTTAAATTTTTAATTTTTTTGAATTTGCAATATTTGTATATTTAAAGTAGTTGCAAATACAAAAAAATACCAATTTATGGAATACATATGCCATTTACTTTTACTTGATTTTCTTTTTCATATTTTCAATTTGTATAAGTATAAAGTAATTGTAGATACCAAATATATGCTTAAAGTATACAAATTTATATATAGATATACCATTACTTTTACTTTTTTTTTTTTCATTATTTGTAATCTATATAAATTAAAGTAGTTGCAAATACCAAAAATATACTAATTTATGGTATACATATACCATTTACTTTTACTTTATTTTCTTTATCATATTTGCAATATATATAAATATAAAATAGTTGCAGGTATAAGTATAAAGTAGTTGGAATACATATTTGCAATTTGTATTCCAATTCATGGAATACATATACCATTTACTTTTGCTTGATTTTCTTTTTCATATTTGCAATATGTATAAGTATAAAGTAGTTGTAAATACCAAATACATGCTTAAAGTATACAAATTTATATATAGGTATACCATTACTTTTACCTTTTTTTTTTAAGTGTTTCATATTTGTAATCTATATAAATATAAAGTAGTTGCAGATGCCAAAAATATACTAATTTATGGTATACGTATGCCATTTACTTTTACTTTATTTTCTTCATTATATTTGCAATATATATAAATGTAAAGTAGTCGTAGCTACCAAACATATACTTAAAATATACCAATTTATGGTATACTTATTTATTTAGGCTTTAGGATTTAAGATTTATAATTGATATGCAATTGTAAATTCATTCTCTCATGGAGCTAATTAACCAAAAATCCCAATCTACATCTATAAGAAAATATTATTCAATTAATTTTCTTTAGCCACTAGATTGGATTTTGACCTTTCCCAATCCATCTCTACCACCATTGACATTAATCAAAAAAAAAAAAAAAATAGATTTCTTTGTATATTGCTTAAATGTTTGTAATCCAGGTGTTGATCTAAAAAGCCAAAAAGTTGCCAAGTTGCAAATTCTTAAAGAGAATGAAGCAAAAAAGCCACAAAAACACATGCTAATGGAGACTAATTATAAAATTAATTACCACATATGAAAGATTAAAGTTTTGAAAAATACCCATTTAGACATATGTCAATTGGGCAAAATGCTAGTTACACATGTTACATTTTTTGTATGACACAATTTCTATGATTTTTTTGAATAGGAACTTTATGCTTTGGCATCAACTACAAAAGCTTTTTGGAAAATAACATAAAAAGAAAAAAATACAAAGAAAAAAGCATATTTTTGTAAAAGAAAAATTTGCAAATACCAAATATATACTTAATGTATATTAAATTTGGTATATGTATACCATTTACTTTTATTTATTATTTTTAGGTTTTCAAATTTGCAATGTGTTTATAGTAAAATAGTTACAGATATCAAAAATATACTTAATGCATACCTTTTGGTATATGTATATCATTTATTGTTAATTTTTACATTTTTTTTAATTTTTCAAATTTACAATCTGTATATATTGAAATAGTTGTAGATACTAAACATATACCAAATTTTGGTATATATATACCATTTACTATTAGATTTCAATTACAAATAAAATTTAGGAGTAAAAGTACTTAAAAATTTAAATTTAGGAGTGTCACATACTCTTTTTATCAGTCTAATGAATGATGGGTAAATTAATTTTTTTATATTAATATTTCAATTTATAAATTATTCAATTTATAATAATTAACTCATAAATAATTATTTTTCTTTTTAAAATTAAAATAATGGAGATTAAATTTATTATCCATCAATTATGATATATATTAAAGTAGGAGATCATAATATTAATAATTAATAAAGATTAAAGCATGGCGATTGTGAGAAACTTGAAGAAGTTGTAAGATATGGGCAAAAAAAAAAAGTTGTAAGAGTTTTATACTACAAAGTGATGTCATGTGACAAGGTAAAGCAAGTAGCGATGGGACCAAATGAGTCCAAGTTTCATCAACACAATCTCCACCTTTCACTTGTTAGATCAAGTCTTACAAATGTCAAGATTTATTCAAAAGCTACTTCTCTAGGTCCTACTTGTTTTCCGACCACCAGACCAAATGTCCCAACCCAAAGCCAATCCTGCACTTCACTACTTTGCTTCCATTTCCATTCCTAAAGAATCCATCAAATACTCTCTCTCTCTCTCTCTCTCTCTCTCTCTCTCTATATATATATATATATATATATATAGATATATATATAACCATCTACTAAATCAAAATAGAGGGAAAGAAGCACGGGAGTGGAGTACCCATCGTATTAAATAATAGTTTTATAAATCGTATCGATATTGGAATCGATATAACGAAATCAAACTGAATCGGCCGTCACTATTGTGAATTTTTAAAAATAATTAGCAAATTGATATAATTCAAGAAGAAATGAAATATAATATCTAAAATATAATATATTAAATTAATTAACACTTAAATAAGTATAATTGTGTTTAGAAAATTTTAATTTACATAAATAATGAAAATAAATTAAATTCAAATTACATAACTAATAATAATAAATCAATATTATTTTATTAAATCATGAGAGAAAAAACCACCTTATTCAAGATGAATAAAGTGATAAAAAAAAATCTCCATATTCCAAGTAAATAAAGTAAAATTAAAAAAATAATATACCATGATATTAATTAATCACCAATAAAAAAGAGTGTCGGGAATAATTTAGATTATTTTATCTGCTATTAAACTCATTTAGAATTTATACAAAGCTATTATTTAAATTTTTAAAAATAAATATATAAAGATAAAACATAGTCAACTTGTAAAATCTAATCAATTATTTACACCTACAAATAAAAAATTTATACAAAAAAATAAATTTTGTAAAAAATTATCAACAATATTCTAAATATATTGAAATATAAATAATGTAAAAAATAATATCCCAATAATTTATATTAATAAAATATAACAAATATAAAATAATGTCTTTTAAACAATATATTTATAATTTATATTAATAAAATAAAAAATAAAAAATAAAAAATATAATAATAATATTTTTTTATTGATACATCACACCCGTACCTCTAAATAACGATCGTATCAGTGTGTATCGTGTCATTCAATACCGATTCAATATTAAGTCCTATTAGTATAAGTGTAACGAATAAATAACATAACGGACCTCTCAAAAATCCAAACGAAATAGCCGATACGTTATGTTATTTAATACCCTTGGAGTACCTGATGAAGATAAGAGAGATGACAAGAATGGGGGGAGCGATTTTGATGGACAAGCATTAATGCATTCAAGGGTATTTTTTTGTAAGAAAAAAGAGCTGAGAGCATATTTTTTAAAAAAATTTATGTGGTGGTTTTGTTATTCTCATTTTATGTGTTTGTATAAAAAGCCCTAAGAGCATTTCCAATAATACTCTTAGTTTTACTCCCTATTATAATATAAATAATGTAATTTCCTATTTTAACTTATCTTGAAAATCATGCATACTTCAATAATACTCTCTATATAATTTTTTTTATTAATAAAAACTATTTAATAAAAAAATAATAAGTAGAGAGAATAAGAAAGAAGTAAATAAAAAAGAAAAAAAACTAATAAAAAATAATTATGAGCAGCTTACTCACTCCTTAAATTTAAAAAGAGAGAAAATAGTTCTTTATAAATTTTAAAAAATGAACTTAGTTTAAAAAGTTGTTGGAAGTGCTAAAATTAGATTGGCTCTTTATTTTTAAGGAATGAGGAAGGATAGAGAGGCTCTTGAGATGCTCTAAATAATAAGGCTTAATAAGCTCATGAAATATGTGTTATCTAAAATCTAATCCTTCATATTTTTAATAATCCTATTAAGTGGAATTACCAATTCCATTGTTTGTGACATTTTATTTTTCAAAATAGCCTCACTTTTTATTAAGATTAATCTATCATTTCATTCAAAAAAATATATGATTACTTAATACTATTAATTAAATTTTTTGTACCAAATAAGATTTAAAATAAGTAATCCATACATTTATAATTTTGTTATTTTGATAAATGCATGCTTCAAATTGAAATTTAGAATTTTGGTTTAATATAAATGAATTTATAAAAATTTTACATTGTTATACAAGGCATGATATATTAGTTCTACTCATAAGATTAATTCACTGTAAAACTAAATTTTGTTAATTGTTTATAAATTAATTTTATAATTTTAAGTTCTTCCATAACAAACAGAATAATATAAAAAGTTGGCTAAATTATTATTATTATTTTTTAAAAAATATATTTACATTAGTAATTTAAGAGTTAATAAAAATAATAAATCACATCCAATGCATGAAATTAGTTAAGATTATACTCTAACCAGCTGCTACCTCACCATTAAAACAGAAAATTTCTCAGCTGGCGTCCTCTCAGACGCGTTTTATGGCATAGGACATTAAACCCATTTTTTCTTTCTTTAATTATATATATTGTCATTTTTATAGAATTAATTAAATAGGTTTTTGGGCCCTTAAATTTGATATTAAACCCATTTTTTTATTAGGTTTTAAATATTTAACTTTCTTTTTAGAAAATTTTAAATTTAAATAGCTAATATTTTATTGGTGAACTTAAAACCTTAAATAACTATATTAATAAATGATTTAATTAATGAATAAATTTAGCTGCACATTAATATATAATCTAATGATAAATACGTATAAATCTGAGTAATAAATTTAAATTTAAATTTTTCTCTTTTGCTCAAAAAAATAAAAAAAAAAGGAAGAATAAGTTTAGCTTTTAATTGATTAGAGGACGAGTTCTGTTTAAATAGCTAGTCTTTGCTATGTAATAAACAAAACTCTAAATACTTCATTTATATCATATTTTTTTTTATTAGCTTCATCGTCACTTTTTTTTTTTGAATAGATTGTATTTCTCTCAATTTAACTTGCACAAATAAAACAAAACTATTACTTTTTACTCTTTTTCTTTTTAAATAATTTAAAAAATTATATTTATGTTATTCCAATTAATTCTTGTATAGAGCACACATACCCTTTGAGCCAGTATTGCTTCCTCTCAAAATTCTGCAGCTTGCCCGTAGGCCATATCAATCCAACAAAATAAGTTTAAAAAAAAATTAACTTATGTTTTTTATCCATTTGATGACGTGGCAGTACGTAGACTGTCAATTTTTTGTGAATGATGAAATATGAATGGTAGATAATTGGTTTCTTTTTTACAACTTTAAATATTTTTTGTAAAATATTTATCATTTTAGATATTTTTTTAAAATATTTTTAATTTTAGATATTTTTAAAAATTAATTATAATTTTAAATATTTTTGAGCTGACAAAATTCACTGTGCTTGTCTGTTAGTACCACTAGCAGAGTGTTGCTATCTGCTGATTGTACCAGCGGATAGCTGTAGTTTTTTTATATATATTTAATTTTTTTTACTTTTTTATAATTTTTTATGTTAATATAAATAATAGAAAAATTAGATAATTAATAAAATAATTATGTAAAATGAGTTAATAATTAACAAGTAATATAATTGGGTAATTAATAAAATAATTATGTAAAATAAACTAATAATTACTCAAATAATTAATATTAAAATTTTAAGAGGGATATTATAATTTATATAATAAATAATTGATGTGTATAATATAATTAAATGAAGTGTATAATATTAATTATTTTTATTATTAATTATAAAAAATTAAATGAAAATATGGTAAAGATAAAATTAATTAGAATTATTATTTCAAATTATATTTTTCTTAAATTAAAATATGTGATTTATATTATTTTTTCTAAATTATTTTATTTAATTTGGAACATATACATAATATTTAGTACTAAAAACTTTTTTTAATTTATAATTTGACTCTGACAATCAAATTTTAATAAATAAAATAGAGAGTATAATATTTATCTATTTATCAATTACTCTACTGCAAATTTGAAATAATAATTTTTTAACCCATTAAGTATATTAATTATATTATAAGAGAGTATACTGTATATTTAATAATTATTATATTTAATAATTATATGTGTTAATAGTAATTTAATTTTATTATTGTTATGTTTTAATTATTTAAAATATTTTAGTACTTTATGTAAAATTTAAGAATGTTAAATTTTAATACTAAATATTATGTATATATTCCAAATAAAATAAAAAATTAAGAAAAACTAGTACTAATCACATATTTTAATTAATTTAGAAAAAATATAATTTAAAATAATAATTATATTATATACTCAATTATTTATACACTTTCATTTAATTTTTTATAATTAATAATAAAAATAATTAATATTATACACTTCATTTAATTATTTATATATTTTTCTATTATTATACACTTCATTTAATATTATATACTTTCATTTAGTTTTTCTATTATTTATATATATTTACAATAAATTATTCATATATATAAATAACATAAAAGTAAAAAAAAAAATCCACCAATGGACTGCATGCAGCACCACCAGCTGACTGGATTACCGTACACTTAGATTTGAAATTAATTTTTAAAAATAGTTAAAACTAGAAATATTTTAAAAAATATTTAAAATGATAAATATTTTATAAAAAAATCTTAAAATGATAAAAAGCCTTTGGTTTCATCAATGCTATCCTCACAGCTATGGCCAAAAAAAAAAAATGCTATCCTCACAGCTAAACCGTCGATCTTGATATCTGAAATGGTCAATTACGGAAAGTCAAAGTGATTGTTGTCATTACTACATGCTGCGTCAGTAGGCCCATAAACCTGCTTTTACACAATAATTTAGATATGACCATATTTAGATATGACCATATCAGCGTCAGTTGTACGCGGCAAATTTAGATATGACCATTTTTTTTTTATTTAACGTGCTTGTACACAATAATTTTTATTGGGACTCACTAAAATTTATTTGAGATTTTTTTTTTTGTCATTTAAATATAAAATTATAATTTTACAAAAAAGCATAAAATTATATATTTTTATATTGAATGAAATTTTTAATTAAAATGATATAAAAATTTTCAAATAAATACTATAAAATCAAAATTTTATTAGTTGACTTTTAACATTATCATAGAATAAGACTTATATAACTTGATTATCAAATTAATTTTAATTGATAATTCCAAGTTAAGTTAAATTTTTATATAAAAACAGTTGAATTTTTATGTAAAAACCTAAAAATTTAATAAAAATGTAATTATACACAATAAATATTATTTAAGTTATACATTCATGCATGTATAATACAATTAGACTGATTATACAAAATAATTTTAAATTCTATATAAATATATGAATGTATTTTAGAAGACAATACGTATACAATATTGAAAAAAGATGAGCATTTTTTACAATTTTAAATAATATTTCTGAAACACTCTAAATTTTCATTTATTTTATTTTATTATAATATTATATATGTAAATTATTATGAAAATGTTAATGTGGGTTTTTGGAGAATTGTATTTTTGAGTATTAATAAAGATATTAATTAATATTATAAGTTTAATTATCGTATTTTATCGGAAGTTTGGATTTCCATTATAATTACTATTATTACAAATAAACACTATCAATTGAACTATTATTACCGACTATAGTATTATTGTTTTTTATATATATAAGTTTATGTTGTAAATTATCATAATTAATATGTATATTATAAATTATTATTATTATTATTATTATTATATATAGTTATGAGTTAATATTGTTGTTATTATTATTATTATTATTAGTATTAGTATTATTATTACTAATATTATTTGTTATTATTATTTTAATTATAAGGTTTAGTATATATATATATATATATATATATATATATATATATATATATATATATATATATATATATATATATATATATATATATATATATATATATATATATATATATGTAACTGTGTTTTAGTGTTTTAAGTAAAATTAAAAAGAGAAGAGAAGAAGAGGTTGATGGCTGCCAGTTGGCAGCCAAGAAGGGAAAAGAAAGAACAGAAGACAGGAGAGAGAGGAAGCAGACAGTGGAGAGAGAGAGAGAGAGAGAGAGAGCACGATCGGGGTGATGATGGGCCACTCTCCAGCTGGCGGTGGGTTGCACCGTCTCCTCCAAGCGACAACCCACTTACCGATGAATGCATGGGAGTTGGCAGCGGCGGTGATCGTCGACGGGAGGCGGCAGACGTGTTGGGAGAAGCTCCGCCGGCGCCGCAACTTCAATTTGATTTTTCGGCCGATTCTGGTGGCGAAATCCGGCGATCTTGGTCTCGTTCAACTCCTGAGGATGAGAGCTTCTTTTTGGTACCTACCTTGCCCCCTGAGGATCACCGGAGGAGGAGATCGAAAAATACAAAACTATAACTTTGGAGGCGTTTTCCGGCAACTGGAGGGCGAGTGACGGCGAGTGGTGACCATTTTCATGATCCTGGAGTCGAGGTGAACCTGCTGGTGTGGAGCTTCCCTAGATCCGCCACCAGCAGCGGCGGCGTGTGGCCGGCCGATGGTAGCACTTGGCGGCGACGCGTGTGGAGGTGCAGCGGTTCCGTTCGATGTTCCAGTGCGATCCTCGATGTGCGTATGATCAAAATTTGTGAAAGTTAACCCGAAACCCTTGTATTTCAGTCGTTAATAAGTTATTCTATGTTTAGTAGTCTTTAGAGTAATTGTTAGGTTATCGAGTCTGTCTTTGGGCTTAGTGTGATTCTTATTCTGATATCCGTTGTTGCGAGGTGTCTGCGTCCGGCGTCTTCTTGGCTCCAAGGTTGTACTTTCGAGGAAAGTCAGTTGAAAGCGTCGTAAGTTAGGTGAGTGATACTCACTAGTGTATTATCCTGTTTCCATTTTATATGCATTGTTGTGTGTATATATATGTATATTATGCACTACTACTACATATATAAGCATGTAACATTTGACTGTGAATGATGAACTGATATTCTGTATTTTGTGCCATATTGTGGTTGTATTAATGGATGGAGGTCAGGAGGATACAGTACCACCTAAGATTATGGATTTGTTATGGTCATGATTTGGATTATGATGGATTTAGAAGATGAGCTGTGACTAATGGATGCTGTCCGGGCCCGCTTATCGCCAGGGCGACTGTCAGTCGGGTCAGGGCTGTGTGGTACAGACCAGTGACGGCCGGGCCCCTTGGATATAAGAGACAGATTATTAAATTCAGAGGGTCAGGATAGGGAGATCGGCTCCCCATATTGAGTATTGAGTATTAGTGTAGTACTATGGACCATACCCCATCCCTGCTTAATTATATGATTTGCCTGTCTCTATAACATGGTGCATAGCATGTGCATTAGAATCTATCTGTAGGATACCAGTTTAATATATTAGCTGGTATCATTCACTGAGTCGAACGCTCATCCCTGTTCATCTTGTTGCTTTCAGGTCAGGGAATGAGCTTGTGAAAGATTTGTACTCGAGTAAACTGCCAATTTCCCTTCGGCAGTAGTTTGATTAATGGGATATTAAGAATATATGTAATAGATGTATATTTGTAATTATAACTCTAGAACTCCGCAATGTTACACTTTGTATTTGTGCTTTGTGTATTATTCAGTTATGTATTTTTAAAGAGCTGTAATCTTTGGGTTAAGCAGAACCTTTTTGTAATTTAATATTTTGAGATATATGGAACAAATGAGTTGTTGGCTCAATAAGATTTTAATTTATGTTGTGTTTTATTTGAATATGCTTAACTCCATTTGGGCCCATAGCCTTATCAGTTTTGGGCTTTCTGTTATGTGTTTTGGGTTAGGCTTACTACGGGCACTGGTAGCCTCATGAAATTCCCATGTCCTAGTGCCGATCATGTGCCCTCGGGTTTAGGGCATGACAAAGATGGTATCAAAGCAAAGATCTTGTGACCTTTTATGTATTCAGTGATGTGGGTCCTTGTTTCTGTAACATGCGGAGTATAGAACTCCTAATTGTCGTCTTGAGTTTCCTTTGCTTCCAATTCACCGTTAACGTGGTGTTATGATGAATCTTATGATTTTCTTAACCTTGTGATGTTAGTAGAATTTTGTTGGGGTAAAGGTTCTTAGGTGAGTAGAATATGATTAGAGGGTATGATTTGAACTTTTATAAGGGATAGAATATTAAGGCTATATGAATTGTGAATTAGAAGATCTCCGAAAACTTAATCCAGAAGGGTATAAAATGGCTTTATTCAAAATTTTAAATGATTTAGAAATGGAATGTTTTAAATGAATTTAAAAATGATAATTGATTTTAAAGTATGATTTTAACACCAGTTTTGAGAGTTTATTATTTTAGGACTCCGTACTTGTGTCCAGTGTGTCTGTCTGTCTACATCCATTGAGTCAGGCATCATAAAGTTACTAGTCATTATTCATACATCCTGTCCTTCATTGATCATTGCATTACGGTTGCATACTGTGTAGCATCCCTGGACACAGTACCTTGAAATCTAAAATAAAAGTGGAAATGTTTTAATTAGTACGAATGATTTTAAATAGTTTTGCAAATTTAAATAATTTTGGATATACCTAAACTGGATTTAAGTTCTCGGAATGAGATAATATTTTGAGGTATTAGATTTTATGCTATGTTGGAGGAATGATTAAAGATTAAGTACTAATTTTACTAAGGAAAAGAATTTTATTATATCATATAGTAGAGTTATTATTTGAGCATATTCATGAGGTATATAGGTTTAAGTTGAAATCACAATGGAATGACATAGATTAAGAAAGACATAAATACTGCATGGACATTTCATTGAGTGTCAGTAAGAGTAGTGAATTTATTGATTTTATGTGGATAAATAGAAAGATTAGGAATATGAAAGATTATAAGATGTTGATGAAAATTTTAGAAATACGACAATGATATGGGTTAAATGTGCATGGTTGTGAGACAATAGTTGTTTAAGCTATGATATTAAAATATTTTATAGAAAGAGAGTAAGTCAGAAATAATGGTCAACAGGTAAAACATGTTTAGAGTTAATAGAATTTCTTGATGACTCTGTTAATTTAAGGGATGTTGAAGTGAATGGTAAAAAAAAAATTATTGGTTTTGTATATTTATTAGTACGTATGCATATATGCTGATAGGTACCATTTTTGGCTGTCCTGAAGGAAAGAAACCCTTGACAAAGGTGATATATATATTGAGGAAAGTAGTTAAAGCAAACAAGAATGGAAAGCAACTATTAAGTATTGATATATTTTATTTGATGAAATGCTTAAGGAAATTACTATCGAAGTTATTATCATAATTAAATATTATAAGAGTTATAATTTTGGTGAGATATTAGACATGAAAATATTTATCGAGGTTATTAGAGATTAAGTCATAATTATTAGTCTGGAAATGAATTATGAAATATTGAGAGTGTTAGTAATTTAGAATCATCTATTGGATTCTTGTCTGGTTGATATAATAAGTAATAAATGGAAATGATAAGTTAGGCATTAATAGTAGCTTTAGTATTGATAAGGACTTAAAAACAAGATATGTTTAAGGTTATGATTGATTGAATGTGAAATCAAAGATTGTGTTAGTGTTAGCTGTAAGTAAACCAAGGTATAGGAATACATAATGATTAGCTATTTGCTGTAAGGTTTAATAGATTAGATATTGGTATTAGAATAATTTTGTTGGAGGATTAGTTATATAGTTTGGTGTCTTGTTGAAGTTGTTTTGTTATGTTACCTTACCTATGGGTTCGGTTGTGTATCAGAGTGCGCAGAGGAAGTGTGATGGAGAAGTCATTGTAAGGTGTTGTGTTTAAAAATTCGAGGATGAATTTTCTTAAGGGGGGAAGATTGAAACACCCTGAATTTTCATTTATTTTATTTTATTATAATATTATATATGTATATTATTATGAAAATGTTAATGTGAGTTTTTGGAGAATTATATTTTTTAGTATTAATAAAGATATTAATTAATATTATAAGTTTAATTATAGTATTTTATCGAAAGTTTGGATTTCTATTATAATTACTATTATTACAAATAAATATTATTAATTGAACTATTATTACCGACTATAGTATTATTGTTATATATATATATATATATATATATATATATATATATATAAGTTTATGTTGTAAATTATCATAATTAATATGTATATTATAAATTATTATTCTTATTCTTCTTCTTCTTCTTCTTCTTCTTCTTCTTATTATTATTATTATTATTATATAGTTATGAGTTAATATTGTTGTTATTATTATTATTATTAGTATTATTATTACTAATATTATTTGTTATTATTATTTTAATTATAAGGTTTAGTATATATATATATATATGTAACTGTGTTTTAGTGTTTTAAGTAAAATTAAAAAGAGAAGAGAAGAAGAGGTTGATGGCTGCCAGCTGGCAGCCAAGAAGGGAAAAGAAAGAACAAAAGATGGGAGAGAGAGGAAGCAGACAGTGGAGAGAGAGAGAGAGAGAGAGAGAGCACGATCGAGGTGATGGTGGGCCACTCTCCGGCTGGCGGTAGGTTGCACCGCCCCCTCCAAGCGGTAGCCCACCTGCCGATGAATGCGTGGGAGTTGGCAGTGGCGGTGATCGTCGACGGGAGGAGGCAGACGCGCTGGGAGAAGCTTCGCCGGCGCCGCAACTTCAATTCAATTTTTTTGTCGATTTTGGTGGCAAAATCCGGCGATCTTGGTCTCATTCAACTCCTAAGGATGAGAGCTTCATTTTGGTACCTACCTTGCCCCCTGAGGATCACCAGAGGAGGAGATCGAAAAATACAAAACCATAACTTTGGAGGCATTTTTCGGCGATTGGAGGGCAAGTGACGGTGAGTGGTGACCATTTTCGTGATCCTGGAGTCGAGGTGAACCTGCTGGTATGGAGCTTCCCCAGATCCGCCACTAGCAGCGGCGGCGCGTGGCCGGCTGGTGGCAGGGCGTGGCGGTGGCGCGTAGGGTGGTGCAGCGGTTCTGTTTTGATGTTCCAGTGCGATCCTCGATGTCCGTATGATCGAAATTTATGAAGGTTAACCTGAAACCCTTGTATTTCAATCGTTAATAAGTTATTCTATGTTTAGCAGTCTTTAGAGTAATTGTTAGGTTATCGAGTCTATCTTTGGGCTCAATGTGATTCTTATCCTGATATCCGTTATTGCGAGGTATCGACGTCCAGCGTCTTCTTGGCTCCAAGGTTGTACTTTCAAGGGAAGTCAGTTGGAAGCGTCATCAGTTAAGTGAGTGATACTCACTAGTGTATTATCCTGTTTCCATTTCATATGCATTGCTGTGTGTATATATATGTATATTATGCACTACTACTGCATATATAAGCATGTAACATTTGACTGTGAGTGATGAACTGATATTCTGTATTTTGTGGCATATTGTGGTTGTGATTGATGGATGGAGGTCGAAAGGATACAGTACCACCTAGGATTATAGATTTGTTATGGTTCTGATTTGGATTATGATGGATTTAGAAGATGAGCTGTGACTGATGGATACTGGCCGGGCCTGCTCATCGCCAGGGCTGCTGTCAGTCGGGTCAGGGCTGCGTGGTACAGACCAATGACGGCCGGGCCCCTTGGATATAAGAGATAAATTATTGGATTCAGAGGGCCAGGATAGGGGGATCGGCTCCCCATATTGAGTATTGAGTATTAGTGTGGTACTGTGGACCATACCCCATCCCTGCTTGATTATATAATTTGTCTGTCTCTATGACATGGTGCATAGCATGTGTATTAGAATCTATCTGTAAGATACCAGTTTAATATATTAGCTGGTATCATTCACTGAGTCGAACGCTCATTCCTGTTCATCTTGTTGCTTTCAGGTCAGGGAATGAGCTTGTGAAAGATTTGTACTCGAGTAAACTGCCAATTTTTCTTCGGCAGTAGTTTGTATTAATGGGATATTAAGAATACATGTAATAGATGTATATTTGTAATTATAACTCTAAAACTCCGCAATGTTACACTTTGTATTTGTGCTTTGTGTATTATTCAGTTATGTATTTTTAAAGAGCTGTAATCTTTGGGTTAAGCAGAACCTTTTTGTAATTTAATATTTTGAGATATATGGAGCAAATGAGTTGTTGGCTCAATAAGATTTTAATTTATGTTGTGTTTTATTTGGATCTACTTAACTCCATTTCGGCCCATAGCTCTATCAGTTTTGGGCTTTCTGTTATGTGTTTTGGGCTTTCTGTTATGTGTTTTGGGATAGGCTTACTATGGGCACTGGTAGCCACATGAAATTCCCGTGTCCTAGTGCCGGTCACGTGCCCTCGGATTTAGGGCATGACAATTCCCATGTTCAATAATATGTTAGAAAAAAAAAAAGTAAAGGAATTGATAGATCCCTTTTATTACAATTTTTTAATTTATTTTGTTTTAATAAAATATTATGCATTGCATAATTTTATAAATAAAATATTTTAGAAAATTTGCATTCATACATGAAATATTTTTGTATAAAATATTATTTCAAAATTAGTTGTACTTTCTAGTTTTCTTTCATATAATTTTGCAGGAAAATACTTAGTTCAAAAAAATAAATTTTATCCTCTGATTCCAAACCACTTAAAGGGCATTCTCATTGAGTAAAACAATTACTGTAATAACTTGAATGTCTATTTATTTTATAAAATCTTATTTTATATGAAAATAATATTATTTTATTAAATTGTTAAATTATACATGGAATTTTCATTTTTCTAGAAATTTAAATTTTTATGATTTCGAAAATATATTATTTAATTATTTTCTTTACTAAAGCATAATTAAAATTTATATTTTTATTTAAATTTTTATATTTTTTATGATTTGAAAAATATGTTATTAATCGTAATTTTATTTAAATGTTAGATATGTGAATATAATTGAAGAAAATTTTTACATATTTAATTATGAAAATTTTATAAGAATTAATTCCATATTAATTAAGGTTTAAGATTATTATCATTATTATTATTCTTATTATTCTCCTTGTTATCAACATTAAAATTAATTTTGATATATATATATATATATATATATATATATATATATATATATATATATATATATATATATATATATATATATATATATATATATATATATATATATATATATATATATATATATATATATATATAAATATAAAAGAGATTTAACAGATTTGATTGGCCTAAATTGGACCAATAAGCATCTGTGCAGTTAGTATGGAACGGGAAGAGGGAGAGATAGGCTTAGAAGGGAGAGAGTGGGAGTTAGAGGTTGAAATTCTGCCAAGCTATGTCCGGCAAGCTTGGATCGACACCACTGGCACTTGGAGGTATCCCATCCATCGGCAACCTCACTAGCACTCGTTCGGTCACAAACCGCCATTGGAGAAAGCCATACATGCTTCCTAAAGGTTCTGAAGTGTCCATCGCCAATCAATCCGCCACCTCCAATTCCAGCTGAATCTGACAATGAATCCTAGCAAACTTGGTACTATCTTGAAGCTTGGAACCTTAGGAGCATTTTGGTACCCACCTCGACCGATGGGTACATCTGTATCTGTCGAAAACAAAGGGAGAAGGTTTGGTCCTTTAAGTTTTTCGATGCATTTTTTGGTGAATTGAGAGGGAGTACGTTGACATTACCAGTATAATCGAGGTTAGTAGCTTCCAATCTATGATATGGTGTGAACGATGCCTCTAACCACTATAGGCAACAGTGACACTTAGCCGACAAGCGGTGAGTGGGATGACTCATGGACCTAGATCCAACAGCTTCGTCTTGCCATTTTGGTGCAATTTTCGATGTTCGTTGGATCAGATTTTAAGTGGGTAAATTTGAAACTCTTGAATTTCAATTATTATTGAGTTATAGATTGATTTAAATTATGTTTATTATATTTAATTAGTAAATTGATTTATGATTTGGATTGCTTGTTGAGTTGATTGTGAATTGGGAGGACCCATAAGGGGTCATTGATATTGTGTTGGGTTGTTGAGGTTATTTAGAAATGTTTGTTTTCTCCATTGCAATTGGGTAATGTTCTAGTCATAAGGGAAGCTTTGTCAAAATTTCAATAGAGTCTTGGTAGTCGTTTAGGTATAGTTTTATAAGTGAGTCGTTCTTATTCTGATAATCTTATCTGTTATTCAAAGTCGATGTTTAGGCATCCTTCCAGTCGTCAGATGTAGCACTCCAAGAGGAGAGCTAATTGAATTTCGTCAGATCTGTGAGTTATACAGCTTAATATAATATTTAATTCTTTTATTTATTTAAAGTTATACTTTTATACATGCATTGATTGTATGTGTGTGTGTGTGTGTGTATATGCATTATTAATAGTATTTAGTATTTTGGCATATACTTGTGACTGTTCATTAATATTGATGTTGCATACTGTTTGTGGATGTTGGATGGGATTGGGATGATACAGTACTACTTAGGGTATGATTGTGATGATGATGATATGATGATGAGGTAGATGAGCATATGACTAGTGTATGATGGCTGCTGGCTTGCTCATTGCCTATGCATTGTTGCCAGTTGAGTTAGCACTGCTAGGATGGCTATGACTCTTATAATGGATCAAGAGAATGTATTGGACTAAGAGAGCAAAGATAGGGGAGATCGACTCCCCATATTGAGGATTAATATGATATCGTGGATTGTGTTTCATCCTTGTATGATTTTATGATTTGTTTGTCTGTTTGGCATGGTGTATTAGCATTTATGATCATTGAGTGATATGTTATATTAGGTATATAACTCATTGAGTCGACCGCTCATTCCTGTTCATAATTATTTTTCAAGTGGCGGAATGAGCTTGTGAAGAAATTTTGAAATGAGTTATGCTATCTTTCATTCTTCAGTAGTGCTCTGTATTTAATTATTAAGT
Source organism: Reutealis trisperma (assembly GCA_947687605.1). NCBI lineage: Eukaryota > Viridiplantae > Streptophyta > Magnoliopsida > Malpighiales > Euphorbiaceae > Reutealis > Reutealis trisperma. The sequence goes on along the minus strand of CANTUT010000251.1, from coordinate 51,024 downwards.
CATCTAAACAATATTCATATATTTATATTATCATTCTAGAACTCCACAATGATATCTCTGTTATCTGTAATTTATTTTAATTGTTAGTTATATATTTTCTTTTGAATTGATAAGTTGTTTCGTTAAGCAGCAACCAATTATATTGTATTTGATATTTTAAGATAAAGATTAGGTTAGCCTAGCGAGGCATTGATGTGACTGATGTTTGGTTGGCTTTGCATAACTTATAGGCCCATAGTTTTGATTTGTGATAGTTATAGCTATCACTTGATGGTTTTGTCGTTTTGTGAATAGTCAAGCTTATTACGGGTACTGGTAGCCACATGCATCACCCGTATCCTAGTGTCAGTTATGTGCCCTTAGGTTTGAGTCATGACAATTACTAATAACCTATATTATCTATTCAATTAAATACTTTTAAACTCTTTATATAGAAAAACCCATATACTAAATTATTACTTTTTAAATTAATAATTTCCTTCACAATTTTTCATGATTTTTTATTTTAAAATAATAAGATTATAATAAAGCCTGGTATTACTTATTCATAATTTTATCAATTTTGCTATATTAAAAAATAAAAAATAAAAAAGAAGAAAAAGAAAAAGAGAAAAAGAAAAAGAAAAAGAAAAGAAAAAAAATATTTTCTTCCCATTTTCAAAAATAAATAAATGTATTTTATTAGTCAATTAAAATTTTCAAAATTAGTCCATCACGATTCGTTAGAGATATAAGTACTTATTCTAAACTTTTACTTTTTCCTTATTAAAGATTTAATGACTAATTTTTTGTTACTTAAGTATAAAATTATATAGTTTTATGTTAAGTGAAATTTTCAATTAAAATAGTATAAAACTTCTTAAATAAACATAATGATACTGAAATAGTATTGGTCGACTTTAAAAATTATCATGGAAAAATATTTATATAACTTGATTATTAAATTTACTTTATTTGTTGAATTCAAATTAAGTTAGATTTTCATATGAAAAATCTAAAAATTCAATGAAAATATAATTATACACGATAAATATTATATAAATTGTATAACTATGCATATTTAATACAATTAGAATGATAACACAAAATAATTATAGATTCTATAAAAATATATGAATATACTTTAAAGGGCAATACATACACAATATTGAAAGAAAATGAGTCAAGTGTATTTAAATAAATCATTTTTTATAATTTTAAATGTTATTCTTATATTAAAGAGTATGTTAGAAAAAAAAAGTAAAAGAATTGATATATGATTTTCTAATGAAAACTTGAAAACATAATATGTATGATTAACTAAACTGAAAACTAAAAATATTCATTATATTATAAATGATTTCAATTTTGATACATCATAAATCTTTTCCGCATTGAAAATTTTAAGTAAATTTAAGTATTTATCAAAATATATTACTAATTTTTTTAAAAAATAAAATATCATTAAAGGTAATAATGTAATAATTAAAATATATGGTCACAACCCAAAAAAAATTAATAACAGGTTATACTATTCTTTAGAAGTATAACATGTTATACTATTTAAGACTTATTATATTAATATTATAATCTACTTAATTATATTACAAATTTATAATTATCTTCAAAATTTAGGATGCTATATGAAAAACTCGGAGAAAAAAAATGATAAAACTTATCAGTACTCTCACAGATGGAAACACAAAGAAGCATTTAATAGCTAATTTCAGAATTATAAACATCAAAGATGCTCTTATTGAGCATATTACTTGATTTAAATACACTACATGGGCTAAATAAAATAAAAGGCATTCATGAAATTTAATAGACAAAATTTCAAATTAAATATACTCATTTAATTTACTCGTTATGCTAACCTTAATATGAAATAGAAAAAAAATTAAATATACCAACCTTAATATCAACTAAAACCAATCATTTTAATTGAATTCCACTATTACTAAATGTTTCTACAAAATCCACTTGTACAATTATGAGTTTAATACTCTATTTTGTTTCATAAAGTTTCAGAGTATGGATTGTTTGATTTTTCTAAATTATTTGCCATGATGGCTTAAAATGTTAATGAGAATAAATGAGAATAAAAGTTTACGGATTAGATTGATGAAAATAATAATTATGTATGTTTATATAGAGCAAATTTAATATAATATTAATAGAAGAAGAAAATATAATTCACCTAATTAAGAATAAGAAAATATAATTCACCTAATTAAGAAAATAGAGTTCTATGAGGATTAATAATTTTAATATCCAAAGCTAATTTTATTAGGATTAATAATTTTAATGTCCAAAACTAATTAGTAACCTAATGAAATATGAAAGAAAATTAAAATTTGACCTAACAAAATATGAAAGAAAATTAAAATTTGAGTATTCGAATAATATAAGTAAACAAATAATCTTAAAAAATAAAATTAGATTCCTTCAAAAAAATAAAATTAGATTTATAATAGTATACTTTATTTACTCGGATGAAATAAAATTAGATTTATGATTTATTACTATTACATAAAGTTTTATTATATATTATATTTATTTTAATCTTAAAAAATAAAATAATTTTAATAAATAATAATCAAAGACCATATTACTTTCAAATTAAATACACAATTAATAAGAGTATAATAAGGGGCACATAAATAAATATATTTTTCCTTTTCTTACCGTGCATTTATATATAATATAGATATATATATGTGTAAAATAATGCAATAATTAGTCGAGAAACTAATAAGTTAGCTAATCATGTATTATATATATATATATATATATATATATATATATATATATATATATATATATATATATATATATATATATATATATATTCATGTATAAAATAATTAAGTTAATTATTATTTTTAGAACTTATACTGTAATACAAGTTGGAATCTATATTATTTGGAAGATACTAATCTAGATGTTGAAAAGAAATTTTCGAATTATTATTTAATTATATTAAAATTTTTATGATTACAATTAGACTTTTTTTTAAATAACATGATGAGGCAAGTTCTTAGGGATGCACCTAAGCATTCCAGCTAGACTGGCATCCTCATAGCGCCCAACATCATAAAACTCTCCTAGTCCTTTATTAAATCAATAAAAAAATAAACAAAATAGAAGCAGAATTACATCTCGACAGAGCTCAGAAAAAACTAGGAAGAAAAACAATAGTTAGACATACCCAAATCATCCTGCTCAACAAATCTATAATAATAAGAAGGAGGTAGATGCCATCAACATGCATTAGTAATAGCCAAAGCCTTAGAAGCTAAAGCATCTACTACTTTATTGCCTTCCCAGTAAATATGAGAGATTGTGAACTACATATGGCTAAGATAATACAAACATTCCATTCACTCGATCCTCCACCGCCGTGGAACATCTATAGACTTGTGCAAGATAGAGTTAACAATATAAGCGGAGTCACTCTCAATCCAAAGGCTACGCCAACTGACCTGCCAAGCATGTTTAACACCATAAAGAACAGCTACTATATCCGCTTCATAGGCATAACAAATTCCAAGAGGAATGGCATAACAACAATGAACAAAACCCTAGAAATTGCAAAATACTCTGCCTGCACTAGCAATACCTGGGGCACCTACAGTCATGCCATCAATATTGAGCTTCATCCATCCATGAATTGGAGGAAGCCAAAATATCTCAATAATCCACTGTGACTTAGGCGAAATGGGCTTCACATTAAGCTTGCACAATAATTGCCAATCATCCATGCTATTATGCATGCAACTAACCTTGAAAAGCTCTACTTCTTTCATATAATGCCAAAGCAAGCAAAGGGTGGAAGTAACCAAAGGAATCATATCTTGGAAAATAAGTTCATTGCGTGCCTTCTATATAGCCTAAAAGCAAGAAATAATACCTACCATCCAATGAGGTTTAACTTGCGAACTAAAAGAAGCAGTAATGGCTGATTGAAAAAGCATAAAAACTGAACTATCTTGAGTCAAACGATAATCGAAAAGATGCTCCATTGCAGCCCAAAATTGAAACATCAAATGGACAGGCCAAGAAAAGATGGTTGATAGTTTCTGAACTTGTATCACATAAGCAGCAAAAGGAAGCCAAGGTGAAAATACGATGTTGAAGGACTGTGGCCATTGGAAGCTTACCATAAAGCAACCTCCAACACAAGAAGGACCTGGACGGTGGGATACACTGACTCCATAGAGCCTTATTCTAACGGGTAGGAGGGAGATGCCACGTAAATGCTTAAGAAAAGCTCGAACCGAGACCAAACCGTGCTAAGAACCCATCCAAACCCACTAATTAGAAGAACCAAAGGGGTGATTCTTAATATCCATCACAGAAAAGGGAAGGACTGCTGAAAAGAGTCAGTAAAATGCCACTCATTATTATAGAAGAAGTCACAAATAGTAGCCTTTAAGTGCTTTCACAAAGCCCATGGAATAGCTAACCAATCAGCTATTATATATCCCAACCAATTTTCATTCCAAAAATTAACCATAGAAGATCGGGAAATAATCCAAAAGGACTCCAAGTAGATCACATCATAAGCACCTTTGATAGAATGCTAAAATGAAGAATTAATGAAGGTGGTCTTAGGGGCACCCTAGGTAAATAAATACCACTTGTGAAGAAAGGAAATGAAAAAAGACTCCTCAGTACGCAACCGCCATGCAAGCTTAGAGAGTAAGGCACCATTCAAAGTTAACAATTTCTTGATACCCAACCCACTATACTCAACCGGCAAACAACAAGTGTCCTATGGAACTATCACTGACTTTCACACATTAATATTACCCATCCAAATGAAATTTTTGATACATTTTTTCATCCTTTAGGCAAACCAACAAACCATTTATACATTGAAAGCCTCCCTGCCATAAAAAGAAGCTTACCTTTCCATGCTTCAAGTTTGGACAAAACTCGATCCACTAAAGGTTAGAGTAGACGGCGCTTAGGAGCACTAAAGAATAAAAGAACCCCTAAGTACAAAAAGGGAAACTTACCACATTTTAGCTCGAGAATAGACCTCAGAGAAGCAGCCCAAAAGGAAGAGATGGAAGAACCATAGAAAACCTCAGACTTATCCTAGTTAACATCCCCAGAGAGATGACTATAAACTAGAAATAACCATCTCAAAGCCTCAAAATTAGAGTGAGTAGCATTCCTAAAAATAAGAATATCATCTACAAACAAAAAACTAGATGGAGCAAAACCTGCACCCCAGGAATAGATTGGAACAAAAGCTCGGGTATCAACCATTTAAAGTAACAAGCAACTTAAAAATCTTCTGCAATCCCAAATAGAAGAGGAGAAAGCGGGTCACCTTGACACACTCTTCTAGAACAGGAAAAGTAACCTTTCATGCCATCAGGTAATAAGATAAATAGTTTGGTAGAATAAAAAATAACCCATATCCAGTCACAAAAAGTTCTGCTAAAACCAAAAGCCAAGAGAACCAAAATGATAAAGTCCTAGCTAATAGAATCAAAAGCCTTCCTAATGTCAATCTTCACCCCTATATGACCTTTTTTTTTTTTTTTTTTTTAATTTTTAAGAGATTGACACATATTCAGATGCACCTGAAATGTAGTCTTCAATATGCCTGCCTTTAATGAAGCCAAACTAGGGACCTAAAATAATACAAGCAACAATATTACCCAACCGAGTGGCTAAGATTTTTGTAATAAACTTAAAAATAAAATTACTTAAGACAATCGGCTGGGACTTGTCAATAGTAACTGCATTTGGAGTTTTTGGGAGAAGGATCATTAAATTTGAATTTAACCCAGGTAATAGACTACCAGTAGTGAAAAAATATTTCATAGCCTGACACACCTCCTCTTTTACAATATCCTAGCAACTTTGAAGAAAACACCTGTAAAACCATCAGGAGTGGGAGCACTGTAGGCATCCATATCCATCACTGTATTATAAATTTCAGTCATAGAAGGGACAACAAGCAAATAAGATTTATCCTCACTAGTTACAATCAGACTTATTTATGAATTAGATTTGGATTTAAAAATTTTAGTATTGTTCAAAACTTGATCCACAATTTCTTTTAGAAATTGAAATTTAAGATTTGATGTATAAATATGTCAAATTAAAATGTATTAAATTAAATTCATTTTTCAAAAATCATTTTAATGGCTTTTGTTTTGACCAATCATAAATCGATATACTTAATTATAAGAAAGATTAATTACATTTTAATGAGCAAGTTATTTGCTTAATGAGTAAGACTTTGTATGCCTATAAAAGGAGCTTATGCTCCTTGTATGGGTGGTGTGAGAGTTAGGCCAATTGTTGAATTGGAGAATTAATCATTGAGTTTAGTGTGATACAAAGTGCATGGGTAGAGTGCTCTTTGTGATAAAATTGTGAGTATTTGATTAGTCAATAGTTATATTAAATTCACTTGTTAGTGGATTTATTTTATAAAGTAGGTTTACCCCGAATCACGTTAAATTTTGAGTTTTTGTCATATTATTACTTGTTGTGTGAAGCTGTTTTTCATAACAATTGGTATTAGAGCCGTTGATTCTATATGTCAAAGATCGTGGGCAGGCCAAGATCAAAGTTCAAAGTAGAGCTCTTTAATGTAAAGAATAATTTTAACTTGTAGCAGAGTATTGTGAAGGATATCGTTTTACAATAAGAATTAATTTAAGCTTTGAAAGAGGAGAAGCCATAAAAAATTAAAGGTAAAGATGGAAAGATTTACGACAAAAGCTGTCAGTACAATTTGATTGGCCTTAGCACTTAATAAGAAGTATAGTGTGTTGGACGAGACCTCTCTACCTTGTGAAAGAAATTAGAAGATTTGTATATGTCAAAGTTGCTCACCAATAAGCTATAATTGAAGAAATAATTATATGGATTGAAGTTGGATGAAAGTATCAGTATTTGGGACCACCTTAATACCTTCAAAAGATTAACTTAGTTGGCTAGTTTAGGAGTTAAGATTGATCAATAATTCTTTTTAGTCTCTCTTCTATCATCTTATAAAAGTTCAGTAATAGCAATGATAGCTAAGAAGAAGTAAGTGACGGTGGAGGAACTTAATACTACTATTTTAAAAAATGAAAAATTGAAGGAGCTGAAAAGTAGCAATGATGGTGGTGCTTCAGTATTGAGTTCTAGTTGTGGTAGAAGTAACTCAAAAGAAAGATATGGAGAAAATAGTATATCAAATTCAAGTGCGAGACCATAAGTAGACTATGATGTTAAAGAATGCTATTACTATCATGAGAAGGGACACATCCAGTATAATTGCAAGGAGATGAAAAAGATCTTGCAAAATTTAATCAATTAAAAGAGTCAGGGCAAGTCTGTAAGTGATCTAGTTGAAGATGATGGTTTTGCAAATCTTACAATTGAAGATGGTGGTGGTCTTTGTCATAACTCGACTCCAAAAGTCATAATGGTTCTAGGGTATGAGTAGGCATAAGGCGGCAGAAAACCCAATCATTTTAACCTCAAATATCATCAATAATCACTTACAAGTCACTTTCCAAGATCACAGCTTGAATCATAAACACATCAACATGTATCATTCTATCATTTCTAGATAGAAGGGAAAGTCTAATAATGCTTTAATAACACATAAGCATAATACGTATACAACTATGAATTCCAATGACTACGGACCAACTAAGAATATAAACATTAGAACTTTAACATTAACATACATAAAGCATAAACATATGAATTGTACTTCTCGATGAAAAAAAAAAAAGATCAAGAAGACCTGCTATTGAAATCCACAAACGATGTAATGAGCCCTCAACTTAGTAAATTATGAAATGAATATGAATATGAAGTTTTACTAGTGATCAATGGACAAAGGTTCATAATACATATCCAAAGGTCATATGGTTACATGAACATATAGATATAGAATATATCAAGTGTTTAATAAACATTTCACATATCTGCTATAAAGGAAAGGAACCAACGTACATGAAGTCGAAACATAACATAACATCATATCCATCAATTACTCATACATCAATCATCTTATGGGTGGGACTATGATACTATTCCTATGATAGTAGCATATCATATTTAATATGCATTCATTGAATACATGCCTAAAGCATTGCCCTTTCTAAGTAATGCTTTGTTTAACGTGCATTCTTTAAATACACATCCAAGGTATTACTCTCCCTAGGTAAGGCATCACCAGTACACATGGGCTAGTGGCTTTTGCTTTATTAGATAAAAGTTATGTTAATCATAGTCTTAAGCTTGGTTATGGTTCAAATGGAATCATTAACACACGAAATAGGTCTTTGGTCCAAATGGGCTCGGCTATAACAATAAGATATTCATATTTCAATGGCTTTATTATTTTATAATAAAAAATAAACAAAGAATTTGGCTCTAATCCAAATGACTTCATGAACAAATGCAATATATAATGAAAAGTAGAACATAAAGAATTACAAAATGCACTTCATAACTTCCATCACCCGCTATATCTTTTAAATCAACTCAATTACCTTAATTGCGTGTAGTTCATTTAATCCTCAGCTCACCTAAGCCTACACATGAAATTTGCAATTCAAATATTAACTAAGATTCTAGAAACTTTAATCATTTAACTTAGTAACTCACTTCAACTCATGAAATTCTTAATTTTTAAGCATTGCTAATGATCCTAATTTATTATTAACTTAATCACATCAAATAACCAATTAAATGTATGTAACAAATTTTGAACTTTCAAATGACACTCATTAGGAGGTCACCAAACAATCACCGTAAAATTATCATCGATGGCTATTTGTGATAAAATAGATATCCACAAATTCATCTCAAAATGGAGAATCCAAAAATACTGACAACTCTCCCTCACTTGTTGGAATTCACTGGAATTTAGCGTCTGCAACCTTAGTCTTCATCGAATTTCAGAAAAAAAAAAAAAAAGGAAAATGAACCATTTTAGACAAAATATGTACTAAATGAAAGCCTAAAGAGTGAGGGGTCCAATGGTACAAACATCATTGAAAAAGAGACCAGAGTTGGTCGAAATCAACTTAAAAAATCCTCATCACATAGTGGTTAGAAGGCTTGTGCAACGGCTCCTAGAGGAGGATAGTAGCGAGCTTCTACTGACAGACTCATTAGTGGTCCGGCTTCCTCCTAGTACGGTGCGTATTGGCCAGTAATAGGCAGGTGGCAGTGATCTGAGATGTAGTAGCTCTCTCTCTTTTTTTTTATTTTGCTCCTTTTCTTGCAGCCAACTAAATTAATTCAAACTGATCGGTTAGACCAATCAAACAGTTATATATATATATAAAATATCTTTTTCTTTTAAAATTTTTGGGTTATTACAGTTTCAATACTAATGTGCTTGTTGTTGATGTGGCTGATGAAAATGAAAATCTAAAGGATCCATTATGTGATGAGTGGGTGATGGATTCCACTTGTCCTTTCCATATTTGCTTTAAGAAGGAGTGGCTTCATAAATTTAAAGAATGCAAAGATGAAAGTGTCAAGCTAGCCAATGATGAAAAGATAGAAATTGAAGGAATTAGTACAGTGAAAATTGACTTGCATGATGGTAGTGTTAAAACACCTGATAATGTGATATATGTTCCCAATTTTAAAAGAAATTTAATTTCTTTAGGTAAGTAGGATTCTTTGGGATATAGATGTTTAATGCAAAGTGAAGTCATGAGAGTAAGCTGAGATGCTCTTGTGATCATGATGTCACGATCCGAACTTGAAAGCACATGATTGGCACTATGGAATAGGAAAAACATAAGGCTTCTGAAATCTGTAATAAATCTGACTAACCACTACATGATAAAACTAATATATGGTAGCTATAACTATCACAAATAAAGGGCTGTGGGCTGCCTATCAAGCAAAACCTATACATATTGTCATATCTCTGCCACTCAGGGCTATAATATCAATGATATCATCATCACCTTTATTAGATTCTTGCTTAACTATCAAATAAACTAGAATGAGGAAGCTTAGATATCCTCTAAACTTGTCATAAAAGAATAAACCATACAACTGACAATACTGAATAAAATTACAATTAATGAAAATAACAATGTAGAATTCTAAAATTTATAATACAAAACAATCTAAGAATAATTATAAGTAGAATTCTAAAATTTATAATACAAAACAATCTAAGAATAATTATAAAATCAAAAGATAATATGGTAGTATGACTTTACTATTGGAGGACGAGTGGTAGGAACAACTCAATTAAATTACTTTTCAAGTTCAACTAGTAACATGAAAAAGTAAGGAGTTGATCCCCTACCTTGACTCTTTTATTTCCAAACTAACTAAGCATCCCTATACTCTCTTATCGATGTCTAGGAAGCCATGGTGAGACCAGCTCAAGCTAGAATATCTCTGTAATATCATCATTATAATAATATATCAATCATCATAATAAACTCATAATCATAATCAGAACTCTATATGATCTTACATCATCCTAATTCAATCTAAACATCCATAAGTAATATGTAACATAATCTTAATGCAACATTCGCATTTGGACATTAGGAAGTCTTTATGTGTTCATAGTGTATAATTACATACACACACACACACACGCACATATATATATATATGGATTGAGGGGGTAAAATTGTTAGTGAAAAGTAATTGTGTTTCTAATCTATCTAATTGAGAAGTAATTGTATGTAATATTTGATTTGAATAATTATTTTGAAATTGTATATCTTTAATATCTCTAAAAGAAGAAATCTTTTTATCATCATCTATTGTATTAATCATTTTAAAAGGAGAAGCAATAATATCTTTAGTTTCTAGGGTAAATCTAACTTCTTCTAAAGGAGGATGTACTAAGTTAATAATGTTATTTTTTGCATTAACCCAATCTATGGATTTTTTTTTTATTAAAACATAATTCTTGGAAAAGGAAATTCTAAATTATTTTGTATAGCATAAAAAGAAAACCATTGAAAAAAAAAAGGAATATTAATTCTATTAGAATTCATAAAATTATAATATTGTGTCCGAATATTATTTCTTTGATGAATATTATAATTTTCATAAAACCAATTTATTTTTTCTCCACTATAAGGCACTAAAATTTCTTTTTTAAGATAATCTTTGTCTATAGAAAATTTTGGATATGAAAGATCTCAACTTGACCCATATTAAATCTCCCTTACAAGAAAATAATCAACATCTTCCCATTAATCTCAACTGGGTTTTCTAAATTCTATGGCTAAATCTTAATTTTAATTAATTAAACAAATGTTAAAAGCTTAATTAACTTGCATTTAGTGTTGTTTGTTAACTTGCATTTTTTGCTTGGAATAACAAACCAGACAAAGTAAATATTTCGCAAGATGGCCTGAGCGGAGATGGCATTGGGCTATAGTGATATTGATGGTGATGGTGGACCTTATTTTATTTTACATTGTAGATCCATTGCAAAAAGAAAAAAGAAAGATGATGGATATGAAAATGGTAAGGGTATGGGTTAGGGATGAAAGTATTTTAAGAATAAATATTTATTTTATTTTTAATTTTAATTTTTGATAAAAAAGTGAAAGAAATGGACTGAATAAATAAATAGTTTGATAGATTCAAAATTGAGAGACTAATTAGTTAGTTTCTTAAAATAAAAAGACTATTTTATTAATTAGAGCAAATCTCAATGACTAAATAGTACTTTCTTCAATAAAAAATTTAATATTTAAAACTCGACTCCAATTCGATTAAATTTTATTTTTCATACTTAAATTAGACTTGGAAAAATAACTACAATATTCAACTCAATTTGATTAATTATCACAAAAGTTTTTATTACTTCAAAAATAAGATTAAAATAAATTTAAATTTAAATTTGTGAATTGTTATTTAAGTATTATGTAAGATAAAAATAAAACATATAATTACATTATTAGACTCGTAAGAAATTAAAATTAAATATTACAATATGCAAAAAATTTTTCTGAACAAAGTGGAGAAATTATTATTGTAAATTGGAAGCTAACCAATTACAAATAAAGGAGAGAGGGTTAGACTCCCAAACATGAACATCATACCAAGAAACAAAGGCTCTAGTTAGCTTGTGAGCCACTTGGTTTGTTGACTTCCTAACAAACGAGACCTTACTATTTCTGATCTCTTTAAGAAACAGTTTACAATCCTCAATAATTAGACTAAACAAAGAAGTATCAACTAAGCATGAGTTCGTGTCTTGGACCACACCAACAACATCTAACTCAAATAAAACATGTGATAATCCTCTGCTCTTTATCCAACTAAGAGCTTCTCTAAAGCTAATAGCTTAAGCTAGTTTTAAGCACAAAATGGATTGGAGAAATGAACCAATCTTAGCTCCCATAATAGCGCCAAATTTAAGTTAATGTGCTACTTGAGTTTTTATTAAAATTGAATTGAATTCAAATATTTTATGGAGTGATCTATTAGAATTGAATTGAATTCAAATATTTTATGGAGTGATCTATCTTATGAATAATTTGAATAATTTATATTGAGGACATAAATGCAAAATTTCACTGACACAAAAAATGAAGAAATCAATTGTTCTAAATTTTAGTATCAATAAATTTTCATTTGTAATAGAAGGTAAATTTTGAATTCAAAATTATATAAGTTTCTATTCAGAAACAAAGAAACTTATCTATGTTACAAATAAATTATTATATTTGGATATTACTTAAACATTCTTAAGTATGCATTTTAGAGAGATTATAGTATAGGCCTATTTCAGCAATTTTATATCCACTAAACCCTAGTTATTCTTATATATAAGGAAAGTTAGCGTTAATAGAATAATATGAGTTTCAAGCCCATTTTCTCTTTATATGTTTTCTATCTATTCTCTTTACTTTATTGCTTTATTATTGTATTCGATTTGCTGTGCTAATAAGCCGATTTACAACACATTATTAGTGTGAATCATTTTATTATTATTTTTTTATTTTTTAGCTATCCTTTACATATGAGATGATGTACTTACTATATCTCTTGGAATAAAAATCATTTAGATAGCTTGATCCAGTAGAAGTCAAATGAACTAAAAGTCCAAAAAAAAAAAAATTAATACAGTTGTAATATATTGCAACTCAACTACCAGATGCATTTATAAATTCCAAAAGAGTAACAAAGTCTCATACTTCAATTGCTACTCCAACAAGGACCGTAGCCCCTTTTGAAAGTAATAAAATCCGTAAAGTTGGACACAGGTCAAACAAATATTTTGAGTTAAAGATAAAAATCCACAAAAAAGAAAAGCAATATCACTAAGAAAATCTCCTGAAGAGAAGCCTTTTAAAGAGGAAGATCTTAGTCAAAGAGCTACAGCCAATAATAAGACATAAACTGAAACAATGGAATAACTAAATTCTCTAGATATAGCTCCTGGAGTTGATGATCATATAAATGAAAGTTATGAGATTTTGATTAATTTTGTGCATTGTGAACCGTTATTTCAGCACCTGTAAAATTAATTCTAAACTCTTCAAAATCGATCGAAATATTCTTAGCATAATCTGACGCCTTACCTACCTTGACATGACCTTCTATAAAAGACAATATTTTTTCAAAACTGACCAAATTTTTTCTCAGATTGATTGCTCAATTATTCTAAAATTAATTTCGATTCTATCAAAATTGACCGGTGAATTTTTTGAACTGTGAAACTTTCAGAAACTGACCCATAAGTCTCAAAACTTAACTTGAGACCAAAGCAAATTTTCAGCTGGCACGCCCACTGGAGCACTCAGTGGCGCCGACACCCCCGCCGAGCGGCATGTTGGTCATAGTACAGATAGTATTGCTAGTGGCGTGGCCCCACCACCTATTTGCAGTCCTCAAAATACCTCTAATTTGATTTTTTTTTGCATTTTCCTAGCCTTACCCCTCATTGTCTTTTCATATTTTTACTTCCTAAATTACCCTCAATCCTATTTGCCAATAATTAGGCCTCTCATTTAGGGATAGCAACGGGGTGAGGAATCCCCGTTCTCCACAGGGATTTGCCCCATACAAGGCCGGGATTCCCTGATTTTTCTCCCCATGGGGATAGGGATGGGGGAAATTCTTTTTCCATTAATGGGGATGGGGCGGGGATGGGGAGTGTATTCCCCAACCCGCAGGGATCCCCATCCCTATCCTCGTGGGAACCCAATAATATGATTACATAATTACCCCTAATAATATGAGTAATAACTTGCATTATTACCCCATAATATAATTATTAATTATTGGAAATTTTTTTTAAGTATTCTTATATTTATGTATGCTGAATTTTTAATATTTTACTAAAAAAATTGCAAAATATTTTTAATGCATTAAGAATATTTACATTTTAATTTTGCTTGTTTGATGTTTTGTGAGTTTGAATATATTAATATTTTTTAAATATATTTATTTTATTTTTTGTTATTATTTATGAATTATATAAATATATATAAATTTAGTAAGATAAAATTCAAATGGAGACAGGAATCCCCATGGAAATGGGAATTAAATTATCCCCGTATATGAGGCGAGGACGGGGACGAGAATTCTCTGCTAAGGTGGGGATGGGGATGGGGGATGGTTCCCCCCGCCCCATTGCCATCTTTACTCTCATTTCTTATTACTGCTCACTCCAAAAATTGGTATTAATTGCTATCTATCAATTTTTTTCTTCTTCCTCCATCCACCGTTTAATTAATTAATTAATTTTTTCACCCAAACCAAATTAATTAATTTTTTTAATTAACTAAAATCTTTTTAATCAATCAAAATTTAATTAATTAATTAATCCTTTTAATTAATTAATTACTTCCTTTTTTAATTAAATTAAATAAAAAATCTTTTTTACTCTTCCGCTATTTTAATTAATTAATTAATTCATTCATTCACCAATTTTTTTTTAAATCCTTAATCAATCCAATCGTTCAGTTCAATAAAACGGAACTTCGGTCGGCAAAATATTTTTTCCATCTCATCCACCAAAATCTAAGGTATTTTTCATCAACTCATTTTCCAAACCAAAAATCATTTTAATCAATCCATAAACTCTCTACTTAATCATTGAATGAACTATGTGAATTTTAATACCCATTCAATGGGGTACGTAAACACGTTTGGAATTTAAATCTAAACATCAAATCTAATTTTTCAAATTAAATTTATTTTCTATTTTTCCCAATGTAATTAATTCCTTTCTAAATCATATTTGTAAGGAAATCTGTGATATTCCTAGAATCCCATAAATGCTAGAGAAGACATCACAGTTTTTTATTAATGTAATTGGAATTAAGAAGTGATTATGTGGTTCCCTTAAATCCTTAAGGATTAGAGAGAATACTCTCCGTAATTTGTAAATGTTTATTTTAATTGTTTTATCAATCTATATGCACCATGTATTCATATTATGCCATATTTATGCATTTTATTTATAATTATCATCCTATAAATGTCATTCATAAAATCAATCTTTTCTAAGTCAAATTAAATTTAAGAGCTAAATTTAGATTATTTAACAAAAAAAACCTATTATCTGAGCTTAACCTAATTCGAGGCTAATAATTTTATCCATGGGTAAAATAATTGATAATTAATAAATTGGAGTCAATTGGGTTTTTCCTTAATTTTCCATTTAAAAAAATAAATTAGGGTGGCAACTCTTAAAATTATTTTTAAAAATAACCAATCCGAACCGTAGGGTTCCATGATGAGTCTAAACCTAGATAAGTATCATGATTCTCTCTAGCGGATAAGATCAGTACTCAGGCGAGATCTCACATGAATATAAGAGAAAGATTTGATAGAAATTCATTTATTGTTGACAATGAATTTGCCTCAATAGCTCTTGTTGTCTAGCTCTTGTTGTCTCAAGAGACAATCTAAATCTAGAACCTATGAATATACTGAATGTCAGCATAGACATGACTGTCCATCATGGAAAGAGGCAATTCAAGTCGAGCTAGACTCATTATTTAAATGCATGATATTTGGACTTACTATACTAACTCTACAAAAATGTGAATGGGTATTTGTCCGAAAATGTAATTAGAATAATGAGGTAGTAAGATATAAAGCGACACTAGTAACTAGGTTTTTTCACAGAGACCTAGTATTGACTATGAGAAAATTTATCCTCCTATTATAGATATGATCATGTTCCATTACTTGATTAATATGGTAGTTAAAGAAATGCTTGATATGCACCTCGTGAAAATTATATTTATGTGAGAGTTCCAGAAGGACTAAAGGTACCAAAGTGAATCCTAGCTGAAAAAATGATATGTAAATGGTACACTATATTCATGCATTTTTATAAAAAGACTACAGAATGGTTATGTTATTATTATAACATGTGTTGATGATCTAAATAACTTTAGGACTCCTAATGAACTCAAAGAAGTATATACATATTTGAATAGTAAGTTTGTGATGAAAGACTTAGAGGAAATGAAATTTTATATCGGCCTGCAGATCGATCATTTATCTAAGAGTTCTAATACACTAATCTACTTATATGGAAAAGGCACTTAAGCAATTTCTCATGGATAAATTCTTCCCTTTAGCACACGAATAGGTGGTCCATTAATTAGAAGTGAAGAAAGACTCTTTTAAACCTAAAGCAGATAACAAAGAGATATTTAGTCCTAAAATACTATATTTAAGTGCATTAGGCCTAATGTTACATTTGCAATAAATTTTCTAGTTAGGTATAACTCTGCACCTACCAAAAGATATTAGAGTAATGTAAAATACTTATTGCATTATTTTCAAGGACTATTGCCCTATCTTGCAAATACTGGTTAATTATCTTCTCCCAATGAT
Source organism: Reutealis trisperma (assembly GCA_947687605.1). Classification (NCBI taxonomy): domain Eukaryota; kingdom Viridiplantae; phylum Streptophyta; class Magnoliopsida; order Malpighiales; family Euphorbiaceae; genus Reutealis; species Reutealis trisperma. Next base: position 34,203 of record CANTUT010000251.1, on the reverse strand, counting down.
GGGAGATCACAGATGGATTATGTATTTGCTTATGATTGTACTACATTCATAAAAGTCTGTAAAGCAAATTATGGTCATAAAGTATCTCAATAAGGATAATCCTATTATGTTATTTAAAATTAACACAACTTGTATTGCACAAACCTAAAGTAAATACATCAAGGGTGACTGAACTAAACATATTTCACCTAAATTCTTTTGCATACATGAACTCTAAAATAGTGATGAAATTGATATCCAAATTCACTAGAGTGACAACATAGTAATTTATATACTAATTCTTTACCTATATCATATTTGAGCGGCTTGTTTTATTGATTGATATGCGTTGTCTTGAAATGTTGTCCTTATTAGGGGGAATGACCTAATGTAAGATTATACTCTTTTTTCTTAATCAAGTTTTTATCCCACATAATTTTTTTGATCAAAAGTTTTAATGAGGTAATCTGTATAATGATAAAATAGCACATGAATTCTAATATTTTCCTTAGAACGAGGCATATTCATCCACAAGTAATATCCAATGGGCAGTGTTATAAATAAATTATTATACGTGAATATTACTTAAATATCCTTGAGTATGTATTTTAGATATTATAGTCTAGGGCTATTTCAGTAACTTCATATACACTAAACCCTAACTATCCCTATATATAAGGGAAGCTAGGGTTAATTTAATAATATGAGTTTTGTGCCCTTTTCTCTTTATATATTTTCTCTCTATTCTCTTTACTTTATTGCTTGATTATTCTCATTATTATATTCAATATGCTATGCTAATAAGTCGATTTACAATAATTTAATTAATTTTCTAGCCCCACAAAATTTTTGAATTAAAAGATAATTAATCTTTTAATTACGCAATAAGAAAATAATATTAATTGGGTGAAACGGGAAAGCATTCTAGATTAAAATAATAATTTGGTATTTGTATATATAGAGGCCTTGTGGGAGATAGAAATATAGAGAAAAAGAGAGAGAGAGGAATATGGGGTTCAGTGAGAAGCAAGAAGCTTTGGTTAAAGAATCATGGGAGATCTTGAAGCAAGATATGCCTAAATACAGCGTTAGATTATTTATGAAGTCAGTATTTTTGCTTTTTTTTTTTTTTTTTTACAAGAATTATTTTCTTCATATTTTTTCTATAAATTTCAAGAAGATAATATTACTTAGTGATATATTATTGTTCTATATATCTTATGTGATAATAAATTAAAAACAGTACTATAGAGAAAGCACCAGATGCGAAGGACATGTTCTCCTTTTTGAAAGACTCTAAGGAGATTTCAGAGGACAATCCTAAGCTCAAAGCTCATGCTTTGAAGAATTTCAAGATCGTGAGTTTTTTTTAATTTATTTAGATGTTAATAATATGCTTCTTTTTTTTTTTTTTTTTTTTAATAGAAGGTTTTTTTAAATTCGTAATTACTTACATGTCATAGGCAGTATAAGAAAAGAGAAATCAGGTACTTTGACTCGAGTTTTGATAATTAAAGCGGCCTTGCTTTTTTCATTTTTTATAAATTTGATTATGAATATAAAGATAATTTACAATATTTTTTTTAGTATGAAAGAGAAAATTAAATATAGATATATTATTTGTGTAATATGCATACTTATTATTAAATTATATCTTAATGTGCAAGAATTTACATATTTGTTATAAGTTGAATACCATTAAGCAAAAAATCCGTAGTAAAACTTCATACTTTTAGAGACAATACTACTGATTTTTTTTTTATTTGATAATATTCTTACAATAGTCATCATAACAACATAGTGATTCACCACTAATTAATCCTTTCAGAAATTTAATTGAGTTTATATATATATATATATATATATATATATATATATATATATATATATAACTTCAAAATTATATAAAAAATTGTCATTATATGTCAAATAGTTTTCTAAAAATATTATGAAAAAAAATTAAAATCAAAGAGTTTTTTAGAAAAATTTTCACGATATATCAAATATTTAACTTTACCTTAAAAAAAGAAAAATTAATTCCTTAAAGAATAAATTTATATGCAATTGCCTAATTATTTTTTTCCATATCATTGTGTCCTTATAAATCTTAATTAATTATAGAATAATATATACAATAATTTTTATATTATTTTCATTTGATCTATATTTTTTAAAATTATATTCACATTCAAATTATAAAATAATATTTAAATTTAATAAAAAATAATCATTCATATATATTAAAATATTTTAAGAAAACGTGAGTTAAATAAAAAAAATTCCCTTAAAGTTGAATCCACGCACTAATTTTTTATTATAATCTAAGGTTTTTTCTTTATTTTTTTATATTATGATCTAAGATTATGACGGTTTAACTAATAATACTTAAAAGTCAGACCCTCGCCCAAGCCCAATTAGCCCGACTGAAAAAAATAATAAGGAAATTACATCATATGTCTTATTTTTCTTATTTTTAACTTTTGTGTTTTTTTAATTTTTTATTTTCATATATAGATTTTATTAATTACTTTTTTATACTTTTTAGTTTTTATTTTATTTTATTTTTATTTGGGTTTTAAAGAATGAGTTCATAATCTTATTTTAAAGTTTAATGTAGACAATGTATAGATTTGCAATTAAACTTTTTATTAATTAAATTTATAATTTATTTAGATAGTTAATCATTTAAAATTTATTATCATGCTTATTTTTGTAATTTTATATTTAAATATTAAATTTAATTTTATAATAATTTTAAATAATCATTTATTTAAATAAACTTTTAAAAATGTTCTTATTTAAACGTTTAAAAATAATTAATACATTAATCATTTACCCTTCTATTAAAAACATTAATAAAATTTGAAAGATTAGAAAATGATTGATAACTTCATAAAACAACCAATAAAAATTACCATACCATAAGTCAAATTAATCATTAGTAGAAGTATACTGTTTTTAAGTTGGTATATGTTGTTTGCTGTGATTTTATAGTATTATATATTGATTAATAGCCAAAAGTATACTATTTTTTAGTTAGTGTATACTATTTGCTGTGACTTTACACTATTAAATACTAATTATTTATTAGAAGTATATTGTTTTTTTGTTTAATATATATTATTTGTTGTGACTTTTTATTTTTATTTTGAGAATTTTTTAAAATCTCAAGTAAAATATAATTTTAAAAGTATTTGATTCTATAAATATAAATTTAATTTTTATACAAAATAAACGATATTATATAAATTTATGAAAATCTAATACATAAATTTAGATAAATTATATAGTTTTCAATCTAAATATAGGTTAGTAGTTAATTCGCTTTGAATTTTTATAAATAAAATTTAATATGATTAATTTAGTTTTTTAATTTTAAATGGAAGTACAATCAATATATGATAGCAAAAAGAAAAAAATCGGATTTTGATAAACAAAAAGAAAAAGAGAGGTTAAATTTATAAATGAGTAGAGAAGTTTAAGATAATTTTGCAAAATAAAAAATCAGGAGATAAAAAAGTTATTTTTTTTAATTTTTAGACTATTTGTATAAAAATCCCACAAATCTTCAATTATAAGCTTAATTTTGGGCATATGACGCAATAGCTTTCTGATTTCTAAAGAAATACTAAAAAAAGAGAATCAATTTACATTTATATGGCCATTTTTAGACTATTACAAAAACATTGCTTTTTTTTTTTTTAATATTTCTATGCCTTTCAGTAAAGAAATAGTTGATTAGCACAAGTAATCAAGGGCTAAAATTCATTAAAAAAAATACGTAATAAAATTATTATTATTATTATTTAATTGTTTTTAGGTGCGGCCCACATTGAATTTGTCCTCTTCTTGGATACGTTAACAACTAGACAAAGCTTTTGCCTCTTGCTACCCCTTTGGGTCATTCCACCAGTTTTTAAAAAAAAAAAAAAATTAAAATCATATCAATGTTACTTTAAAAATACAATAGACAAAAAAATTAAATAAAAATATACTTTTTTTTTTTAAAATTCTCTACATTTTGGCTATGATCAGTCTTATAGACATCTTTTTTTAATTTAAATAATATTAAAGTCATTTTCTAATCATGCTAAAAATCTTTTTTATTGTTGCGGGATCTTGATGTAATGGTATTGAAAAAATTTTTGTAACGGAGAGATTGAGTATTTTATTTAATAATATTAAACTTTTTTTATTGTGAGATTTTTAAATTATTTCAATTAAAATATGCATAAATCAATGTTAAAATATGCAAAATCAATAAACAATATGTAATCATTAATCATCAACAAATTACTAAAATTCAACTTCTAAACAACCAACAATCAACCTAATCAACCGCAAAATCAACCTCTAATCAACCAAACAACTTGAAATTAACTTGTTATCAACCAATGATCAATCTATATGCAACCTCTGGTCAACCAAAAAACAATCTAATTCTCAAGCAAAAGTATTATTTTAATTAAAATACGCAAAAACAAATGATTAACCTAAAATCAACCTGTAATCAATCAAAAATCAACCTATAAACAATCTCTGATCAATCAAAAAATAGCCTAATTCTCAACCTATCCCATCATCTCTCTCAAATTATTTTTTTTATTGTTAATTTTTTTATTGGCCTCTGAAAATGTTCTTTTTCGAATTTGACATAGTCAAGGCTAAAAAAGCCGATGCTAGGAGAAGGTACAAAAGAGATAAAACCTGTAGATTCTATTTGTGTGTTGTAGGGGCCTTGATTCTTCTCTTTTGCTCCTTTATGTATATTTTGGTGGTTGAAGAGATTGCCTCTACTTATCTCTCACTTTTGAACCACCAATTCCCTATTTTTCTCATTGTGAATTTTTTGGTTGTCCTCATATAGCATTTATTCACCACCACGGCTACCTATAACACTGCTGCCATGACTTAGCCTGATCTTTATAATCAATATGTCTTCTTTTCCTTTTCATCTTGCCTGCAAACATCCGTCAATAAGGAAAAACAATTGGTTGTCTCACCAACGCCAGAGTTTCAATTAGCTGATAGGATTATTGTATCCGACAAATAGTTAACTCATTGCAAGAATGCTTACACTCTAATAGAGTCAAATCTAGTTTGTAAGCTTGTCGTGACAGAGATTTATATTGAGGAGCAGACTTTTTAAGGGGAAAAAAAAGAAAGAGTATAAAGTAAGTTTAGGTCAAAAAGAGAGAACGTACAAAAATAAAAAGAAAAAAAGAAAAAAGCATATAAAAGTAAAAACGAATTAGAATAAAAGTTTAAAAAAAAGGGGGAATAAAAGTTTTTTTTTTTTTCAAAACTGAAAAATCTAGAGTTTTAATTTTAGTTTCATTGAAAATTAATTTATATATATAAAATATAATTTATTATATCTTTATAAGTTGATGAATATTTATTTAGATATGTGAATCAGCAAGTCAACTCCGGGAGAAGGGTGAGGTAGTTGTAAATGATACCACTCTAAAACATTTGGGTTCTGTACATCACAAGAAAGGAGCCCTTGACATCCATTTTGAGGTAAATATATTTATAACAGTATTATTTAATTATTTTTCTTATCAGAATTATTATTATTGTTATTATTTGTTTTTTAGGCAGTGAAAGAAGGACTATTGAAAACAATTAAAGAGGCTGTTGGAGAGAAATAGAGTGAGGAAATGGGTAGCGCTTGGGCTGAAGCTTATGATCAGTTGGCTACAGCCATCAAGGTTGAGAAGAAAAAAGAGGCTACTCTCACTCAATAATCTTAAAATCTCTCCTAATTATTATTTACGAGTATAACTGAATAAAATAAATATCGTCATGTACTTTTTTTTTTTATTTTGTATTATGTTATCTGAAATGAATATTAAGTTTTATTTAATGTTTTATTTTTTTGCTGATAAAGATAAATACTTGCTCGGGGAAGGAATTTAACTAAAATCTTGTTTGATTTAGAGGCTATGATGAGCTCCAAGCATCTAGCTGATAATGAATTTTGAAATTTAAAATTATTTAGTAATTGAGAAATTTTTAGGTAAACTGAGTCAACCGCGACATTAATAGATTAAACCAATAGAAACATGATACGGCAATTACTGATGCCAAATCACTCATAAATTATAGTTTATTTTTATTGGATTAATTTATAGGTGATTTAACATCAGGAATTGACCTATCATATTTCTATTGGTTTAATCTATTAGTGACGTGATACACTTAGTCTACTTAAGAATTTCTTTTTCTCTTAGTAATGATTAAAGCATAAACTAGATAAGTGAGTACGTAATATTTTTTTAATATTATATAATAAATAAAGTATATTAATTTCAATTTTAATTTTTTAAAATTAATTTAACAAACATACTGATGTGGGTCAAATTATAACCCTAATCCTCAGGATTAAATATAGAGTAAGTAGGGTATCGAACTCAGGGAATTTAAGAAATCTTATATTAACCAAATAGATACTAAGATGGATAGGCACACAATATCAAAAAGGGATTTATATCTAAACTAATTTCTATTATTATTATCCTAAATTATGAATAAAGAATGTTAGTTATTAGAATTACAAATCCGGATTGATTTTAGTTATAAGATTTATATGCATGCAAAGATTGAGAACATGACCTAAAGTTTTTAAAAGCAATTCTCATTGTCAATTAAAAGTATTTTGATCTAGAGTCTACAAGCATTCTCATGTCATTATAGAGATAGAACAAAACTATTAAAGTTATGCCATTTTCTTTTATCCCCTTAGAGTGGACTGCTTGTCTCCAAGTACTATCCCAACCCCTAAGTAGCTTCAATTGCTTTTCCACCAAGTTATCCCAACTCTCATTATGAATAAATTGATTACAAGTTATATATGGTGATCAAGCATACACAACATAATTAAGCACTCAATTGAAATTCAATCTTTCAATGCATATAGAAAATAAAGTAATTAAAATCAGAACTTCATTGCAATTCAAATAACTTAAACTTAGTGTAATTCCATAGAGTTAATGACAAAGTAATGACAAGAAGACAAGTAGAACATCAAGGAACAAGTTAAAAAGACAAGGGAAAGGAAACTTGATGATGTTTTCTTCACTCCTTCTTCAGAAAATTACTTTGTAGAAAGTAGCCTTTGAATGCTTCCTTGAACCTCTTGAAAATTTCTTCAATCTTAGACTAATTATACTACTTGAATTTACACTAAGTATTTGTAATTAAAAGCTATCAAATACTAACTTAACATGTCCCCAAGTGATGCCAAACACATGTATTTATAAGCCTCAAGGTGTCCCAAGTGATGCCTTTTACGAAAAAGAGTGTTTGTGAAGGGATGTCATGAAAGGGTGCTGTAACTACTCGGCACAGGGGGGCACGACTTGGCACAGAAGGCCACTGTCACTAGTCGGCACAGTGGTGCCGAGTTGGCACACTGAGTTGCTATCACGAGTCGGCACATTGGTGCCGACTCAGCACCTTCTGGTTCTTTGTCTTACCCTTGCAAAAAAGCTTCCTTCTTCAAGCATTATTCCCTTTAAACTTGATATTTGTTGAGAAACATTTCAAAATTTAAAAACAAAGTTAAATGCACCAATTTACAATGAAATAAATGCATGCATACACAAAACAAATTATTATTTTATTAGTTTAGTTATACCAATTTGCATCATATCACATACCATTTGGTACAATCGTTTTACAATTCTGTTTACTATTTTAGAAATTGTTTGTTCGTTGGTTCCTTTGCATATTGTTTCAACAACAAACATACAAATTACATATTGTCAGTGCTCCAAAATTCAATTTTGTTGAACAAGAATATACTGGGTAAACATATAAGTGTATGTGAAATTATTAAATCAACATTAAGCATTTAAAAGTTACATAGTACAAGAATAGCACCAAAGAAATTATCTGTCATGACAAAATAATAGAGAAATATGAGTAGGATTGCTTGTCACGACCCATCTTTGAGCCGCGACGGTCTTAGGGCATGGGTAGCCGTAAGGGCACCAAAACCTGTAGAACCCATTCCACTCATAAACAATTGACATTCATTACATTGAACCATATCCCAAGACCGTAGCCTAATCACATTTCCTTAATACCAATTACTTGCTATCATTTCCACTTATAATATCATTATCACAAATATATAACTTGTCAAACCTTTAAAATCTCATTTCATGTCATTAACTCAATGTTCAATAGTTCATATAAAATTACAATAACGGTTATGATACAAATCATATTATACAAACATCCTTTAACATATTAATGCTAACCCATTAATAACCATTCATGTTACATATAGACCTTATAACTTTCAATAACCATGGAGCTCTACTTACAACACCGAAACTTATCAAAACAGTTCCCAAGCGAAGGATGGGCTTGGGACTTTTACTTTGCTAACTCATTGACTGTACCTGAAAAGTTTAAACCACTAAAATATGAGACAGAGCTCAGTGAGTACAAAATAATACTATATAAAATAAACAAATGGTAGGTGCTTTAATGATAATATTTTTATAGCAAAGAAGTAAAACGGGTCACAAGTTACTCTTATAAAAATAGTTTTCCATATACAGTAAATATTACATTTTTAGCAGAATATTTCCTTTATGGAAACGGTGTGTTTCCCACATTATCATTATCATTCGAGTGGCGGCTTACGCCTAGCTCACTCCCATATCAGTCACACGTACAACTGATCGGGTGGCACGTACTGGGGGCCATAAACCCTTCCCAGCTAGGGTTCGGATACTCTTTACCCTATCCGCAGGTTCATTACCATTGTGCACAATGTCTGATGTATTGCCCCACATCAGAGGGGTATTCTGCTTGCCACGATATCATTAAAACATTTTTCCTTTTCATCCATGAAATACTTCAATGGATAATATATCAATAAATAATCAAAATTTCCATCATTGATCATGTTAGGAAATGAAGCAATAAGGCTCATTTGGCCAAGTGCCATAAGGGATATTTAATTCAATAATTAGTAAAGTAGATCATGCATGCCAAAGAATTGCAATGCATTTCAATTAGGAAAGTGATCCAACATTTAGGCTTATACTTAAAGCACAAGAAATGTAATATTACAATGGATAATATATAATATCAATTGGGTTCTCATTATTAATCATATTATAAGATCAAACAATATAGACTCATTTGGCCAAGTGCCATAAAGGAATGTTTGACTCACTTGGGCTTAATAATCAAGAAAGTATCATATCAAAGGTTCAATATTCAATAAGCAATTTAAGCTTATCAAGAAATCAAGAATGTTCAATATACAATTCAAGCTTAGCTATTAATCAAGGAGCATTGTAACATATGGTTCAATATCAATGAGCAATTCAACTTATCAAGGAGTTGGCATACTTTTAGCAATAAGGTTTTCAAGCAAATAACAGGAAACATATTATATTATTAAGTACTCACCGTGGACTCCTTTGCTCCTATGTACATTTGACTCTGATACGATTAGTGCTTCTCGCACTTTACCCAATATCCTTGTCCTTGTTATTAGACTCTACACATGCATTTCAATCATATATTAATCACTTCCTCATTATCACATTACTTAACTTAGCATAAGTCATTAACATTTCTATCTTATTCACAACTTAGCATTCTAAAATTAAGATATTCTAAACTTATACTTACTACTAAACTTAACATTTCTCTAATTATTTTCCAATAACTCACTTAAAAGAATGATTCTCCTTTCTTTCAATTTCACATTTCAATCTTCATACTATTCAAGTAAAATCGATTAAGCAATTTCCATAAATTCAAATTATCCACAATATCACAATCAAATGGTCCAACCCGGACCTTCAATATACTAATCCCATCCGCCCATTTTATTCCTTATTATCAAGCTAATAATCACTAATTCAATTCAATCAATACAATATCCACATCTCACTTCATTCTTCCAAATAATTCAATTCAATCAAATCAATTCAAATCTCAATATTTCACTTCAATCTTTCCATTTAATCACCAATAATACTCTATAATCATATAAATAACAATTAATTCAATTCAATTATCTCATTTAATCACTTAATTCCATTAAACTATCTACCTAAATTCTTACAAATAAAATCATAATTCACTATCTATACATAATTGGAAATCGAGATTTATACCATATGGCTCGGTTTAATGAGTCGGAGCTTCTGTCCGAATTTATCGATTTCAGAGGTCGCCGGAATCCGGTCGCCGGAAAATTCCAACGACGACCAAATCACGATCCGAGGATATCATCAGTTAGCTTGTGATGTGAGGAGTCCGAATATAACTTTCGTTTACCGTAGTCCGCTGGAAAACAAGTAGAAACGGCGTTGGTAACCGTTGATGTCGCCGGATTCCGATCAATAAAAAGATTATCTAAAATTAGCAAACAATATACCAAATCGAAGCTGGAATCACAAGGGATTCAACCATACCAATTTCGTTAAAAACGGAGATCGGAAAGTCGTCGGCAAATGGCCTAGAAGTTTCGACCGGCGAAACTTTGGAGGGAGCGTGCGCCGCAGTCCGGTGGCTGCAGGCGACGGGCCTCTACCGGTCGAAGGGGCGGTGGGCGTCCTTCCTCTTGGTGCGGCGCGTGTCGGTCGGCGGTGGCCGGAGGGCGGCGGTCCGGCGTGCAGTCCCTTGCGCTCTCTCTCTCTCTCTCTCTCTCTCTCTCTCTGCCCTCTGTCCGTTCTTGTTTCCCTCTGCTTCCTTAATTCTTCTGTTTCTGTTCTATTTTCTACTGCCCACTTTGGGCTGCCGACTTTACTCTTTTTTTTTTTATATATATATATAAATATAAACATATACTAACTTTAATAATAATAACAATAATAATAATAATGTTTGTCATATAAATTCTAAAACAATAATTTTAACCAAAATATTAATTTCATTAATTTCATCATATTATCAATTAACTATAATATAAAAATTATAATATATAACTTCAAATATTAATTATAAAATTTTCTATATTTTATAATAAAATTCCAATTTCTTTAATTTAAAATTTTATCAATTTAGTAAATAATAAATCAATAATTCATTTAATAAAATATTCTCTTAAAAATATTAACATAATAATATAATAAACCAATACCCTTTCAAATATCAATTTTAAATTTGAAATAATTTTCTACTATTTTAAATACTCATATAACAATATTTATAAATCATAAATCAAATATCAATATAAGTTTAGCTTATTAATATCAATATAATAATAATAAAAATATCAATATCAATATCACTATTCAAATGAAAGTTTATAAATTTCGATAATTTTGAATATTAATATAAATATAACAATAAAGGAAAATATTTTCATATAAAATTATTATTTTAAAACGTTTATATTCAAATCATTTGAATATTGAAAATATTCATTTTCAATTTGGCCACGTATTACAATGCTAAATGGTATCTTCACTCGTATACTGTGCATATATCATATATCGGGTTGGAATATTACATTGCTCCAGGACTCTATTAGCCTCAAAACTATTAGGACAGTAACTTCTCTCCATATATATATTTAGCTGAGCATATACCTAGAGCAATAAGCCCTCCATAAGTAGTACACTAATACTTTGACTATATTAGTCGAGTTATCAGTGCACATGGTCTAATGGCTTCTCCCAATTAGCATAAGTGTTTTTTCAAGTGTGGTTTAGGTTTGGTACTTGCTCGGTGGATCATATCAATAAACAATTAGTTGGCTCAATGGTCTCGTCTTCATCACAATCATGGTTCCTCAACCCAAATGACCTTAAAGGAATAGTGGGGTGCTTATACATAATATTGGCTCTAGGGCCGAAACCATTATTAGACAATATTGGTGAAAAAAAAGGAAATAATAGAAAATCAATATGAACAATTCAAATAGGTTATCATGCATCATACATTTCATAATGTACCTCAAAGAAATCTTTACTCGGTTCTAAATGAAACTTAACTATATTGGAAGTCAACTCCTGAACTCACTAGGTCTTCTATGAACAATAGAAAAAAATAAATCTTCTGGAGCTCAAGGTTTTTCAATAGAAAGTTGATGGTTCTAAGAGAAATGAAGTGAAATATAACTTTTGGCAAGAAGGAAAAAGAAAAGAGATATTGTGAATTGTTGCATTTTGAGTGTGTCAAAGCCTTATATGTCCCTTTTTACAAAAGTTACCCTATGACATCAATAAAATCTCTATGCAGCTGATATTTCATATAAGAATCATCATTACTCTTACTATGTGATAAACATACGTAAAAAACAAAATGTACGATCATGGACTTTTACTATTCCAATTCACTGCATAACTATTTTTTACCATTGAAATACTCAGCTATTCTCACTAAAGCTCATCTTTGTCAGTGAAGTCACTCTTAGACTTTATCATTGAGGTGTTTTGCTTCTGCAGAGAAATCTTAAAATAATATTTTATTTGTTTTAAAAAAATTATTTATTATTATTTTTTTAAAATATTTTAAAATGTTTACTCATTTTAAAAATAATTATAAAATTTTTATCCATTTTATTCTTATAAATTGAAAGTGTATATTTTAAAAATTAATAATAAAGATAATAATAAATAAGTACATATAAAAATATAAATGAAAAATATAATAAAATTTATGAGTTGACAATTAATTAATAATATTTTCTTAAATTATATGAGAAAAAAAAATAATTTTTTTTTAAAATATGTCTTAGTTCGCTTAACAATATTTAAAATGCTTACGTGGTTAATTAATTTTCTCAAATTTCTTTGTTATTACAAATATCAATGCCCTGGAGTATCACAGATGCATAAAATATTACCATTAGACTGGCTAATTGAATACTTTGAATTGTCATTGAATTGTCATTATATATATTTTGTCTCATTATATTGGATTTCTTGTAGTGATATATACACCAGACATATCCTTAAGGGGCTACAGCTCCTAGCCCCGTGAACTTTCTTAATTTTCCATTAAAATTTTTTATTTTTTTCGCATTAATCCTTTAAATTTTTATTTTCATCTTTTAGCTCTAAAACTTATTTAATTGCTCCTTTTATTATAAAAAAAGTAGCTATTAAAAAGTTAATTTTATTTAGAAATAAATATCCATTTAATAATCTAAAAAAAATTAATAAAATAACTAATTTACTCTTTTATTTCTTAAATATGAAAAATATTTTCTTAATTTATACTGTAATTAATAATTTTTTTTTAATAATTTATAATAAAATTATTTCTATTTTAAAAATAATAATTTTTTTTAATAATTTTTTTTCATAATAAAGAGAATAAATTTTAAATTTATAAATTCTCTTAGATTAAAATCCCGAGTCTGGCACTTAATCCCATATAAATTGCAATTAATTTTTTAAATTATCTGTTTATTTTTAAAATTACTTTTTAGAATAAGAATCTTTAGATTATTTAATAGAATTGTGTTACAGTACTATCAAAATATGAAGTCAATAATTAGAACGGAGACCTTTATGGACTTCTATATATCTAATAGTTGCCAAACAACTATTTGTGATATTTCAACAGTTTCCAATAATTAAAATTACTATTTTCTATATTTTTGCCTAAAACAAGGAACAAACCCAAAAAGCTGTTATATATAGATTTTAAAAGTACCATCAACATCAGACCTGGAGAACCGTATAAAAAAAAAAACCTAAAAAGCATGCTTTATAGGCTGTGGAAGCCATCAACTCGCTTGATAGGAGTTTGATATATAGGCTGTTGCCGTCAATCAAAGGAGTTGAATGTATGGGCTATTGCCATCAATTAAAAAAAGTGATCATCACAAGTCAATTGAGAGAACTTTAGTATATTATTGAGTTGAGTGATAATTTTACACTGACATTTATGAGGGTCTCTACAGGGAGCAATGAAAATTTTAAAACCGCAGCTGGTAGCTGTAGACAGTTGTACTCATGGGTTTTTACTCAGCTGGATATCTTAATCAACTTGAATTTTAATTTTTGGGCTAGTGCGAACACTGCCCAATAAGAAAATGTTAATTGGGTGAAACAGGAAAGCAATCTAGTCAAAATAATAATTGGGTGTTTGTATATATATAGAGGCCTCGTGGGAGATAGAACGATCGATAGAAAAAGAGAGAGAGAGGAATATGGGGTTCAGTGAGAAGCAAGAAGCTTTGGTTAAAGAATCATGGGAGATCTTGAAGCAAGACATGCCTAAATACAGCATTAAATTATTTATGAAGTGAGTATTTTTGCTTTTTTTTTTTTTTACAAGAATTATTTTCTTCATCTTTTTTCTATAAATTCCATGAAGATAATATTACCTAGTGATATATTATTGTTCTACATATCTAATGTGATAATAAATTAAAAATAGTGCTATAGAGATAGCACCAGATGCGAAGGACTTGTTCTACTTTCTGAAAGACTCTAGGGAGATGCCAGAGGATAATCCTAAGCTCAAAGCCCATGCTTTGAAGAATTTCAAGATTGTGAGTATTTTTTATCGTTAAATGTTAATAATATGCTTCTTCTTCTTCTTCTTTTTTTTTTTTTTTTGAAAAAAAAAATTTAATTATTTGTAAGATATTAGTTCTTTAAATTTTTATATCTCATTCTCTCTTAAATATTTGATTCCCAACAATAGTCATTATAACAACATAGTGATTCACCACAAATTTATCCTTTTAAAAATTTTCTTAAAAGTTGTGTAAAAAAATTTTCATTACATATCAAATAATTAACTTTACTCCAAAAAAAAAAAATCCCAAAGAGTAAATTTGTATGCAATCGCTTAATTAATTCTTTCCCACATCATTATGTTTTTATAAATCTCAATTAAAAATTATATATATAGAACAATATATATAATAATTTTTATATTATTTTTGAGTCAATCCATATATTTTCTAAATTATATTAATATTTTGATATTATAAAAATAATAAAAAATAATAATCATTTGTATATATTAAACTATTTTAAGAAAATGTAAGTTAAATAAAAAATAATTAAAATTCGCTTAAAGTGTGAATCAACACACTAATCTTTTATAATTTAAGACTATTGACAGTTTAACTAATAATACTCAATATACCCTCGCCCTTTGCATGGGTTTATTTTATTCCATATTTTTCATTTCTTAAAATTAAAGTATTTCTAACATGTGGGATTACTTCATTTTGTTATTTTTTTACTTAATAAAAAATTAAGATGGATCCACAAATAAAATTATATATATCTATATGACAGATTTATATCCTAAATATAAATGATATGCAATCGACTCAAATCTCTATGAAGAGTGTAAAAATTAGCTATTAAAAATTTAAGTTATATCCTAAATTAGCTATGGATATGAATTATGATTATCATACCACAGACTATTTTAGTAGCTAGAAAATTTTATTTTTTAGTAAGACTAAAGAATTTAATTCCAAAATATTAGAAAATTAATTAAGCCAAATCTTAAAGATATGAATAGTTGTTTCAGCTTAAAAATTAATAAAATTTTGTCAGTTCATGCACAAAAATGTATGGCTAAAGCTTGGATGTATTTGATGCACTCTATGAATTAGATATTAATTTAATTTATAAATAAAAAAATCATATTAATAAAAAAACCACTAAAAAACAATTTTTAATGCTGACATTTTAAAATTAAATATATCATACATTTGATTGGAAAAAAAATTAAAATAAAAAATATCAAGGACAAACAATATTATTATTTTAAAGATATGATATTTACGCTATTAGAGCCGTGAATAAAAGATATATATCAAATGATAAATCTACTATCAACTCCGAAGAAAAAAAATATAAAAGTTCGCTTGAATAGGTTATTATTTGGAATTATTACATATTTAAATTTGAATTATAAATATAAAATTATAAAAATTAAACATAATAATAAAATTTCAATGTTCAATTATTTCAAATGAACTTTTAAAAAAAAAAATAACTTTTAAAATTCGAGAAATTGATTACTGTTTTGAATAATCGATGGTCTTACAAATGTTTATAATCCTATAAAGCTAATAGAGTAATTTAATAAGGGATAAATACGATATAGAAATATTAACAACTTCACGGTCAAAATGAAAGTTTTATAAAAATATGCTTTTTAAATTACTCATATTATATATTTTTTCTTTAATGTAATTTCTTATCAGTACTAGTAAATAAAATATTAATAGGTATTTTCTATAATTATTTTTTTTTAAACAAAATAATTTATTTTATTGCGAAAAAATATTTTTTTACAAAAAATTATAATTTTATTTATATTTTTTCATAAATTAAACTATTTTTTCCAATTTTACTTAATTGTGAAAAAATTCTAATTTTATAAAAATATAATTTATTTTGTAATATGATTTATTTTATACGAAACAATAATTTTATAAAAAAAATAATTTTATAATTATGAAAAAATATTACTCTTTTTAAAAAAATACAATCTTCTTATAAAATGTATTGTATAGGCAAATTTTTGTATTACTCTATTTTAAAACAAAGTATAAAATTTTATTTTTTGTAGTCAATAGGATAGTTATAAATAATAAATATAATTAAAATATTTAAAGTATTATAATTAAATTAATCTGTTATTACATTTCACTAATTAAAAATAAGAAATATTAGAATAATTAATATAGTATTTTAAATTTATATATCTATAAATTTTATAAAAAAATATTCTAATTTATGAAAAAATATTATAAGATTATGATTTTTTAAAAAAGAGCTTTTTTTTTTTTTTGTAATTATAAAGTTATTTTTCGTTTTCACAAAATTATTGTTTTGCAAAAAAAAAACAAGTCATATTTTCGTAAAATTAAAATTTTTTTCATAACTAAAAAATTATGAAAAAATAGTTTAATTTGAAAAAAATATAAATAAAATTATTATTTTTTATAAAAAATTATTTTTTTCAAACAAAATATATTATTTTGTTAAAAAACAAAGCAACTATAAAAAAAAACATCAATTTTAATATATTATTGTGTAAACTATCCAAAAGGCAACGACCACGCTGCTGTTGCCCATTCAATCCATTCTTGGGTCAAAACTCGATTGCTATAACTTTACCACACTACTATCGCTTTTTATTTTTTATTTTTTTATTTTTTTGAGATAAAACCAGCATTAAATCCTTTTTATCTTAAAATTCGTTTTGGTTGCTAACAATTGGTGAGTTGAAATTATATATATCATTTATATTATTTAGCGCCTTCAAATGTAACATTTAAATTTTTAATTATTCAACACTTTAAATGTGTAACATTTAAAATTTCAATATTTAATTTTTAGTTTTAGTATAAAATATTTTAAGAATAATTAAATTTTATATTAAATAATATCCCTATATAATGTAACTAAAAATAAATACTTGTAATATAGCTAGGAGAAACACTACTTTTGTGCGTATTATTATTATTTTCTTTATAATAAAATTTTATTTTTCAAACAAAAATATTAATATGACATTAATTTAATATTTTCATGTGTATTCTAAAAGAAAATCAATATCATGTAGCCATATTAATATTTAGTTATTATGTGGATAATATACTATAAGAATTTTAAAATAAAATAATAAATTAATAGTAAATAGTATACATATACCAAAATTTAATATACCTTATTAAATATATATTTAGCATTTACAACTAATTTATATATATATATATATAGATTGATAAATTTGAACAAATTAAAAAGATAAATTAATAATAAATGGAATACATATATTAAAATTTGGCGTACGTTAAGCATATATTAGATATTTGTAATTACTTTATATTTGTACATATTGCAAATTTAAAAAATTAAAAAAATAAATTAACAGTAAATAGTATATTTACACCAAAATTTAGTATATGTTAAGTATATATTTAGTATATATAATTACTTTATATATATATATATATATATATATATATATATATATATATATATATAACTAACAAAATTGACTTTCCTTGCCTAGCCTAGCATGGAATTGGTTGTGCTTCAATAAAAATAAAAAAATCGATAACGGGAGACGAGCATGGTTATTTGTTTTCTTAAAAGAATGACAGATGGGACTTGTAATTTTCTCTCTCTCCTGCCACTACACCAAATCTTTGCCATTTGCTACTTTTGTCTTCTCTTTTCTTATTACATTACCAATGCAAAAATCAAATTGACCAAGCCTCCATAATCTATCACTGTAGGCCCACATTCAGCTAAATTCAACTCATCCAAGCAACACATCACTTTAGGCCCCCATAATCTGTGATTCTATCACATTCTGCAATAACCAACTTTTTCAAGGCCCTTGAAGAAGACCCATTTGTTAGAAGCTCCAAAGCATGATTTGTAATTAATGAACAAGCTTCCAAATTCAAAATCTTTATACAGTTCATACCCCTAATTGCTTCAAGGGAACGATCATCAATCAAGCCAGACCTCCTCATATTTACTGTTTAATAATCCAAAGTCTATATTTTTCAAGGGTTTTTCTTCAATTTTGTGATCTCTTTCTCTGTCTATCCTTTTTGAACCCATAAAGCCATAAGGCAGGCAGGGGCTTAACATTTCTCTATCTTCATGTGTTTTTTGAACTTACATACAAACAGAAAATGAAACTTTTAGTTCTTCTTCTCCCATATATATATATATATATATATATATATATATATATATATATATATATATATATATATATATATATATATATATATATATATTAACAAATCTTTATTTAGATATGTGAATCAGCAATTCAACTCCGGGAGAAGGGTGAGGTAGTTGTAAATGATATCACTCTAAAACGTTTGGGTTCTGTCCATCTCAAGAAAGGAGCCCTTGACATCCATTTTGAGGTAAATATACTTATAACAGTATTATATAATTAGTTTGCTTATTAGAATTTAGAAATAAAATTATTATTATTATTATTATTACTATTATTTGTTTTTTAGGCAGTGAAAGGAGGACTGTTGAAAACAATTAAAGAGGCGGTTGGAGAGAAATGGAGTGAAGAAATGTGTAGCACTTGGGCAGAAGCTTATCATCAATTGGCTACATCCATCAAGGCTGAGATGAATAAAGAGGCTAATCTCACTCAATAATCTTAAAATCACTCTTAATTATTATTTACAACTACAATTGAATAAAAGAAATATTGGCATGTACTTTTTTTTTAATTTTTTATTTTCTGTCATGTTATCTGAAA
>CANTUT010000251.1:2500-10000 GCA_947687605.1 Reutealis trisperma | reverse complement strand
CTTTTCTTGATTTTAATCCATAGAAATATATGTTAGTGAGTGGAAAAGATGATTTAGTATGAAAATTATGTGATAGATTAGTGTATTTGGCATGGAAACTTCATAACTCTTCAAATGCACCTTAAATCAAATTATTGCTAAAACTTTGAATTCATCTAAAAAGACTTAAGAATAGTTAAATCTGATACTTAAGGAATAGATTCCAGCAATTGGAATCATTGAATTTGAAGAAAAATACATAGGTTGCTTCAAATCATCAATTCTGCCCATATGTTCAAAGTCCCACTTTAAGGCTTTTTTTTTTTCAATTTTATTACTTAAATGTGTTAGTTTAATATCAAATAACATGGAAATAACCTTAGTTTGAATTATAGAAACTCCCTTAAAGAAACCATGCTTGGCTAAACCATAGGAGGCAGAATTACCTTTGTTTATGCTTGATTTTTTTCATGATTTTGCATGCTGAAATGAACCATTTGCTTGGCCTTTAAATTTCAAATGAGTTGTGGAATATATTGTTGGCAATGTGAATTTATGTAGGGCAATTTGGGCTTCTTCCAATTTGCCCCAAAACTCTTCCAAAATGCAACTAAAGTCATGCCCACCAAGTGTTTGATAAAATGTCCCAAAGAAAATCCATGAACAAATGCCAACCAATGCTTGCTACAAAATTGTTAAGAAAATACCTAATATATAAATTCCATAATATATCATCCCTAAAGTGATAAATAGGTTATGTATGCCTAAATTGCTAATAAACATAAATGTAGTTAAATTAAACTAAAGAATTAAAGAAAACAAATTAAATGCTCAAAACAGAAAAATAAACATAAATCATGCATTTTATGCTATTAGTTTAAGTATTCTCAATAATGTTTAGTATTAAAACAATGTATTTTGCTTCTTTAGCGTCTAAGGATCAAGAAAAGGAGGTTGAGGATTAAGAGATAAAGCTTCGAGTTCCATTTTTCATTGGTGAGTAATATATGCATATGTATATATATGTTTATACCAAAATGAACTTATACCCTTATATGATATTTGCTCGTGAAATGCTCCTTGATGATCCTTTTGAATCTGAATTGCTTCCTTTTCATTGATTCCTTCTTGCTTTGGAATATCTTATTGCTTACATTGAATTTCGAATTGTTTATGGCAGACCTTTGAAACCTGTTTTGCTTCTTTGTAATTACATTGTTCGGCTTTATAGCACCTTGTGATATGTTCGAATGACTTTGATTCTTTAAATGAACTTATGTTGTTTAATTTCCTTTCTTTGAATTGAATTATTGAGTAAACCTTGTGATTTGATTAGATATCAAATGACAGAGCTACTCATCTAATGGAGTAAAAAAAAAAAAATTTTGCATCAGACATTGTGCACAATGAATTATAAACCCGAGCTAGGGAGGGTTAAGCCCCTAACCATATAGCTTGATCAACTATATGTGGGTAAAGCATGCTACCAAGATAGTAGCCTCTGCTTATTATAAATGTGTGATTAAGTGAACCCTATCATTTGAGAGTCAATATGATTGTCACCTTTACTTTCATGCCCTTATTTAAACTATTGCTTCTCTTTGCTTTTTTATCCTTTTCTATTTTGTATATGTATGTATGCATATATTATTCACTGGGATTTTATCTCATTATTTTAGTGGTTTATAAATTTTCAGGTGGTGAGTAGACTAGTGGTTCTAGCAATGCTTCTCCCTCCTGCGTGGAACCTATCATGTAATATTCATATTTATTTTGATGGTTGTAAATATTAGAAACTCCACGGTACTTGGTGGTTTAGTATAGTTTAGACTGGGAATTGTAATAAATATTAAATGTATAAATTATATGTAAATTAAATGAATATTAATGAATATCAGAATGTTTATTGTATATTTGTGGATGCTAATTGTTTAATATAACAATCCAGGGTTCTATGGGTTTAGGTGGCTTTAGGCTTACCCAATCCCTAGAACCATCTATCCCTAAAGTGGGATGTGACAATATATGTGTATATATATATATATATGTGTGTGTGTGTGTGTGTGCATTTGTGTACATACATATGTATAGACACATAAATGTGTGTGTGTATATATATATATGTATATATCTATATATATACATATATGTATATATATACATATATATATGTGTGTGTGTGTGTGTGTATGTATATATATATATGTATATATATATATATATATATATATATATATATATATATATATATATACACACACACATAGACATATATATATATACATAGACATATACCTGACAGGAGGTCATTTTCAAATGTCTCTAGAACCTCGTCTATGAGATCCTATCATCCTCCTAGAAGCTCTTATTCAGAGCCTTCTCGTTCTACTCCACCTCAAGCCTCAGCTCCTCCAGAGCCTGTTGTCAAGTCCCCTCTTCTCACAGGAGTCAAGAAAACAGAAGATGAGGTAGCACTTCCCCAGTATAAAACAGAAGAGCCACCTAGCTCTCCTCAGAGCCCAACTCCATCCGACATGGGCTATGATAAAGAAAGTATTGTGGGATTTCATTTGGTAGTTATAACCCGAGAAGAGACTCCATTCGAGAAATGGTTTCAAGTCCATTTCACAGAAGCATAATAGAAGAAGTACAAAAGTCTCTATAAAGCTTATTTAGCTAAAGATGGGTATAGAAAGTTCCCAGAATTCATTAAGCATTATTTTATGCTTACAAAGAAAAAATTTCCTGATTTTTCCTCTCAGAAGTTCTTGAATACTCTTGAGACAGCTTATAAGCTATATTAGACAGCCAAGAGTAAACCTGTTAAGAGTATTCACCCTCCACTTACAACACTTACCATAAAAGGAGAAAAAGGTAAGGAATTTACAGCTTCTCCTTTTAAGGGGGGAGAGGGGGAAAGGAAACTGGAAGAAGTAGTCTAACAAAACAATTTGACAAATTATACGTTGGACTCCATGGGATAGCAGCTTACAAGAATCGAAGCTCAAGTTGCTACAATCAAGCAAACTGAGTACATACCTCCCACACCAGCTAAAGCATCTACATCGGTAGACAACAGGGTCTTATTTAGACCTATGGAATCAAAGAAGCTGGATCTTAACCTTAACAAGGAAAAGTCAGCAGAAATGGTTGATGAACTGGTTAAGAGACTCACTACAGTTGGCTTAAAAGCAGATCGCCAGAAGAAGTAGGAGCCAGCAAAAAAGAGTCTAAACCCTCTTATTAAAGAGGAAAGGAAATCTGAATCTAGCTCTGAAGAAGATTCAGATGAAGATACAAAATCCATCCAGTCAGAATCTAGGTTTATTAGCAACCTAGAACAAATGTTTAAAGCTGCAAACAATCAAGGTGAAACCAACCAGATAAACAAAATCACGTATCCAAAAGGGGCAAATATGAAAGCAAAGCCTTATTATCCGAGGCCTTCACCTATTGATCTACAATTCGAAGATCCTGGATTCAACTATGTCCAATATGATGGTACTTCAATTATAGAATGGAATATTGATGGATACTCTGAGTATCAGATAAAGAATGTGCTGCACTATATGATGATGTATGCCAATGCATCTAAGGTTCACAACAATAACGATGTATCAGTAGCAATAGCCATAATCTCAGGATTCACTGGCCAATTAAAAGGTTGGTGGGACTTCTACATTTTACAACAAGGAAAAGATCAAATTTTAGGAGCTGTGAAGCATGAGACAATTACTCATGCCCTAACCCAGCCAGGAGAACAAGCTACTGTAGAATCCAGAATAGTTCCTGATGCAGTCAATACCCTATTATATACTATAGGGATTCATTTCATTGGCAGTGCAACGTCTTATTTAGATAAAACTCATGAGCAACTAATGAACTTAAGATGTCCAGATCTTTCTCACTTCAAGTGGTATAAAGATGTGTTCCTGTCAATACTATATACAAGAGAAGACAATGGAAGTAACATCTGGAAAGAAAAGTTCATTTCTGGATTACCGCCCTTATTTGCAGAGTGCGTAAGAGAAAGAATAAAGGCAAAGCATGAAGGAGGAATTCCATACACTCGATATACGTATGGAGAACTATGTGGAGAAATTGCAGCAGAAGGTATGGCTATTTGTAACGAAATGAAGTTACAAATACAGCTCAAAGAAAATTGAGCCACCAAGAAAAGAATTCTTGGAGATTTCTGTGAACAAATAGGTTATCCACCTATGTACTCTTCTTATAAGAAGAAAAGGTCTTTTAAGAAAGACAAATACTACCCAAAGAGACAATCGAGAAAGAGCTACTCAAAGGGTGATGCTAAATGAAGTAGCAAGAGGCCTAATTCTAAGGTCAAAGGAAAGTCAAAGCAAAAATCAAAAAAACAGGTAATCTGTTACAAGTGTGGTAAGCCAGGCCACTATGCTAACAGGTGTAAAGTTAAGCAAGAAATTCAGGCTTTGACTATTGATGAGGGTCTCAAGAAATCCTTTATCAAATTATTCATCAACGACATAGATTCAGAAATGGAAGATTACGAAATTAATGCACTAGATTATGCATCTAGTTCAAAATCTAAATCAACATCTAGTTCATTTGAGCCATCTTCCCCAAAAGGAAGTTGTGAAGGGAATTGTGATTACTACAAAGCTATTTGCCAGATGAATGGATTATGTGTCCTTACAAAGGAAAAAAACATGATACTGGATCTTATTGATTAGATCCCAGATGCTGAACGAAGAAAAGAGCATATACAAAAGTATCTTTAGCTTTATAAGGTTGATGGAGCATCTTCCTCACAAGTCAGTCCTATTGACAAGAAGATAGCGAAAAGGACTGAAAAACCTTATGACATTAAGGAGGTTATGGATAGTATTAAAGGAGGAATTTTAGCTAAATCAAGAGAACCAACTGTGGCAGAACTCAAAGCTGAAATTAATGAAGTAAAAGTAGAACTCAGGGAGCTGAAAGAAAGAGTTTCATTTATGGAACTGGTTAATAAAATTTCCAATGATCCAGAGGTTCCAGAGGAAGAAGAAAAAAGAGAAATAGCTCTTAATAGAGCTGAAAGAGATCCCCTGAATAAGGATGAGATTAATAATCTCCATTTTATTAATCTAGTGGATCAGGTGACCACACACAAGTGGCATACCTATGTCACAATTGTTGTCAATAAAGAATACTCCTTCAAGACCTTGGCCCTTATAGATTCAGGTGCCGATCTTAACTGTATCAATGAAGGTCTGGTCCCATCTAAATATTTCAGTAAGACAACTGAAGTCCTCAATACAACTGACGGTTCTCGTATGAAGATTAAATTCAAATTATCTTATGCAGCTGTGTGCAATAAAGGAGTTTGTTTCCAAATTCCTTTTATCATAGTTAGAGGGTTATCTCACACAGTGATCTTAGGCACTCCGTTTCTTCACATGTTATATCCTATCCAGAAGATTGACGAATAGGGTATAACTACGGTTAAAAAGGGAAGAGAAATTTATTTTAAATTTATCTCACAGCCCAAGATCAAAGAAGTGGACCTTATTCAAGGTTCAATTAAAAATAAAGAAAAGTTTCTAACTTCCTTATCCCAGGAAGTCCACTAGAAGAAAATTGAAGAACAGCTTATGAGTCCAAAGAAAAATTGAAGAGTTACAATAGCTTATGGCCCAAGAAATATGTGCAGAAGTCCCTAATGCCTTTTGGGCCCGAAGAAAGCATGTAGTCCAGTTGCCTTATGAGGCAGACTTTTCAGATAAGCAAATTCCTACTAAAGCCCAGCCCATTACCATAGGGCCTCGACATCTCAAAATTTGTAAGAAGGAAATTGCTAAACTCAAATCCAAAGGGCTTATTAGAAAGAGTTATAGCCCTTGGAGCTGCTCGGCCTTCTATATAGAGAATGCAGCCAAATTAGAGAGAGGAGTCCCAAGGATTGTGATCAATTACAAGCCTCTTAACAAGGCACTAAAATGGATTAGGTACCCAATACCTAATAAAAAGGATTTATTAAATAGACTCTACAGTGCCAGTATCTTCTCCAAGTTCGATATGAAGTATTGGCAGATCCAGATAGATGAGGTAGGCAGATATAAAATAGCTTTCACTGTTCCATTTGGCCATTACGAATGGAATGTAATGCCATTTGGATTAAAGAATGCCTTGTCTGAATTCCAGAGAATAATGAATGAAATTTTTAATGCTTATATAGCATTTTCAATTGTGTACATTGATGATGTGCTTATTTTCAGCACCAATTTCCATCAGCATTTCAAGCATTTAGCTACTTTTATTAAAGTATTTAAAAATGCAGGATTGGTCGTCTCTGCCAAGAAGATCAAGCTATGTCAGACCAAGATTAGATTTCTAGGTCATAACATAGAAAATGGAACAATCATTCCAATTGACAGAGCAATCCAGTTCACTAACAAATTCCCAGATGAGATTAAGGACAAGACTCAGTTGCAAAGATTTCTTAGGAGTTTGAACTATGTTGCTGAATTTTATAAAGAATTGGCTTATGACGCCAAACCCCTTATTTGATATGCTTAAGAAAACCCACTAGAGTGGTCAGAGGTCCATACTCTAGCAGTCAAAAGAATTAAGTCTAGGGGTTAGAGAGTTGCCTTGTCTAGCTTTGTCAAACCCTGAAGCATTTAAAATAGTTGAAACTGATGCGTCAGAAAAGGGTTATGGAGGAATCCTAAAGCAAATGATTCAGGGCAAGGAGCAATTGGTTAGATTTACCTCAGGTGTCTGGGTAGGACCTAGGGTAAATTACTCTACTGTCAAAAAGGAACTATTATCAATAGTTCTATGCGTCTAGAAGTTTGAATCATACTTGCTAAATCAAAAGTTTTTAATTAGGATAGATTGTAAATCTGCTAAGGACATTCTTATGAAGGATGTTAAGAACATTGCTTCAAAACAGATATTTGCTAGATGGCAGGCCATTCTTTCTGTATTTGATTTTGACATTGAATTTATTAATAGTTTTACTAACTCACTTCCTGATTTCTTAACACGTGAATTCTTAACAGGAAATGAGTTCAAGGAAGGAAAAAGAACCAGCAACTCCCACGAAAAGGACTTATGAGTCCTTTTCCCTCCGGCGGTCGAAGTCTAATGGAGGACCGCCTTAGAGAAGATGCTTATGAGCAAAGCATCCCTGCGACAACTAACAGAGAAAATATATTTCCTTATATCCAATCGCATATTATTTCTTATTTGTGGTTAATAGGAAATTTATGGATCTTCAACCTTATAAGGTTGCCAATAAATGTATCGACAAGCATGTTGATAATGGAAGAGACTGGAAATTCTATTAGGAGGTTCTCAGAGAAACAGGTTCTGTGGAGATCATTTCAACTATTCGGTGTGATCAAGACTATGCCTATTCTAAATTCATTATTAGAAAAATCATTTCATTAGAAGAATGGGGACGAGATCCTTTATCCAAGAAGGATTATCGTCGTCTTCCATCATTCTAAAAGACCATTAATTATTTTGATTATATCAAAGCATGGTCTGCTA
>CANTUT010000250.1:570000-600000 GCA_947687605.1 Reutealis trisperma | reverse complement strand
ATGCTGCTGCTGCTGGTGGTGGGCCTGTTTGTGGTGTTAGTTCTAGTGGTGGAGGAGGAGGGTTTAACGGTGTTGGTGGGGGTACGGCTCTGGTGGGTTTCATCAGCAAATGGGTATTGGAAAAGGTGGCTTGGGTACAGATATGTTGAATGTGAAGGACTTATGGGATTGGAAGACTGCATATAACTCCTTACATGTCGCCGAACGTTGCTCTCATGCATGAAATCCTTGAACAATCATCCTCTTATTTTTATTTTCTTATTTTTTATTTTCTTATTAATCTTAATAAATATTTATTTGAAATTATTGAATATTTTAAGGTTAGTTTCAATAAAAATATTTTAAAGTAAAATGATATAAAATTACAATGACAATAAATTTATACTTTAATAAAAATGTATAAAAAAATTCTCATATATAATTTAATTATGGGCAAAAAATAGAAGATTTTCCATATTGGGAGAATTATTATTTCTGATATTTCATTTTTCAAGGTACGAATACATTTAAATGTAATAAATGTGAGATATTGAAAAATTTGATAATATTAATAAGTTTCTTGACACAAAAATTTTCAAAATTTTTTCAGTTTGGTGTATATATATATATATATATATATTGAATAAATAGTATATGTTGGCATATTATTTCAATTTATTAACCAAAAGAACAGGCCTAAAAAAGGGTATATATTTGGTAACTGATTTAGTATATATATATTGCATATGTTACACATGTGTTTGGTATATTGTTTTGAGCAAATAGTATAAGTGTGGCATTTTTTTTTTCAGTTAGTTCATAAAAAGAACGGATTTTCAAAAAATGGTATATCTTTGGTATCTTTTTGTGTATATATGGTATACGTTATGTATGCTTGGTATATGTCCAGTATATGTTTAATATTTGGTATATACTTATATGTAGTTGGTATATATATATATATATATATTCTTTTCTTAAAGTACACCTAAGAAGATATGGTATACTTTACATATGTATTTAGTATTTGCAATTATTTTAATATATAAAAATACAAATTTGAAAAATTAAAAAGATATATAAACTAACAATAAATGGTACACGTATAATAAAATTTGATATATGTTTAGTATTTGTAACTACTTTAATATATACAAATTAATTTAATTAATTAAATTTAAATTAATTTAAAAATTAGTTAAATTAATTAACTACTTGTGGTGTACAAAAAATAATTCATGGATTTTTCTAAAACAATAATTAATTAATGCAAATAATAATAATAATAATAATAATAATAATAATAATAATACATTAAAGAAATATAGCAGCATCTGGTCTCACACCATCATCTCTATTTTTATAGTACTCCTCAGGTGGGCCCCCCTTACAACTCTTCCTCCACTGCTGCCGTCCTCACCGTCTCCACAACAATTTACAAAATCGTAAAAATTAAATAAAGGAAAAACAAATTCCACACTGAAGAAATAGGAAGCAGATAAAAATATATAAGAAAAAAGTAGTCTAATATTGTTGCAATAGGCAAGCCCATGAACTATAAAATTCATCATTTAGGGAAGCCCATCTCCATTCCCTTTTTTTTTTTTTTTTTTTAATAATTTTGAAGTTTGAACTTTTTCTTAATTTGAAGCTATTAAATTATAGAAATAGAAACTTCTCAATAAATACATGGTTATTCGGCTATTTCCCTTTTTTTTTTTTTTTAAGGGAAAGCTTGTTGGATAGTTTCATTTTTTTTATTCAATATTGAGATTAAAAAAAATATAATTTCTTTTTCTCCCTTTTTTTTTGGTCATTTATAGGCACCTGAATTAAAAAAAAAAGTTTAAAAATACAATCATTGTTCAATTAAATTTAAAATAAACATATAACATTGTCATTAAAACACTTTAACATAAAACACATAAATCATAATAACAACACAATTATAAATTTAATTTTACCACATAATTTAAAAAAAAAAAATGCATACTGATTTTATAAATTTTTTTTTATGTAAATTATAACTTTCTCATTACTATTAATGAAATAAAGTTTGAGGGAAAAAAAAAAAAAGAAGAAGAAGAGAGAGTGAGAGAGAGAGAAAATGACATATATACAACAACATCCCGAAACAATCTTATCTTTTGATTGCCAAATAAACATGATATAGAAATCATATAATATTATAATGCCACAATTGCTTTAAATATTCTATGAAAATAATTGTTTTAATATTTTCTGTTTAATGGTAAAACTTTAATGCAGTGTTTTCATAATTTGATCAATGATTGAACTAGTCAGTCACCAATTTATAGTTCAATCAGTCTGACTGGTTGAATCAATGGTCTGACCGGCTAAATAAAATTTTCTCTTTTTTTTTTTTTAATTAGTTTTCATTGATAGAGATTCAATCGGTTAAAACCAATAAAAAATTAGTCAAAACCGATCAAAAGGTGATTCAAATGAAAATCTAATTTTTTAACTGAACCGAACCAGACTGACCAATGATATTTAATTCAACTGATTGAACCAATTGGTCCGATCCGATTTTTAAAACATTGCTTTAATCATTCTTTTATATCGCTTAAAATTTTAAATAATGGTTTTCTATCCCTCTTTTCCTTTTGTATATTTAATTATTTATACACTTATCCCTTTTTTATATTTATAAATTTATTAATTTAATATTTCAACTTCTCAAATTTCGATATTATATTTGCATAATTAGTCATATTACCAATTTATCAACATAAGTTTACAGTTTTACAATTATGTTTTTTTAAATTGACAATTATTTTTTTTTCTTGTTTTTACAAGATTATCAATTATATCCTTAAATATAATCAGTTGCATGTTTTTAATTATTTTATTATTTCTCAAATTTCTTTTATTAAATTTTGTTTAAAATGGTTTAGATCATACTTATTAGAAGAATACTAGAAGATTTATTAATTGTAAGTTATTTAATTTTTATTACTATTACTATTATTTATTTTTTTTATTGAGTTTTGCATAAAATTATATAGATTTTTTTTATTCAAAATATCTTATAAGATATATTGAGTATAAAATTTAACATAAGTTAATTGTCTTCTTTTTTTAACTCCATGTTATATAGTTGAATATTTATTTTTATTTTTATAAATTGAAAATAAAAATTCTAACTTATAAATGAAGTCAAATTTCAAAAAAGAAAATAATTAACCATTAAAAATTATTTTTTATAAAAATTTTAATAAATAAAATTGTAAATTTTAAAGATTTAAAAAATGACCACATAAAAAGTGTGCAATGGTTGAACTAGCTAGAAAGAAAAGAGTCAAAATTTTATTTTTGTTATAAAATAAACAACAATTATAGAGAATAAAAAAAAAAAGAGAATAAAAGAAAAAATAAATTTTTGTGTGTATAACTTTATTAATTATAATACCTATTTATAAGTGTAAAATATTATAAAGATAGAAATAGAAATATAGTTCTATTTATATAAGAATATCTATCTATATAGATAGGATAAACATCCAATGATATCACAACATTCTTCGTTAGATGTCTATTATAAAAAATATGCCTCATTAAAATCTTACTAAAAAAATCCTATGGAAAAAAAAATTTAGTGAAGGAAAAAAAATATATTATTCTTGTAGAATTTGTGCCATAATCTATCTCCTTAAAATCCTTTCCTGGAAAAACCCATGAGACAAAATCTAGACTAAGCGAAAAAGAGTACAATGCACAAAAATCTCTCCCTCATGAAAATATGATTTCTAACAAAAATCTCTTAGTCGACATATATCAATTTTGTTCATCAATTTCTCAAATGTGATTGTAGGGAGTGCCTTTGTAAGCAAATATACCAAATTATCAATAGATTGAATTTGATGAACATCTAAAACTTTGCTTCTGAAGCTCATGTGTGAAAAAGAACTTTGGCGAAATGTGCTTGGTTCTATCTCCTTTAACGTATCATTCCTTGAGTTGTGTAATTAATACAAGCATCATTATCTTCATATAGCACTGTTGGACTTCCTTTATCTAATTGAAGATCATATTTTTCTTTGATATGTTGGATTATAGATCTCAATCATATACATTCTTTATTAGCCTCGTGAATTGCCAATACTTCAACATGATTAAATGATGCGACAGTCAGAGTTTATTTAGTAGAATGCCAAGGTATAGCAATGCCACCATATGTAAACAAGTCACCATTTGTGATCGAGCTTTATGTGGATCAGATAAATATCTAGTATCTGCATATCCGATTAATTCTGATTTCGAGTTATGCAGCTAAAATAAACCCATATCTAATGTACCATGTAAATAGTAGAATACTTGTTTCATAATATTCCAATGTCTTCGAGTCGGTGAAGAACTATATCTTGCTAATAAACTCATAGAGAATGCTATATTAGGTCTTCTACAATTAGTAAGATATATTAATGCGCCAATTGCACTAAGATATGATACTTCTGGACTAGGTATTTCTTCACCATTTTCTCAAGGACGAAAAGGGTCTTTTTTCACATCAGGGGATCAAACAATCATGGAAGAACTCATTAGATGAGATTTATCCATGTTAAAACATTTTAATATCTTTTCAATATAAGTTGATTGATGAATAAAAATTCCTCCAAATAAATGCTCGATCTATATGCCAAGATAAAATTTTATTTATCCCAAATCTTTCATTTCAAATTCATTTTTTAAATAAGTTACCACTCTGCAACTTTTTTAGGAGTCCCAATGATATTTAAATTATCAACATAAAATGCAATTATGCAAACCAGACTTTATTTTCTTAATAAAAACACATGGACAAATTGAATAGTTAGTATATCCTTCCTTCAAAAGATATTCACTAAGGCGGTTATACAACATTCGTCTAGATTATTTTAGTCTATACAAGGATCTTTATAGCATAATTGAATACATTTCTCGAGATTTTGAGCTATGTGCTTTAGACATTTTTAGTCCTTTAGGCACTTTCATATATATGTCATTATCAAGTGATCCATACAAATAAGTTGTAACAATGTCAATAAATCACATATGAAGTCCTTCTAAACTTGTCAGGCTTATTAGAAATTTAAATGTAATTGCATCTATAATTGGAGAATAATTTTCCTCATAATCAATGTCAGGTCTTTGTGAGAAACTTTATGCTATAAGTCATGCTTTGTATATCACAATTTCATTTTTCTCATTGTGTTTATGCATAAAAAAACCATTTATAGCCTATTGGATTAACATTTTTAGGTGTTAGAAAAAGGGCCCAAAGACTTGGCATTTTTCTAATGAATTTAATTCTGCCTGGGTTGCATCTTTCCATTTTGGCCAATCATCTCTATGTTGACATTCGTTAACAGACTTTGGTTCAATGTCCTCACTTTCTTTGGGAT
The DNA here is from genome assembly GCA_947687605.1 of Reutealis trisperma. Lineage (NCBI taxonomy): Eukaryota > Viridiplantae > Streptophyta > Magnoliopsida > Malpighiales > Euphorbiaceae > Reutealis > Reutealis trisperma. The sequence goes on along the minus strand of CANTUT010000250.1, from coordinate 594,616 downwards.
TGTCAATTAATATATGAGATTTAGTAATTCTTTTTGGATCACAGAATGCATCTGACAATTGGTTTGCTAAACTTTACAAATAAATGATCCTTTGAACTTCTAATTCACATTATTTTGTATAAGGATCAAGAAGATTTAATGATGGCTCACTCCAAACAATTTGTTTCTCTAATTGCTTGTTCTCTCCCTCTCAGTTTTTGGAAACAGAGCCTTATTAAAATGACAATCATTAAATCTCACAATAAAGACAACCCTTGTTAATGTTTCAAAATATTTAATTATAAAAGGAGATTCATATCCAATGTAAATACCCAATCTCCTTTGAGATCCCATTTTATACGATGTGGGGGTCAATTGGGACATAAACAATACATCTAAAAGTTCTCAAATGGGAAATATTTGGCTCCTAGTCAGAAACCAATTGTAATGATGAAAATTTATGATAACTAGTTGGCTTAATGCATATAAGAGTTGCTGCATGTAAAATTGCATATCTCAAATAGAAATCATGAGGTTTATTTTTATAAGCAGTGGTCTAGCTATTAATTGAAGATGTTTAACAAAAGATTCTACTAGACCATTTTGAGTATGAACATAAGCTACAAGATGTTCAACTGTGATTCCAATTGACATGCAATAATTATTAAAGGTCTTGGATGTAAATTCACTAGTATTATCAAGACGAATTATCTTAATAGAATAATTTGGAAACTACTCTTAATCAAATTATTTGAGCAAGTAATCTAGTAAATGCTAGATTTCGAGTTGATAATAAATACACATGTGACCATCTTGTTGATGTATCTATTAACACCATAAAATATTTAAATGGTCCACATAGTATATGAATTGGTCAACAAATATCACCTTGTATATATTCCAAAAATTTAGGTGATTCATTTTCAATTTTGCTTAGTGAAGGCCTAATAATCAATTATCCTTTAGAGCACGCTGAATACGAAAATTCATTACATTGAAGAATCTTTTGGTTCTTCAATGAATGACCATATGAGTTCTCAATGATTTTTTTCATCATTGTGGGTCGAGGATGACCTAGTCTATCATGCCAAACACTAAAAGTATTTAGGTCTATAAACTTCTGATTTACTACCACATTTGTTTCAATTGTATACATACATGTGTAATATAAGCCAGAGGAGAAAACATGTAATTTTTCCAATACACATTTCTTGCCCATTACGAGGGTTATAATATAGAGATATTTTAAATTTCTCATTTTTGTTGGTTTAATATGATATCCATTTCAGCGAATGTTTTTAAAACTCAATAAATTTCTGTGAGATTTTGGAGAGAATAATGCATTTTTAATAAAGAAATATATCCCTCCAGATAGTAATATATTAACTCTTGTGGAGCTTGAAATTATTCTTTTACTATTAAATATTGTATTAGCATAAATTTCTCTCATTGTTAGGTGAGAAAAATATTTCTTATCTTTTAATATGGTGTGCGTGGTTATATTATCTGCAAGATATGAGTCTGCATCATTTGTTCTTAATCATACTAATGATTGAGTAGGATCCACAATATCTTTATAAAAATAAAACATATTTGTAAGAAACAAAATAATAACTCAATATAAATCATTAATTAAAATCAATCCAAAAATACTTTAAAACAAATAAGTCATTAACACTTTAAACTACTGTTTAAATCGAAAAATATAAACCAAACTAAGGAACTAAAAAAAAACATAATTTTAGGCTTTTGCATTTTCAGTGTCAATCAAATGATCAATTTTTCCTTTAGGATTCTCAAAAAAATTCGATACATCTAAATGTGTAACATTAATAGAGTTATCACCAAAAATATCATCATTTTCTTACAAATTTTCTTCTATTTTTTTGCCAATGACTTTTGATAGAGATCATTAAGATGTTTTGGTGTATGACAAATACTAAGATGTTTTGGTGTATGACAAGTACGAGACTAATGCCCTTTCATGCCATGTCATTGATTTTCTGTATTTTGCTTTAATCCATTATTTTCTTTTTCTTTATAATTTTTCCACTTTCTGGTAGGAAGATGCATTATTATTTTTATGACCACTATGATTGCTATAATTATGATTTCGGCCATAACCTTGGCCACATCCTCGACCATGATTATTTTTTCGTCCTTTTTCTCATCCATGCCCAACATTATTATATGTTGTCTTATTCATTTCAAGGAATGGTGCAGAACCAGTTGGATAAGTTTCATAATTTTTCAATAAGAGCTCATTATTTTGCTCAGCAATAAGAAGACATGAAATTAATTAAGAATATTTCTTAAAACCTTTTTCTTGATATTGTTATCGCAGAAGCATATTTGAGGCATGCAAAGTAGTAAATGTCTTTTTTAACATATTATGGTTAGCAATGTTTTCTCCACATAATTTCAATTTAGAACTAATTATGAAAACTACACAATCATATTCACTTATAGTTTTAAAATCTTATAATCGTAAATGCATCCATTTATAATGAACTTTTAGAAAGATAATCGATTTATGATGGTCATATCTTTCTTTCAAATTATTCCAAAAAACTAATAGATTTTTAACTGTTAAATATTCAAGTTTTAGTCCTTCATCAAGATGATGATAAAAGAATATCATCTTTTGGCGCGATTTTGTTGAGATTCTCAATTTCTATCTTCGGTTGTGTTTCCAAGACCTATAACATACAAATGTATTTGACCGTCTAGTATCCACGACAAATAATTCTTGCCCATGATGTTGAAGGCTACAAATTCGAGTTTCGTCAAATTTGACATTATCCATACAAAAATAAGTAAAATGTTAATTAGAATCGTAATTAAATCAGTTTTTTAAAAATTTATAGACAATATATTTAGTTCTTTAGGGATATAAGTTATTAATTTTTTAATGAATTGGGATACTATATTTTCAAGAATTCAGGATACTTAGTTCTTCAGTAACTTAGGATCAATTCTTCAGGAATTTATATCTTAATTAATTAATTTAATTAGTTCTTCAATAATTATGTATAATACTAGTTCTTTAAGAACTATAATTTAAAATACAAGTTTATTAGGAACTATATATAATAGCAGTTTTTCAGGAAATAGAATTTAATTAATTAATATCAAATAATATATCTATAAATGAAATTACTATTATAAAAAAATTAAATGTAAAAGAAATTATATAAAAACGAAACTCAATAAGAAGTTCTGTAACTAAAAAAAATTATCTGAATTTTTTTTTTTAAATTATTATAATCAAAACTTTGCACATGAACATCGAAAATGTAAACAGAGTAAAAAAGTGCACATGAATTACAAAACTACCATAATATTATAAGCGTGTTCATAAAAAATCATTAATATGGTGGACATTACAAATCATTAATATATTTTTATAAATCATTGTATGTAAAAAAAAAAAAAAAAAAAGCTTTTTCAAAACAAATCGTAAGGGAACATAGCTTTTAATTAAAAAGTTTAAAATACTTGATTTTGGAATAACAAAAAAAGATTTTCAAAACACACGCGCACACACAAACACACAATAATAATTTTACATACTTTAATTTTTTGATAGCAGCTCGTGGCAATAGTATATTATAAAATAAAAAATAATTATAGAGAAAAGAGAATAAAATAGAATAAATTTTTGTATATATAACTTCATTAATTATAACACTTATTTATAAATATAAAATATAATGAAAATAGAAATAAAAATAAAATTCTATTTATATAAGAATATCTATCTATATATAAAGATAATATAGACGTCCAATCTTATCATAACACTTAAATATTATCACAATAATTTTTAATTAATAAAATTTATTAATAAAACCCAAAAAATCTATATCTAGATACCTATATAAAAAGAAATTATGGCTTTTTTCATTTTTAATTATAACCATTCTATATACTTTGATTACTATTATTATAAAACTACTAATTTTAATTTTTATCCTAAATCATGTGTTCATGCTGTAAAGGTATATAAATAAGTGATTTTAAAAGATAAAAAAGTATTTTAGTATAATAATTTTCAAGATTATAGAAAATTTTAGAATTTTATAAATTAAAATTTAGAATTTCATGTACTCATATATAATAAAAATAGAACACAAAAGGCTAAAATATGAAGTTGTTAATAAAATTAGGGACAAAATTGTTAAACTTTAAAAATAATTTTATCAAAATTCGATCCCCTCTCATTAATATAAAACTAATATTATTTTTAATTATTACTTAGTTGCAATTGACACTAATAAAATTTCAAAATTAAGTTATAGCGTTCGACTACAACTAACGCTAAAAAATATATAAAATGTATTTGAAAAAAACACAAAAAAGATTGAAGAAAATTATGTAAATTTGCCTATTGCCATAGATTTTGTTATGGGGCTGCCTAACAAAAATATAAATATTAGAAATTTCGATGATGAAATTTTAATAAGGGGTTTAGAATATGAAATCGCTAAGTTTTCATATCAGGATTTCGGCATGAGAACTGATTAAGTGGAGTGTGTGGAATTTATATAAAGAGTAATAGATATAAATATGACTAATCTTCATTGATAGTACCTGAATTATTGATCAAATAATACTATGATTTCTGAACTTCAATTTTTAACAGTAAACCTCTGACTTCAACTTAGGAACACCATGGTTATTAAATTTTAATTTGTAAAAATAAATCTTTTGATTTTCGATTTCAGTAATACTATAATCTATGAACTTTAAATTTAGTAACAAAAAATCATCTCCTGTCATCTGCCTTTAAACACTCAAATGAAATGTTGACATGCCATTCCATATGTAAAATAAAAAAGAAAAAAGCTAGTTCATTAAATGCACATGTTGACCGCTATATTTGCAAATTTTGGTAATTAATTTTCAATAGTAAATTAAATTTTTATTTAGATTTTAACTCTGTCTTTCTCTCTCTCTATCTCTTTTTCATCGAGTGGAAATTTTATGGTAAGCTAAATCATCTTTCAAAACTATCTTAAATTTTACAACTGACTAAATTTAATGAGAGATAATATGAGGGGTTAATAATTCAGAGATCATAAGTGAAAATTAGCTGTATATATATATATATATATATATATATATATATATATATATATATATATATATATATATATATATATATATATATATATATATATATATATATATATATATATATATATATATATATTATCTTTATACTTGCCCTTTACCATTCACGAAATTGATAGAATTGAAAATTCGTAGTGAATGGTGAATAGATGATCTGATAGATGGTTTTACTATGCTCTTATACAGAATTTTGGGGATCAACGTTCCAAACCGCATTCTCAAAGAAACATGATTATTGGAGAATCTCTATTTGCCTTCAGTTGGTTATTCCTCTCCTCTTCTTCTTCCTTTTTTTTTTAAAAAAAAAAAAAAATTAAGCAAAAATTAAAATAAGATACACATATAATTTTTGGCCAATTAAGAAAGGAAGAATATGAAGAGACCTACTTGATTTGGTAATCAATTAAAATTTGAAGATTTGAAATTTCTTTGGTTTTGTTCCTTGTCAACAGAGAACAGCACGAAGAAGATGAAAAGAAAGAAAATTATTATTGAATGTTTTTGATGCTGTAAACCTAATACTAAAACAAATATTTTAAGGACACATTTATCTATTTGGGAAAAATTGTTCTGGTATTAACAATATTTGCTCGGGCAATATCGCCTCCAATAATAATAATAATAGGAAAGGATATATATGTATACATGGCTGTGTAAGTGTGTTTGTGTGGTTAAAGTAGGGTTAGAGTATACATATATGGAGAGAGAGAGGAAGTTTCTTAGGTTATTTTGTTTTAAAACAAAGTAATCTATTTTGTTGCGAAAAAAATAATTTTTTAATGAAAAATTATAATTTTATTTATATTTTTTCGTAAACCAAATTATTTTTTTACAATTTTACTTAATTGTTAAAAAAGTTTTAATTTTACGAAAATATAACTTATTTTGTAATATGATTTATTTTATACAAAATAATAATTTTATGAGAAAAATAATTTTATAATTACGAAAAAATATTACTTTTTTAAAAAAAATACAATCTTTTTATAAAAAGTATCGTATAGATAAATTTTTTGCATTACTTTGTTTTAAAAAAAGGTATAAAATTTTATTTTTTATGGCAAATATGATAGTTATAAATAATAAATATAATTAAAATATTTAAAGTATTATAATTAAATTAATATGCTATTATATTTTACTAATTAAAAAGAGAAATACTAAAATGATTAAAGTAGTATTTTAAGTTTATGTATCTATAAATTTTATAAAAAATAGTGTAATTTACAAAAAAAAAAATAAAAAGATTATAATTTTTTATTAGAGAGCCATTTTTTTGTAATTAAGAAATTATTTTTTTTTTCTAAAAATTATTATTTTATAAAAAATAAGTCATATTTTTGTAAAATTAAAAGTTTTTTATAATTAAAAAATTACGAAAAAATAGTTTAATTTATAAAAAAATATGAATAAAATTATTATTTTTTATAAAAAATAATTTCTTTTTTGCAAACAAAATAAGTTACTTTATTTAAAAATAAAGTAACCATTGAAAACACACGTGCGCGCGCGCATATATATATATATATATGTGTGTGTGAGCGTGTGTATGTTGTGTGGCTGCCACTTGAAGAAAAGTAAATTCTCGGCCGCCATTTGAAGAATAGCAAGAGTATTATATTAAAAGCATAAAAATAGTATACTTTTGTTAATGGGAAATTATATGGAAATTATATGTGAATTGGAGTGCTACTTTCAATTCTGAAAATTTTTTGAGATAAATTATCAAAATTATTCTTAGTGCATTTCAATTAAGTTTTGCCAAATAAGTCACATATTTAATTCATGGCCTATTGAAGTTGGTTTTAAATTCATCAAAGGAAAATTAGTGTTTATTAGAATACGTTATGATTTTAATTTATGAGGCTATTTATTTTTTTTCAATAATTAGGTAAAATTTTATTACAAATATTTTCAATCCTAAATTTATTTTGACTGGTGGAATAATTAAATTCATGGACATCTAATTTTGTAGTTAGGTAGTGGATTGGAGTTGTATAGTGTGATTTCGAAATTTAATAATTTAATATTGGCTTAGGAATTCAATAGTCAAAATTTGATATTATTGTCTACTAGATGTTATGTTTAATATATTTCAATTTTAAGATGATCCAACAGTCAAATCAATTTTTATTAAATGTGTGGTAACTATCTGATTAAAGGGTTTATATAGATCAGTCTCTAAATGATAATTGAATAGAAATTTGAAGGTGGAAATGATGTCTTTTTAAACTCAGATTGATATATTAGCTAGTTGTTAAAATTTTGTTTAATTTGAAGTTATTTTTGGGCGTCTAGAGCAGATTGAATCTTTGCTATCATAATGGGTACTAAAGGGAGAAAAACTTGGATTTGGGTGTTGTATTGCATATCATTTGCATATGATGTAGTCTATAATATTTAAATACATTAATGCATATCATTAAAAAAGTTAGGATTTACTTGTTAATATAAAATATATGCATTCAAGTGAAAATTTTGTTATATTATTTATAAATGATACTTAATTTAAGGTCTTACAGGTTATTTGATAAGTCTGGCAAAATTTTTTTCATTATGTTTGCTGTAGGACAATTATTTGAATGATAGTTGTGGCTATGAAAATGCTAAAGTTGGCATTTGAACTTAAGGTCTTATTTGAATATGTCATGTGAAATGTAAATTGAATATGTTACTAAAATCTTATATGAAATTAAGGATATAAGTATATATTATGTGAAAACTTAAATTGTGAGTTGTTGCATTGTCATAAATGATATATGAAATGATTGGAAATCACTTAAAGATGTGTACTTGTGATCTAATGTAAGTAATATGGTTAGAATTTCCTTACCATATGTGTTCTTACTGTGCAATATAGTATATGCTCAATCCTCTATAGACTTTTGCTTAGCAGATTATTGTTAATTGCAAGGCTAATTTTTTTCCATCCTTAGAGCCATGCCAGGTCTAAAATATTTTAGTTCAGTTTTGTGATACCCCATTCTCGGTACTTTGCCTCATTGCTTATCAGCAAGCTAGCATCATTTTGAGTTACCAAGGCATAATAGTCCTAAGGAATGGGTAAGTTTAAGGCCATTGATCACCTCATAGAACTCTTAATTTCTCTGGATTGAATTTCTTATGCATCATATTTAAATATTCAAAGACTTATATGGGTCTGATTTATCATCATTTTTATAAGACTGATTCTACTTAAAAATAAACTTCCTCATTTTATTCATTTAAACTACTTCATACACAGTGTCACTTACCTATATATATTCTATTACATTCTAACGGTTCACCATGAAATAAGATTATAAAAGAAATTCTAAGATTCTAATATATCCTTTGATTCTAACATCAAGTACCTTCCTCCTTATGATTGGTTTTTCTTTGTTGGATTTTCCAATCATTCTCATCGTTGGGTTGGTACTACATCTTTGTTTCTTTTTGGTTTATGTTTCTTTTGATTTAGTTTCTGAACATACATTTAATAAAAATGGGTCTGATTGTTTGATAAGGATCTAGTGTTTTAGAAAGATATTAGGTCTAGTTTAGTTTTGGAAGGTTTTGATTCCTCTTATTCTTCGGATTCGTGATTGGGTTTAGATATTGGATTTTGTTTGTTATTCTGGCCTTCTTTTTTTTTTTTTTAATGAAGAGGAAATTGAGTCTTGGTCCTTTTCTTGGGGTGTGCAATCTCTTTGAAATTTGGCAAGTGTTAATTTCGTGACTCATTTTGATTTTGGATCTATTTTGTTGTTTGGTTGCGAATGTTTGACAGGGAGGGTAATGAAGGGTCTAGTTCTCTTGCTATTTGAATCAAGTCTGGTCTTTACCGTATTGTGTAATTGATTGTTCGATTTTGGCTTCTCATGTTGTTTGGTTGTGAGTGTTTGATGTGGAGAATAATGAAGGGTCTAGTTCTGTTGCTATATGTGATTATTACTCTATGAAAATGAAATAAACAAGAAGAAGATGATACATGAGTCATGAGTCTAGTTATTTGAGTGTTCCATTATTTTTTTATTTGTGATTCTGGTTGCCTCATTTTATTCTGATTCTCTATTTTTCATTGATTTTTCCTTTGTGGGTCTGTGAATGTTTTTGAGAAAATAAGTGTTGTTGGTGGTTTGATTTTGCCTAAAGAGTTTTGACATTCAGATGGGTCTATTCGATTAATGTTCTTATTGGGTTTCTACTATTTTAATAAAATTTTGATATTTGGTCTGTGAATCGAATTCTAATTTTGCACTTGTTGAACCAATTTTTTGATATGATGATTAAAACAAAAAATTAATAAATTTTTATATGTTAAGTATTTTAGTCATCGAGAGGAACTCTTTTAATGGTAGGGGGACAAAATGCTGTATCCTGTCGTGAATTACTCTCATCGAAATATATTTTCATTTTGGTATTAGAGTGCAAAGGGAAGAACCCATAATAATATATTTTTCTTAAAAATGAAAATTAAGTTCCTTTGATTTTAATTGGAAAATGAAATGATGTTTGATTTGGGCTTAAATTAGAATAATAATTTTTAATCATCGATTTTTTTTATCGGTTCTTCATATATGGCTTTTTTTTAAAAAAATTAAAATTAAAATTAAACGATAAAATAGAGTCACTTAAAAAAAAGCCATGATGATACCAATTTTGAAAATGCATAAAATTTTAAGTTGAAGTGATTCAAGTTGTGATTTTTTTTAAAATAAATTTTATAAATTAATTCTAACCTTTTTTAAAAAATAATGAAAAATGAAAAAAAAAATTAAAATTAAGCATTTTGGTTAATTCATTTGATTCGTGATTTGATAATTCAAATTTTGAAAAATGATTTTTTTATAAAATAAAATTGGTCATTTTTTGTTAATCCATAATTGCAATTTAATATATTTATGTTGCCATAAGTAAATTGCTCCTTAGCAAATTTTTGAAAAATAATATCCTGAGTGTTTTCCTTTTTTTAAAGAAAAATAATAATAATTACCTTTTTCAAGAAAAAAAAAATTGATTTTGCAATTACCTTTTCGGCAATGACGAAATCATATACATAAAAATAGAATTGTTTAGGTTGACACGCTTGATTTAATTTTCTAAACGTGAGTGTGTTAAAAATTTAAGCTGCTCTCAAAAAATTTTCTAAAAACTAAAAATTGAGCGCACTAATTTAAAACAAAAATCATTTTAATTTTTGATGTTTCTTTTTATTTGTTTCTAGTTGCAAGTTTAATTTTGAAACTTAAGGATGAGATAAAAAAAAATAATAATAAGCACAAGTTACAAGTTCAGTTCAAGAAGTTTTCTTATTTCTTTTGTCATTAAAAACTTGTAATTTTTTATTTATTGTATATACGTAATAGATAATATTTTGGTAATATTTTTTTTCAATGATGTAACAAATTTAAAATATTTTTGTATTAAGGTTCTCTTATTTAAAAATTTATTTTCTTATTTTAGATAATTATCTCATTTCCTTTTTATATTTATAAAAAATAATCATTTTGAGTCAAAATCAAAATTAAACTTTATTTTCTTAATTAAATTCATTATGGATTCAATTCTCAAATTAATAAAATGATTATTTTTCATATTTTAATTAAGCAATAATGTTGCACACTAAATAAATAATAAAAGCAAAATATTTCAAGGCTAATTTAATATTTTAAAAAATTAATATACATGATGCCTAATACCTTCTTTATGCATATGCAATTCTCAAACTCAAAAATTTGGTTTTATAGACCAATTTTTCAAAAGTTTTCAACTTAATTTTTTAAAATAAATCAGTTAATGGCAACTTTATTTTTATACAAAATTTAAAATTTATACTTTATGTCATTCGTATTGCAGCATCAAAAATATTATCATGAACATAATAAAAAAATATAAGCAATTGAAACATTACGCGTACGTGCACGCACACGCAAGCGCGCGCGCACGCATACATATATATATATAATTCCTGTAGGGATTATAAAATCATAATACGACATCATTTTTATAAAATATTCTTTTCATAAGTTGACAAAAACATACTTTCCTTAGTCGAGTTTCTTTTTTCAAATCACTGCATACCTCATATTTTTATGTAATTTTAAAATTATTAAAAAGTATATCTTTATAATTTTAATTAATATTTTATTAATTTAATAACTTCATAAAAATAATTAAATTCATAATTTCTTTAATAATATATTTTAGAAATTAATTAATAATAGTATGAAAATATTTATTTGTATTTCAGTTAATTATTTATATAAACAGATTTGATTACCCAGTATCTAATGTGCTAAACTTATATTCTATTTAAATTTGAAATGATTAGTTATTTTTAAATTTATACTTGTTTAAAATTCGTTTATAAATGCCAAAACTTTATATTGTATCAATTATAATCAAATATTCGAAACAACTTTTTTTATTGTTTATATTATTCTCAAACCCATGAATAATTCATCATTTATTATTTAAAATCTAATTAATATTTGCATAAAAAATTTGATTAACAAGAATTTTATCCACTAGTGCTAACTATTGTTAATATAAAAGTGAGGTCAATATACTTATAAGAAATTTATTCAGGTAGATATTTCAGTTTATTAAATTTAAATTTTTTTTAGTAGGGGAAGAAAAATCTAATATAAATTTTTTATTTAGACCATAAATACAGTTATTATTAAGCTATACTTTGGCGTACTATTTATTATTATTTTTAATGCATGAAATACACATATTAAATTACAATAATAACTATATAAGAAAAAAAATATAATAAATGTTGAAAATGAAAATAAAAATTGATTAAATCGTAGTCAATGAATTTAAAAAGCTAGTTACAACCATCTATGAATATGAACAAGGCCAGGTATATCATTATTATAAATATCATTATTATACACAAAGGGGTATTTTGGAAAAAAAGTCATGGTTAACTGATGGTGTAGATTTTTCCCCATAATCCAATGGTCTATACATTTCAAGGGCGTCAGTGTCCGGCAGCATCCAAATCTATAATTATAATACAATAGAATAAAATAAAATAAAATAGAATAATAATAATAATAATAATAACCAACGAGGTTTGATCTAGTTGATTTCCTCATTTTCTTTAAAAAAATGAAAAGTATACATTATTGGTTTAATCGAATTATTGGGTTCGATTCGAAATTGATGGCTTTGGTTTAATAAAATATTTAAACAGAAACTATAACTGATTTTTATGGTTTCAGTTTCGATTTAGAACCGATTGGTTTTTAATTTCAGTTTCGGTTTGAAATTGATTTTTATATTATAATCTAAGACTAGTTTTGAACTGATTATTTTATTACACTAATTTTGATTAAAAAATAAATATAACATAATTGAATAATTTAAAATAAAATTTTAATAAACATTAAAATTTATTAAAATATAATTGTATATTAAAAAAGGCTTGCACTTAATTTTTACATTAATTTATTTAAACATAATTGTACTACCGATTTAACCAAATAGTTGGTTTCAGTTTGAAACTGCCGATTTTAATTTTTGATCTGATTTTTATAGAAACCGAAACTAAAACTAAGCTCCTCATGATTTTAGTTATAAACCAAAAAACAGTTTTAATTTTGGTTTTATTCAGCTAATTTTAATCTGGTTCAACAGTTTGATTTTGGTCACCCTAATGAGAAGTGGAAGGTCCCCTTAATGCTAATAATAATAATAATAATAATAAATAGAATATAATAATCTATAACTATAAATAGAATAAAATATAAAATCCAATTATATTCCTCTATTTACAAATTATAGTCTATATTTTCTTTTTAAGATATCTAAAATAAATAGTCTTTTTTTTCAAGTTGAATTTATTATTGTATTTTCAAATATATCATTTAGTATAATTATAATTAATCACAGTATTCTACAACAATTAATACAATTTGTAGTCACAATTAAGATAAAATAGTAAAATAAATATAAATACTTAATTTTTATACTAAAGTAAATTATAATTTATAAACAGAAAGAGTAATAAAATAAATATAGACAGAAATAATACTATAAATATATCACGCTGCATAAAAAAAAGTAAAAATAATAAAATATGTGATTTCAAATCAAACATCATATCACAAATTTCAATTTAAATATATATTTGTTTTCAAGTTTGACTAAATATATATGTGAAAAATATTTATTTAAATTTATTTAAATTGATTTATTTCAAAATTTTGATTTTGTTCATGTAAATTATTAAATGCAACAAGCGATATGATTAAAAAAATAAATAAAAAGGTAACTTTTTTTTTTTTTCCAAACAAAAATAGATTTCAACCATTAAATAGAATTCGACTGACATGCATCGTACAATAACAATTGACCAAACTTTGGAGGATAAACAATACTCCAAGCGACAGGTAACGTATTGTTCAATATGTTTTTTGCAATCCAATCAACATCTATGTTGGCTGCTCTATTAATCCAGCAAAAACAAATAAAATAAAATAAAATAAGGCTTGTAAATTCTTTATCTCAGCCACCAAAGGTTGAATTTTCTGCTCACTTAAAATGAGTTTGGTATGCCGTAATGAAAAATAATCAAATTAGTTTTATATTAGAAATTTATTTTCTTGTATGATCCATTTATTTCAAAAGGAACAGAAATGGCTGCTATTAACTCTTTGTTATCTGAGTCAACTATAATCTTTGAGAAATCTGCAATTCTCGCGTGGCGAAGAGCTAACAACAATGCCTTTTCTTCTGCCATCAAGGGAGATCGAGCTTTTCTTCTATAAGGAATACCATCAATCAACTGTCCACGGTAATCTCTAAAAATGGCAGCAAGACCTGCATTTCCTGTTGTACTGCTGAAACCAGCATCTATATTAACCTTGATAATCCCCATTTCTGGAGCTGTCCAGCTGATAATTCTTTGTTCCCGTTAAGGATAGTTGGTTACACTCTTATATATGTGCCATCTGAATAATATATATATATATATATATATATATATATATATATATATATATATAGACGAAAAATATATAATTAATCGATGTGCTCCATATTTATATATACATTCGTATGATTTATCTTCTATTTATACATATTTAGTTTGATTCTCTAGTAAAATCTTCATAAACCTCACTAATTCACTTATTCTATGGTTCTACGTTTTTTATGTAGAAAATGCAAAATTAATGGAAGAAATGAAGCAAAAATAGTCATAGGAAGACGGATAAGCCTATGCAAAAGTACATGGCCTCATGCAACCAAAAGTGCATGGGCTCATGGGTCTTGATTTGCTCCAAAAAGAAAAGTGTATGGTCTCTCGTGCGACTTGAGGCACAGGAGCCCGTGCGCCAGAGTTGATAGCTATACAAAAAACATAAAAATCATTTATTTGAAGCTTCAAGAACTGTATAAATATATTCTTTTCTCTGAAATTTGGGTAGGCAAATATAGACTAGTAGTAGCTAGATAATATACTATTTTTCTCAATTAATTAGCTTAGATTTAGAATTAGATTAAGATTTAAATAAAGGGATTTAAGATTTTGAAACTTTGAGTGATTCTTCTTCAACCTTAGATCTTAATTTCTACAATTTTTTATGGAGTTTATTTCTTTACCCTTTCAATTTCAATTTGTATTAATCTTTTTATTGATTTTTAATGGAATTAAGTTTCTTTCTTTAAATTTGCCATGTGTAGCTAAATTCTCAACTTGGATTTAGATGTAGATTGACTTGATAGCTTGTAGTAGTATATATGTTGTGCTTTTGTTTCAAGTTGTGGAACTAATCTATCATCCTTGAGCTTATTATTACGTGAATGCTTGATCATCATTCGCATAATCTAAAATATCCCATAAAGTAACGAGAATATAAGTGAGGTATCTATTCCTGGAGTTGATGACATAGTAAAGTTATTACATAAAGTTATGGGTATGCCTAAATGATATTTTCATACTCATTCAAAAAATTTAATGAATGCAATTAATGTTTGTGACCGCAAGAATAGGCACCGAGTTGATACAGGTATGAGTAATCTATCTTAAGAAAAGACTTTACTTAGTTAAAGAAAAGTCATCTTTAATTCTTTACATTTTCTAAACAATTACAAGAATATATAAATGATCAATGGGTATTGAAAGTCAATCAATGTTTAAATCCTAGGACGTTTTCTCATTGGGATTCAATTTATTTAATTAATTATGTAGTTTGTTTTAGCGTAGTCTTGTTTTTGCTATTAACAATTAATCAAACAAATCATCATTTCCATTGAGTAAATATTAAAAAACTGCAATATATTGGTATTCAAATCCTTTTCCGTGTGAGTTAAACATTCTTACTTTTTAAAACTATTAGTTATAATCAACCTATATACTTAAAACGAGAAAAAACAGGTAATTAATAGACTAAGCAAATATAAATAATAAATAAATAATTTATTTAAATATCAAACATCTTTTCATTCCATTATATATAAAAATTATGAAAACAACAAAAAAATAATTCTAATAAAATTAAATAAATAGTAAATAACAAATGTGCATATTACAATCAACCATATCTTATAAACATATAATACTAAATTCATGTATTAAGGAATTAAATCACTTATGCAATTATATGTATGTAATTTTAAAAATAATTAAAATGATATTAGAGATTAATTTCTTTAAATAATTAAATACATTTTAATCAAGATATAAAAATAATATAATAAAAATTAAACCTGCGCAAAGCAACTCTTTTTTTTTTAATGGAAAACACGGGCTAATTTCTAGTTAACCAATAAGTTAGCCAGAAATGACATTGAATCCAACCAAGAATGGCTACAATTGAATCCCTTCATTTCGTAGCACTATAAAATTGAAAGTCATGGATAAATGACGCAAACAGTTACGTTTTGGAATTTTCAAAGTTTTTTTTTTTATCCAAATTTGGAATTTTGAAAGTCATTTGCCATTTTACGTAGTCATTCATTTCACTCATACTCATTGAAATTATTAATTATTAAAATTAATTATCCACGTCATAAACTTATCTAAACTTCAATTTACATTTTGATTTTTTTTATATAAGTTTAATGTTGCTTAGATAAAATTACTATTTTATTATATTTTGGATAAAATTTTTTAAATTAATTTTTTTTAATGAAATATTGGAGGAAAAAAAAAAAAAAAGGTGCAACAGAACATCTCAACTAGACTAACACCTTCCTACCACTAATCACAAGAACCCTCTAAAATATTATTGATATGCTCGAGGATGAATTTCGATCTCAAGCATGCTGCTAGGCGATCTATAGATCTTTCAATGCCTACAAGACATAAGAATTAGAGAGTTCAAATAGTATGCCTTGGAAACCACTCTAGTATTTAAGTTAGAAAGGTTATCATTTGAAAAAATTAGGGAGTTTAGGGTGCTCAGAATGCCTTACTTTTTTGTAGAGAATTTCCCTCTATTTATAATGGCAAGCTGGAGGCTAAAGTCCTTTTTGGAGTAGGAGTACATGATATCGTATTGTACTAGGAGACAGGTTGGGGGAGCTTATTATACTAGGAAATGAGTTGGGGGAGGTTCGATTTGAATATGATATGGAGCTCATGTCATCGAGATCTAGATGGATAAAGAAGAAGAGACGTGTAGGAAAAGCAACTTTTAGACAATGTTCTTGGTTCGAATAGGCGAGCCTGTGGTTCATATAGGGTGATCTGCCTAGATAAGTATGTAATACATATCCTCACATTAGTTCTAAGCTAAAGGCTCAGAATTGTATCATTTTCTAGACAACACGATTCGAGTCAGGGCTATCATGAGATAGGATGATCTCATAATGATACTGATGATTGTTCAAATTACAAGAGGGCATTTAAGGCACTACTTTTGATGCTTTATACATCGTTTAAAATTTCCTAATGTCTTACTTTTCGTGCTATGTGTCACTTTAGGGGAAGAACCTTGGACTTTTCGATTTCTGTACAACATCCTATAAAATGTTCCTCGTCTTTTTACTTTATGTTTTCATTTACCTTTTGCTATCATCATTCCCTTTTGTCCTTTCTGTTTGCGACTATTTTTACACCTTTTCCCCTGCACCCCTTCTTACTTCTCAAAAATTCTTCCTTATTTTGCAATTCTTGCCAGTTTAACCATTTTTTAAAAACTTTCCTCAGCGATTTCCTAACCATCGTTCACACTATTCCTTTCATCATTTCCCATAAGTACCCCTCGCCTTTTCTCTTTATTTTTTGCACATTTTTCTTAAAAATGAGTGACCAAATGGACAATCAAAACAAGCACCTTTCTAGGGATGATGGAGAAGGTACTGTATCTTATTCTTCTATAGAAAATTTATATGCCTACAAGGTTATCCGAACTAGAAATAAGTCTAGGCCTACAAAGCGAGTTATAAATAATCCCATCGAAGAGACTAACTGAACCCTAAATCCTCTAGTACCCTTAAATCTTCCCACTAAATGCCCTAAAGACCCCAAACCTAGAAAGGGGATTGAGAAGTTTCCTTATGAATAACAATAGATTGCCTAGAGGAAATTAGGGCTTTATATGATATTCCCGATGATTTCAAACTTCGTCTTCCTGAGCCCGGAACCTTCATTAATTAGAAAATAGGCGATCTAAAGGTAATGGTTTACCCAGAGGATCTGGAGTCGGGTTTTAGATTCCCTTTATCTAACCTATATACTAATGTCCCCTATGAATACAATACCCCTATTTGTCAACTTCACTTGAACTCTTGGAAATTTTGGTAGGGCTTAAAATATTAGGGGAAGTCCGTGGTTTTATTATTTAAAGTATACTAGTGCAGGAAATATGTCGCCTCATGGCTAAAAAGGGGTTCAATTATTTTAATTCCCAAAGTGAAAAGAAAATCTTCACTTTGCCTTTTGCCCTAAAAAGCTAGAAGCAAAATTATTTTATTATCTCATATAACAAGGTTAGGGCGATCTACCCACATTGGGTGGCTAGTTTGAGAATAATGCCCTCTAAGGACCTCCGAGGTCTATCCTCTCATGAGGAAAAACATATAGAGATTTTATGTTGGTAGAGCTTATCTATAGCTCATATATGATTTATAACCACTTCTTTAGGGATACCTTTGGTCCAAAGAAGAAATCTTGATCTAAAGTCCTTACTAACTTACCAGCTGGTACTAACCTCCGTCTAATCTCTTTTAACAGATCCATTTTATATTCTTTGACTCTTTTCATGATATTTGACTGATCTATTTTTTATTTTTGCAAAGATGTCTTCTTTGGCTAAGCATATGAAGGAGAAAAATAAGTCCAAGACTATTGTGCTAGAGGAATTGGCAACCACAGAAAAGGTTCCTCTGCCACCATCTACTCCCAAAGAAGTTGAACCTCTAATTTGTCCTTCCGAGGATAATATTAGGGATTCTTCAAAGAGACCTGCCATTGGGGGTCCCACTAGGCAATCTTTAAAAAGGCTTCACCTTACTGTAGAGTATATCTCTATCAGCTAGTTGCAGTATTTTGCCAAACTGGTTGAACATAAGTATGGGGAAGCCATGACAATTTGAGACTCGAACATGGCTATTAACATAATGCGGGCAATCCAGCTCTCCAATAATGCTAACAATGCTAGATATCTATCCAATGCTGCTTTTGCCAAATCAGCTTATAGTTAAAATTTTTGAGGTCTTGGTTGGCACTTTTATTTCAATATCTTGTGGTTCTTCTACCTGTGTTCTTTTGCTAACATATTTTTTATATTATTATAAGCTACCAGCTTGATTTTTGAACTTTACCAGCGGATGCGTTGTCAAAGGAGGACCTCAAGGCTAGTTGGCTTTAACACATAAAGAAGTTAGAGTAAGATCATGCTTCTAAAATTGCCCAACTTATTGACGAGCATCGAAAGTCTCTGGAGGCCGAGAGGACCAAAGGCGCTGATCTTGAGGTTATACTTCTAAGGCATATAGCTTCACTTTACTCTGAGCTGGATGTGAGCAACTAGGAGGTTCGCCATATTAAGGAAGAGATGGAGGCAGCAAAGGACAAGCATAAAGATGATATGGCCACAAATTCATCACTTATCAGTAAAAAATTCTTGCTATTGTTCAGAGCAAATATCCTGATTAGGATTATGGCTTTTTGGGTAAAGTATACCTAATGAAGAGGAAAATGTTGGTACTGTCCTTCTCCCCAGTGATCCTTCTGTTGGCAAACCATTTGAAGTTGTCCCTCCTCTTTCTATTGCCAATCATGGCATAGAAAATGTAGAAAGGAGTGACAATATTGTTTAATGATCTTCTTTAGAATGTTCATGATCCTTACAATCTTTTATTTATTTATTTGTAATTTTTACTTTGTAAAATCCATTAAGTTTAATGAATGCATTTTTTATCTTGTTCTATTTATATATCTATCTATCCCTTCATATTGGCCAACAATCTTAGCTGAATATATTTACTATTAATTTTTGGTTTTGGGTAATTATTTTGTTACGCTGGTGAATCTTTGCTTATTTCATGATGAACTTTTTTATCTTAAGGCGAATTTTCTATCTTTTAGGAAATTTTTCTCTTGACTAGTTTTACTTTATTTTTAGGAAATCTTAGGTGAATTTCGTGTTCACCTATCTGATGGTGATTCTTCTTAAGTTGGGGAATCTTGGGCGAGGTCACCTATCCCACGGTGATTCTTTACTCTTTAGGGAGTCCTATCCTATGGCGATTCTTCTCTCACTTAGGGGATCTCGGGCGAGTATTTTAGGTTGCCTATCCCCTTTGGCAATCTTCTTTAAGGGGTTTTGGGCAAGCTTTTTAGCTTGTCTATCCCCTTTGGTGATTGTTTTCCTTTTTTACTAGGTCTCGAGTGAGCTTTTTAGCTCACCTATCCTCTTTGGTGATTCTTTTTTAGGGATTCTTAAGTGAGCTTTTACCTCGTCTATCCCCTTTGGCAATTTTTTCTTTTACTAGGGAGTCTCGGGCAAGTTAACCTTTGGAAATTTCTTCTTTAGGGGGTCTTGGGCAAACTTTAGTTGCTAATCCTTATGGCGGTTTTTATTCTCAAGCAGTTGGAGATTGTTGTACTCTTGTCAGAGAAGAAACTTGAAAAATTGTAAATATTTTATTAAAAAGGTTAGATCATGTGAGTAGGGTCCAATCAAGAGAATTGAAAAGAAAAAATAAAAGTGAATTTACTGATAATAAGCTTTTAGGTTATCTGAGTTCCATGTTTGAGGTAGGAGCTTTCCTTAACGATCCTCTAGTTTATATGCTCCCAATCCCACAACATTAGTGATTTTTTATAGGCCTTCTAAATTAGCTAAAGTTTCCCTAACCTGCATTGCATTTAGGGATTTCTGCCTTCCTTAGGACCAAATCTCCCTCTTAAAAAATTATTTCTTTTACTTGGCGATTTTGATACCGAGCCACTCATTACCCATAAGTGACTGCCTTTTCATAGGCTATATCTCTCCTTTCTTCCAGTAGGTTTAGGTTCACTCAAAGCTTAGTCTCCTGATCAATTTGATAAGATATTTTTGTTTGATAGCTTGGTAACTCTATCTCTACTAGAGCTACTGTCTTTAAGCCATGTATCAAGGAAAATGGAGTTTCTCCAGTAAACTCCCTGCGTGTAGTTCAGTAACTCCAAAGTATGCTATATAATTCTTCCACCTATTTCCCTTTCTTATCATCTAGCCTCTTCTTTAGCCCTTGGAGAATTATATGGTTCGCTACTTTGGTTTGGTTATTAGTCTATGGATGAGCTACTGAGGTGAATTGTAAGTCGATGTGAAGGTCTTTACAAAAGGATTTGAATAGGGTGCAATCGAACTACTTGCCATTGTTTAAAATTATAATTTCTAGAGTTCCTAACCTGCAAATAATAGGCTTCCAAACAAAGTTACTAACATTCTAGTAGGTAATCTTTGTTAAAGGTTCAGTTTCAATCCACTTTATGAAGTGGTCAATGATAACCAACAAGAATTTTAACTGTATAATAGATGGGGGGAACAGGCCAAAAATGTCAATCCACCATTGCTAAAATGCTAAGCACATCCATAAGCACAAGTCCCTAGATGGCCTCTTTAGGATCGATGCATGCTTTTGACATTATTTGCATTAACAAACTTGCTCTCCAGCGTCTTTCTTTAGAGTAGGCCAATAATATCCTAGCGATGCTAGTACTTGTTTCATGAGCTTCGCAGATCCCTTCGTGTATTGTTTTTAGCATATAGTTCCCATATTCAAGAGGGATACATCTTAACCAAGGGTGTGCTTTAGGTCGCTGGTATAAATCTCTTTCATACCTGCTATATATTTTTGCTTTCGATTTCTTTTTAGGGAGGGATCCCTCTGACAAATATCTAATGATCGGTTCCATCCAACTACCCTCCCATTGTATTGGCATTACAAGTTCAATTTCCATTATAGGAGATTTTTTGATTTCTATAAGGGTCCTTTTTAAGCTATCCATTTTCCTAATGGCCACAGACTTAGCGATCTCATTCTCGCTTTCATTTTCAGTTCTAAGGATTTGTACTTCTACCTAGCTACATCCTAGTTGATCTCCTTTCTTCATGGCTTGTTAGGCAAGTTCAACGTATTTCTTCAGAGTTTCTTCTACTACTAAATAACTATTATTACTTGGTTAAACACCAACTGGGAGTTGCTGTAGGTCACCAAATTCTCCATACTGATCTTCATAGCTAGAGAAAGGCATGTAAGCAGAGCTTTATACTTAGCCGCATTGTTAGACACTAGAAAGTCTAATTTCACAGCATATTCGATGATCAGTTTGTATGGTCCTTTGATCATGATACCTATACCTGATCCATCTATTCTGACTGCCCCATCAATAAATATTTTCAACTTTTCTTTTTTGACTGCTCATGGCTCCTGCTCTGTAAGGGTTAGTTCAACTATAAAATCTGCTAGGATTTGTCCCTTCCTTGATTTTCTGGGTTCATATTTTATACTCAGACTGCCTATGCTCATTGCCTATTTAGCGAGTCTTCCCAATGTCTCGGGCTTCTATAAGATCAATGCGACCAATCATCTGCAAGATTTGACTAACATAGTAGATCATATATTATTCTCCTGACTCCTCCTTTATTAGTACTGCAACTATTGTTTCAACTTTTGTAAATAGGTAGAACTACAGGTCCTCATTTGGCAAAGGACAACTTAGTAGATGAGTATTTAAAAAAAAATTTCAATTGTTTAAAAGACTTTTAACACTCCTTTGTCCAGTGGAAATCCTTTAGGTCTTTTAATGTCTTAAAAAATGGCTGACATTTTTTAGTTGAAGATGAGATGAATGGTCTCAATGCAGTTATTCACATGTTTAGTTTTTGTACTTCTTTTTTATTTGTGGTAGGGTACATCTTAAGTATAGCCTCAATTTTATAAGGGTTTGCCTTAATCCCTCTTTGTGATACCATACATCCTAAGAATTATCCTGTTGGTATCCCAAATACGTACTTCTCAAGATTTAACTTCAAGTTGTAAGACTTCTTAATTTTCAGAATAGTTCTCAGATATCCTTAGGATGATCTTCCACCCTTTTACATTTGATGATTATATCATCAACATAAACTTCTATGTTCTTGTTGATTTGATCCTTAAAAATGTGGTTGACTAAACTTTCGTATGTCGCCCTTACATTCTCTAAACTGAACAGCATTATCTTGTAGTAGTAGGTCCCTTTATCAATCACAAAGGACATTTTTTCTTTGTTCGATTCGTGCATTTGAATTTGATGATACCCTGCCTTTGCATCTAGAAAAGAATAGAGTTCGTGTCATAATGTAGAATCTACCAGCTGATCAATGCTTAGTATATGGTAGTTATCTTTAGGGCAAGCCCTATTTAGATCCGTAAAATCTACACACATTTGAAATGAGCCATTTAGTTTTTTAACCATTACAATGTTCGTCAACCATTCCAGATATTATACTTCCTAAATCACATTAGCCTTCAAAAGCTTTAGTAATTCTTTTGCAATGGTAAGCTATTTCTCCGGTGAGTGTTTTGCCTTTTTTTGCACCACCTATTAGACTGATGGGTCTATCCTGAACCTATGTGTAACTACCTCTTTACTCATCCTTACTAGATCCATGGTATTCCAGGCCAAAGCTTCAAGGTTCTCTCTTAGGATCTTAATTACCTTTAAACTAATCTCATTCTTTAGTGCTGATTTGATCTATATGGTTTTTCTTATACTGATTTCTATTTTCTTCAATTCACCTTTTGGCTCTACCTTATCTCTCCTGCCAGAACTTTCTAGCAACTCAACCTGTAAAGCTATAAAAACTCCCTTCAAGGCATTAAAATAAGTCTTTCTGGTAGTTTTTTGGCACTCCATTACAACTGTTATCCCCTTAGAGGTTGAGATTTTCATCATCAGATATCTAATGCATATTGATGCACAAGTATCAAAGAGGATAAGCGTTCCAATGATTGTGTTATAAATGAAAAGGACATCAACCACCATGAATTCAGCTTGTATTTCTTTCGTAATATCCCCATCTCTTAACTTTACCTCCAACATTATCAATCCTTCAACTGGTACTATTTTCCCTCCTAAGCCTACTAAAGGGGCTGCCACATTTTTCAAATTCTTGTATATTAATCCAATTGTCTTAAATACAATCAAAATGACCATATTAATTGCATTTTCATCATCAACCAACATTCTTCTAACTAGGGAATTGTTTAATCGCCCTGAGATTACCAAGGTGTCATTGCGGAGGTTATCACCTCCCCTCTGTCTTCTTCTGAGAAGATGACTGAACTGAATATTTTGCTCACTGATCTTAATGCACTTATTTAATATACGTCCCTTACTGAAAGCTTTCGTTTGGTGGACCTATCACCTCCTAAACCCCCACCATGTATGATATTAATTTCGCCCACTGCTTTTATTCTTTGCCTTTTTTATTCAATTTCTCTCTGTTCACTTCTTTCTTTGGATCTCTATCTTTCTCTTTCCTTATCACAGTGAAAAATCACCTAATTCTTAGCATGCCTTTCTGAATTAGCCTCTCAATTTCTTCCTTTAAATGCCAGCACTCTTCAATTTCATATCTCTTCTCTTTATGAAACTCACAATATTTGTCATTGTCTCTTCTGCTTGCTGAAAAGCTACTCATTTTCTTAGGCCATTAAACATTCCTTGTATCTTTGATCCACGTTAATACGGATGACCTATCCACTATCAAAGGAGTGAATTGTTTGTTGATCACCACCAATTTGTTTGACCTAGAACCTCTTCTGCCCCCAACTTCATTGTTTTTATTAATCCTGTATTAGTGATCTCCCTGTTGGCTTCCTAGTGCTCTCAATGAATTCCCCTTCTTTAGTTTTTTTATCAAAACCTCTCATAGATGACTCAAATGTGATTTTGAGCTATCACATTTAAGGTTGAAATTGTTTGAGGGGAGTTTGATAGTAATTCTTTTCTCAGGTTGTCGTGTAGGCAAAATCTTTGCTCAAATCTTCAATTTGGATTGCTTTCCTGTTAAAGCGCTCT